>LR749652.1:2234017-2293075 GCA_902729485.2 Mus minutoides | reverse complement strand
ATCTCTGGGCTGGCAGTCTTGGGTTCTATAAGAGAGCAGGCTGAGCAAGCAGGGGAAGCAAACCAGTAAAGAACATCCCTCCATAGCTTCTGCATCAGCTCCTGCTTCCTGACCTGCTTGAGTTCAAGTCCTGACTTCCTTGGTGATGAACAGCTGTATGGAAGTGTAAGCCGAATAAACCCTTTCCTCCCCAACTGCTTCTTGGTCATGATGTTTGTGCAGGAATAGAAACCCTGACTAAGACAATGTGTTATTGTTTTGTTTTAAAAATTTTTTAATACAAGGTCTTGCTCTGCCCGGGCTAGTACTGAATGTATGGGCTGCAATGATCCTCCTGCCTCACCCTCTGTACCACTGTGCCTTGGATAGCTTTATGTCAGTTTGACACAAGCTTGAGTTATCTGAAAAGAAGAAATCTTAATTGGGAAATTGCCTCCATAAAATCTGGCATTTCCTTAATAAGTGGCTGATGTGGGAGGGCCCAACCCATTGTGGGTGGTACCATCCCTGGGATGGTGGTTCCCAGTTCTATAAGAAAGCAGGCTGAGAAAGCCATGGGGAGCAAGCCAGTAAGCAGCACCCCTCCATGGCCTCTGCATCAGCTCCTGCCTCCAGGTTTGTACCCTGTTTAAGTTCCTATCCTGACTTCCTTCAATGATGAACAGTAATATGGAAATGTAAGCCAAGCAAACCCTTTCCTCCCAACCTGTTTTTGGGTCCTGGTGTTTCATCGTAAAATTAAGACACAATGAGTCCAGCTTCTTATTATTCTTTCAGCAGGACAACTTTTAAGTTACTTGTTTGAACCAAAAAATCCCTCCAGTTTGAAAAATAAGAATCCTTTAGATGTTCTCATGGTAGTAAGCAAAAAGCATCAGATACACCCCAGAGAGATAAATGGGCCGTCACTAGAGTGCAGAAATTCTCTACCTCCAAAGCCTGACAAAACAACCCCCAAGTCTCAAGAAACCCACAGCTCCTGAGCTTTTCAGCAACATTAAAGTGGGGAGCACTGTGACCCAGAGAAGATCTGGCCACACTGACAGTGAAGACATCAGCCAGCAAGAGAGATGACACGCGCACACACACACACTATATAAGAAGATGAATTCAAGAAGCAAAGCATGGAAAGGTTATGTCAACACCACCAAAAGGAGCAACAGTCTAAAGTACAAACGTCAGGGCGCCTGTATGTGAAGGCAGCCAACCCTAGCATCAGACTTTTCTCAGGTGTGTGTCCCTGAGGCCTGTGCCTCCGTGTCCTTTCTAGTACTTGAATCTGCAGTGTGTCCCAAAAGCTGTATGCTAAAGGCTTCATCTTCAGTTTCGTGATGCTGGAAGATGGTTAGACCTCTAGGATGTATAAGGCCTATGGGTAAGTCTTTCAGTCTTGATACCAGATCCTCAGGCCCCCTTGGAGGGGAATGTAAGACCCTGCCTTCCCAGCTGCCATGAAGTGAACAGCTTCCTACACCATAGGCTCCTACCACTGCTGTGCTGTGATGTCACCATAGGACCCAAAACAATGGAGATGGGGGGAATAATCCATGCATGAAATCCCAAAGATCATGAGCAAACTAAACCTTTATTCTTTATAAATTATTTGCCTCAGGTGTTTTGTCATAGTGCTAGAGACTGGCTAACAGTCCTAATGACTGTGCTTCATGCCTTTTTTGTTTTTCTTTTTTTTTTTTCAACTTTTATTAGATATTTTCTTCATTTACATTTCAAGTGTTATCCAGAAAGTTCCCTATACCCTCCCCCCTTCCAGCCCTGCTCCCCTACCCATCTGCTCCCACCTCTTGGCCCCGGCGTTCCCCTGTATTGGGGCATATAAAGTCTGCATAACCAAGGGGCCTCTCTTCCCACTGATGGCCAATTAGGCCATGCTCTTCTATATATGCAGCTAGAGACACGAGCCCAGGGGGTACTAGTTAGTTCATGGTTATTCTTCCACCTATAGGGTTGAAGACCCCTTCAGCTCCTTGGNATGAGTTTGAGTCTTATATTCTGAGGAAAGTGGTAAAAGTCTTTTATTCCAACTTAAACAGTTCTGTAGTACAGCCAATGTAGGCTTATCCCTGACTAGCTTGCGAATGAATGAGCCTCAGACCATGGTTATTTATTTGGCTTTGACACTACTAGGGGTCACCCCTGATCTTTCTTAACTGCTGGCCTTGCTGCCTCCCCAGCAGTGTACCCCCAATACTTGCTGTTTCTCCTGGCCCTTTCCCTCTCTCCTCTCTTCCTCTCCTTCTCCACCCCAACCTGGTAACTCAAAACCCACTTACCTCTAATCCCTCCAGTGATTGACTGTTGCCAATTTTATTTAACCAATAGTTTTAAATTAAGAAACAAGGTTTGCACAACAAAGGCTCATAAATGTGAGAAGCTGCTTGTAGGTGTAAACCTTCACATACAGAAAGATCATAGCATTACAGTACATAACAATAGACCAAACCGCAACACAATTATGTTTCTATAAGAGCAGAAACTTTAGCCTGGAGAGTTAGTTAAGAGTACTTCTGTTCTTGTTGAAAGCCTGGGTTTGAGTTCCATAGAGCAGCTCACAGTCGTCTGTAACTTCAGTTCCAGGGGATCCAATACCTTCTTCTGACCTCCACAGGCACCAGGCACATACATGGTACACACTGCACATAAGAATAATTAAATAGAGCCAGGCGTGGTGGAGCATGCCTTTAATCCCAGCACTCGGGAGGCAGAGGCAGGTGGATTTCTGAGTTCGAGGCCAGCCTGGTCTACAAAGTGAGTTCCAGGACAGCCAGGGTTATACAGAGAAACCCTGTCTCGAAAAAAAAAAAAAAGAAAAGAAAAGAAAAAAAGAATAATTAAATAGATCTTTAAAAGTTAGAAAAAGAGCAGAAGTTCTGTGTGTGCAATAAAATCCCTGACGTTTCTGGGTGTGGTGATGCATACCTTTAATGTCTGCATTCAGGAGGCAAGGACGGGTGCATCCCTGTGAGTCCGAGACCAGCCTGGTGTGCATAGCGGGTTCCAGGATAGCCAGGGCTCAGGGCTATAGAGAGAGAGAGACCCTGTCTCAAAAATGAAGACAAGAAAGAAAGCAAGGAAGGAAGGAGAAAAGAGAAAGGAAGGAAAGAAAAAGAGAAAAGACAAGATTTAAACAAACAAACCAAAAAACAAAACCTATGTAAGTTTAATTATTTCAAATCCTATCTTTAATGATGGTTCTTAAACACTTTAACCTCCCTTGTAGCCCACCTCCCACCAGAGGTAGTGGGAAAAATAAGGATACTGGGGAAGTGCACTTGTTTAGAAAGGTTCTTTGGAGCAACTCCCATCTGTGTTGTCTGGAAATGAGCAGTTCAGTTCACAGGTTATCAGGTGGCAGCAGCTCAGTCCACTTGCAAATACCTCATGGATACAGCAGTCCAGTTCAGTAGAGTCAGGTTAGCAAGAGCAGTGACAAGACCTAGCAGAGACAGCCAGGCCTCAGCCTCAGCATGAGTCAGCAGGAGGGACCAGGAGGAACAGAAGCAGTTCTCAGCTGTGCCTCTCTCAGGGAATTAAAGATCAGTGAAGGCTCGAGACCTACAAGCATTGCACAGTTAGCTGTACTAGCAAGCCAAGCTCTCTCTCCATCACTCCGCCGAGTCCAAACATCACGTGTCCTCCACGTGCATTGTCTCAGTTGTGCATCCAATCAGTCCGAGTACCTGGAAGCAGCAACAAACTTCAGAATACCACCAGAAGTTTTTTGGTGCATTTCTCTCGATGGAGTCCTGACAAATGTAGCTCATCTACGCAAAGTAAGGTGGACCAATACAAGTGTGTCATGCAAAGAATCCTTCATCACGTGTCCTTTCATGTGCTTGCTCTAGCAGAACATCCTCTTTCCTGTGTCTGCTTCAGCGAAACATTTCTTCCTGAGTCTGCTTTAGCCTTTCACATGTCTGCATTCAGGAAAAACACTCCTTCACGTGTTTGCCCCAGCAAAACACCATCCAACACAACTGACTCTCCAAAGAACCCTTAAAGTTTCCACTTCAAACCTACAGTTCCTAACACAGAGTACATGGGCTTGAATATGGGCTGAGGTGTTTCAGGCACTGAAAACTAAAACTGGTGTGATGAATGCAGATGAACTGTCAGTGTTTTGTGTGTTTAGAACCAGGACTGCCATGAGGTCACAGTGCCACACACATGAACACTGCCAGAATGCCTTGGCTACAACACATGTTTGATTTTGAACTAATTTCTAGTCCGTGGGCATTTATAAAAATGTTGCTGCCAACATTTTCACACCTGGCACATGTGGAGTCATGGCCTACAGTCTAAGAACTGCTTCCACACTTCATGTATGAGCACACTGTAAACACTACGCGTGCTCACACAGAGCAGCGCCTTCTTTGCATAGTTTACATCCAGGGTTGATTGAGTTCACAGATGCAGAACCAGGGTATGTGCACGTGGAGGGCCGATGTGTTCAACCTGTCTTTGGCATGTGCCAGGCACTGCTCTTGGAGATCACCTATGATAACATGCAGTCATTCAGATGACCCCTGAGTCCACCCTCTGAGGCCAACATTACAGAGAATGAAAAAGAGGCAGGGAGCAAGGATGCCTTGTCACCCTCTCTCCAAAGGGAGGAGTCACCAAATATGTCTGTCTACTCCAGCTCTGCATTATTTAGGCTCTTTCAGTGTGAGCCACACATACTTCCTCAAGCATCTTTGTGCACTGGACTGGAAGAATGCCTAGGCACAGGGATCCAGGTATAAGAGCACAACCCACAGGACTCAGAACAGACCAGAACAGTTCCTTCTCTCCGTGTTCCCAGCACACCAGAAGCCTAGCCCGTCTTTCCAGAGTTCACATCTTGTGCTCCTCGCTCCTTGCACCTAACACTTCTTCTGCTGACTTCTGCCTGGTGTAGGTCTTCTGTTGTCAACTCAGTCCTGGCTGCATCTGTGGGGATCTCTAGTGAAAGCCCAATCTGTTGGGGGCCACCTGCGGTCCCCCACAAAACGGACCAGGTTCTCCGGAAGTCAGACTGGGGCTTGTAAGGACTAGATGGGAGAGAAAATGAAAACATTGGGTCAGTTCTCCGGTCAAAGCATGTCTATTCTTTACTGAAAAAAAAAAAAAACCTCTCTTAGTTTCTTGTGGGAAAACCCCACCCCCAGTCAGTTCTGCGCAGGAGCCTGGAATGTGGCACGAAGTCCGAAGCACTGCGAAATGTCCCAGCTGGAAGCAGGTGAACTGGGCAAGGCACAGGTAGCAGATTCCGGAGAAACGCAGAGGCATTTAGCAGGACAAAGGAAGCCAGCCTAGCTACAGAGCTAAGCCATAGGTGGCCTGCCTTCAGAGGCATCAGGTCTGAACTCTCAGCCTGGAGCCTGGCATGGAGGGAGGGGGACCACACAATCTCTTGAGTGAGAAGGGAGCGATATGCCTGCCAGTCTGGACTCCACAACCCTGGGGAACTGAAGCTCCACAGAGCATGTCCTACATGCGTTCCTACGGATGGTTTCTGCACTTCATTCTCCCTGTATTGTACATAATCCATTTTGAACCATCTGGCCTTGATGTGCACGAGAGGTCAGCGACTTTTTAAAAGAGCCAATCTGGATATAGTCGGAATTCTCAGTCACATGTGACTCGGCTCATCCCCTCCAGGTTAAAATCTCAGAAAGAATGAATGCAGGAGACCCAGCCCACTTCCTGCACCACTCCCTGGTACCCAGGCTGCCAATCAGTTCTCTGTACCCTTGAATCCATACCCACCCAGCAGCAGTTAACCATGCTGCATGGAGGAACACATGACCACCAGGCTGCCCTTCTAGGAAAAGGCAGCCTGCCCCAGAAACCAGCTGTGGCTTGACAGGTGTGCACTGAGCCCCATTGTCCAACAAAAAGGGTTTATAGCAGATGTACAGACTAGTAAGTGGAAGAACAAGAGACTGAACAAATGCTTGGAGATTAAATAGCTCCATTTTTTTTTTTTTTTAGAAAAGTATTCAGGGTGAAAGTGTAGGTCAATGCCTAGCATGTGGGGCCCTAGGCTCTAAGAATCAGTGACAGAACATTAAAGGAGTAAATGACTAAAGAAAGCAGGCAAGCCTGCATTTTGAATTTTTGCTTTTATCACCACCTGCTGGCCAGAATCAATATTAGGCTGTCAAAAAGATTTCCCTTTTATGCTGAAAGAACTTTTTTTCTAAGAAAACCTGTGATTTCTTTAATTAAAAAAATATTATTGTTATTATTTAATTAATAATTATAATATTATGATATCGTTATAATGTTATAATTATATCATATAATTATAATGTTATAATTACATTGTATAATTATAATGTTATAATATAATTATAATAATAATTATAAATATAACATTATTATAAAATTAACATTTTTGTCATAAGACAATTGTGTAAAATATTAATAATATTTCATATATTTTACATGAAAACATTTTAGAAAAACAAGTGAAGATTTTTATAAAAAGAATAAAGGACAGGTATTTTAAAATATCCTTACATAATTAAAGGATATAGAAAATCAACATGAGAATATTTGGAGAATGAAGAGATGCAGCAGCAGTTAAGAACGCTCGTAGCTCTTGCAGAAGACCTGAGTTCAGTTCCAAGCACCCTGCAGACAGCTCACACCCACCTGAAACTTCATCTTTGGGGATCTGATGGTTTTATCTATGCACATACACATGTCTCACACACATACACACACATATAGATAAATAAAAGTAAGTTATTAAAAATCAACTAAACAAAAAGCCTAGACAGTAAAGACAGATGCCTGATTTTGGAGGGAAGCCTGCCTGTCCCACTTCCACTGCATGACCCTGAGAGTTATGCCCCATCTCTGCCTCTGGGGCATTGTTACATCCCTACACAGAGCCCTGCCAAGTGTGGTTGCGGCTCTCTTCTTCTACCTGCCTCTGGAAGTCACTGAAACTCTCCATCGCAGGTTTGTGGGTCCCTGCCGTCATCCTTAATGAACACTATGGCATCTGTGACAGGTCTAACCCTACCCACGTCCTGGCTAAGTGTCAGTATCTGTCCAACTGCATGCCCAGGGAAGGTGATGGCTGTATCAAGGTCACACTACTCAGACTGTGCTTCTGCCTGTGCACACAGGAATCAAGGCAACTCCATGGCATCAGAACATGCTTCCACCCTGACATAGCCGTGTATTCTGTCAATACTTGATACAATAAATAATTTTACAGGAGTATTGATTTTCATTTTATGTGTATTATGAGTGTCTGCTTGTATGTACATGGACCACATATGTGTCTGATGTCTCCAAGAAGCCAAAAGAGGGTGTCAGATCCTCTAGAACTAGAGTTACAGATGGTTGAGCTCTCCAGTATGGGTGTTGGAAACTGAAATTGGGTCCTCTTCGAGAGCTGCTCATAACTTCTGAGCCATCTTTCCAGCCGTACTCTCAGGACATGTATCTCTCACAGTCCTAAAGTACCACCATATTCATTGGTTTGTTGATTAACCCTTGGCTCTCAAAGAGGATGCAGTTGGAAAGAGTGACGGCAGCCTCTGAGCTTAACGCTGCCATGGTTTTTTAATTTTTTTGTCTTCTTACTTTGCTGTCTTTCAGATCGCCATGAGGTTATCTCCAAAGAGATTCTGGAGCTGGACCCTTGGGAGAACCAGTGGAACGTTGTGGCCATCAATGTCCTCATGCACGACAGCTATGACGTCTGCCTGGTAGCTAGGATGAACCCCCGAGACCTCATCCCACCACCCTCAGATCTGATCGAGGAAGATGGTGACCACAGAGGGCAAAGATGAGGAACTGGAAGCTGGAGGAGCTACAGCTAACGGAGCCATGGCCTGGCAGCCATGCTTGGGCTGCTCAGAATGCAAAGCAGGGCATAGGCATAGTGTGTGGCGCTGACATTCTCATCGCATGCATAGCGGCCCCTGTGCAAAGCAGCACTGAGTGGTGGGAGGGCGGGAGGGGGGAGGTTGGTTCAGAGTCTTCCCTCAGGGGCATCCCAGTCTGGGAAAGTAGATATGGCCGAGTAGGGCGGACAGTGAGGATTCATGCGGGTAAGACAGAGGGCAGAGCAGGGCGGCACCCGACTCTGCTGGGACTCAAGAGTACTGCCAAGCAGGCCCATGGGCGCTTTTGGTGATGAGGCTGTGAGAAAGGACAGTCAAAGGTTGTCATACTAGTAGGAAAGCTGGAAAGTGTGTCTGTGGCATCTAGTCCAGCCTAGCCACACTGTGTCACACAGGATTTGCCACTGAGAGAAAGGTTATAACTAGGTGACCAATGCCTGAAAGAGGAAGGAACATAGGCCTGGGCCTGGGTAAAGGAGCCATGGCTCTTGGAGCTTTGCCCCAGCTCTGTCTGCCTGTCAGAACTACCCTGAAGGACATACAGCAGCAGTGCCCACTGTGGCCCTGCCTGTGATCAAATGCTCATGCCTGGAACCCTGTCGCCATGGGCCACAGTGAGCAGAGCATTCCTGGACACAGAGGGACCCCCTTGGGCTTAATACTGAGTGCATAGACTGAGCTTGCTCTCAGCTGTACAGGACCTTCCTTGGATGGAGCTGAATGCAGCATGTCTAAGCACAGGAACCCATAGTTGGCTCTGAATGAGGAAGGAAGAGGCATATTGGCTACCCGCTGCCTCCTTCAGATTTCTGCCCTGGCTGGGAGGAGCAAGGGGAGCTTATCCCAGCCCAAGCATGGTACAGTGAGCTCTCCCGGGATAGATTAGGGATATCTGCAATTACGTGTGGAAACCTATCCATTTTGCTCCCACTCATATTTCTGGGCATCTTAGAAGCTACTTGTCACCTGGGTCATGGGCTGCAGTGTATCTTCTGAGTGCACAGCCAGGACCACTGCAGAACTTTCCAAATCTTACCTTCCTCATATGCAGAATGGGAAGGGAAACCCCACATTCTGTACAGAGTTGGTGTGTGGATTGAGTGTGAAAACACTGAATGAAATACTGTGTTAAACACAAACACCATGAAGAGGTCTTAACTGCCAGTTGGGTTACTGTCACCGTGATCAGCCTTTCCTGGGACAAAGTGGAGAACAGAACCCTGGACCATAGGGAATCTCAAATCTCAGGGAGAGATGTGGTTTAAGGTGGTTCTAATTTCCCCAGTGCTTGGTTCCTTCAGGGGTGAATCCTTGGGTCTGTAGGCCCTTGAGACCGTAAGCAGATGCCTCGGCGGCATCACTGGATAGTGAGAGCCTTCTTGGGCTAGGACACCATTGCTGTCAGTGCTAAGGAGTATCAGAAGGGGACTTCTCAGGGAATGCTGAGGGAGGACAAAGGAGAGTGGCTGATCTCCCTGGAGCAGACATGCCCTACAACTGTCTCAGCACCAGAGGGGAGGCAGGAGCTGGGAGCAGTCTCAGGCTTATTTCCAACAGGTACATCCAAGGTCTCAGATGCCTGCTGTAAATTCCCTTCTGCATCCAGAACCCAGAGTCCAGGTTCACTGGCTCTGGGGCTCACTTTCAGCTAGGGTGCTTCTCTTCTGCTTTTCCTATTTGTGATTCAAACCGACCCATGCTGCCCTCCCGGAGAACCATTGTTAGAGATTCCATTTGGACAGACCTTCCTGCCACCCGTCACTGGCATTGAAGGTGTTCTGACACTCGGGAAGGCCTCTTAGAAATGTCTACTATTGGGGCTTCTTATCTTTGTGACTCAGGATTGCTGGACGCCTAGCGAGAAAGCACAATGGGGAAGTAATTTGGATGCTGGGCTGATAAAGGACTGCAGCTGTCAGCCATCCTGACTCAGTTTGCGCTCAGCAAGAGGCAGCATTGTTCTCAGGCTGACTTTATAATGAGGAGGCGCTCTGAGTGCAGACGTATAAAATACATTTTTGCTAATGAACAATCGCCTGCATTTTGGTTTTCATATTGTGAGCGAGAGTAAGTTTCGGTTGAACAAGAATTTCTGGTAAATGTGGTGTTCCCAGAACAGGAAATGTCATGTCAGTGAACATCCAGGACAGAAGCAGGCAGGAGAGGAGAATGGGCAAAGGGCAGCAGGCAGCCCACTTCCAGGTCAGTGCAAGCTCTGGCCCTTCTCTTCATGACTCCTCATTTTACACAAAGCAGATTTGCAAATATAGTGCCTTCCCCCCTCACCCCCCATCTCCCACCTCCCACCCCTCCACACACACCCCTTTGAAACAGTCTTGCTATAGCCCAATCAGGCTTCAGTTTTGCAATCCTCCTGATTACAGGCATGCACCACCTCTCCCAGCTATAAAGTTTCATGTCATGAAGAGCAAGAGCCAAATGCAGCTCAGTGCCCAAGAGCCCACATTTCCTGTGTTACTATACAACCTCAGCAGAACAAGTTATAATGAGTTCGGAGACCTAAGACCACAGGCTTATCCTTGCACAATTCTGGAATTTAAGAGCCTCTGTGAATCTCAGTGAGCTAACATCTGTGTGGCATGTTCTGGAGCCTCTTGCTTGTTCCTGCCTCCAGAATGTACTGACCCATCTTGTTCTGAGGCCCCTTCCTCTGTCTCCATCTCCAGAATCATGGCCAGGCTCGCATCTTCTGCTTTTCAGGCCTCTATGATTAAATCGGCCCACCTGAACGATGCAGGGAACCTCCTATTTAAAACTGATTAGCAGCCTACCGGTCGGTGGTGACCTCCATTCCTCTTTGCCATGTAACAAAATATATACAAATTCTGGCACAGATATGATGTGGTAAGGGAACAATTTCTCCACCTATCATACCCTAAAACCTTTATGTTGCCCATACAATAATCCACACAAATATGTAAATATCTGATTCCTCTGCCTTCTCTTTCTCTGGCCAATGACAGGGGTGTTAATACAATGCCTAGATTTGCCAGCTTGTATCCTAGGGCCTTGCTTGCCTGTGAAGACACTACAGGAAGTCTTAGGACACCTCACTCCCCAGAAAGACTCTAAGAGCAGGGATGCTGGGAGCTGACTGGGGCTACCTCACATCCACTAGGAGCCACCCATAGATAAACAATATACTTGTATACATATATATTTGTATACATATATACTTGTATGCATATGTACTTGTATACATACATACTTGTATAGCAGAAGGGGGAAAGTAGGCAGAGAAGCCAGGTTGCAATGCAGAGTACCTGAATTAAATTATCCCGAAAGCCAGCCCAGCCTCTGGGCCTTTCCAGGTTTGTGAATCAACATTTCACATCCCTTTGTGAACCATCACAAAGCTTCCTAACAGTGAGGAAGGGTAGGAGGGTCATAGGTCATCATCCTAGCTGGGTAGTTGACTCTGGTCCTGTAATTGGGCACTCAAGAGTTAACTCATACCTACTGTACCTGGGAATGGGGCTGAGCAAATGCAGCTGTCTAGTACCGGTATTTTCTGGGAAAGAACCCATATGCTGGAACCAGTTGCTACCTCATTCTTCATGAGTCTCTTTTTTTTTTTTTTTTTTTTTAAAGATTTATTTTATTTATTATATGTAAGTACACTGTAGCTGTCTTCAGGCATTCCAGAAGAGGGCGCCAGATCTTGTTACGGATGGTTGTGAGCCACCATGTGGATGCTGGGATTTGAACTTATCACCTTCGGAAGAGCAGTCAGGTGCTCTTACCCGCTGAGCCATCTCACCAGCCCCCTTCATGAGTCTCTTATATGGGACCTGCAATAAGGCCCTGAGAGGCAGAGAAACTCCTATTGAAAATGGCCAGTTTGGGCTGGCGAGATGGCTCAGTGGTTAAGAGCGCCGACTGCTCTTCTGAAGGTCCAAAGTTCAAATCCCAGCAACCACATGGTGGCTCACAACCATCCGTAATGAAATCTGGCACCCTCTTCTGGAGTATCTGAGAACAGCTACAGTGTACTTACAAATAATAAATAAATAAATCTTAAAAAAAAAAAAGAAAGAAAGAAAGAAAGAAAGAAAGAAAGAAAGAAAGAAAGAAAGAAAGAAAGAAAGAAAGAAAAGAAAGTGGCCAGTTAGAAAACAGAGGAGGAACTTCAGCCAGAGAAGCAGGTAGGCTAACTGCTGATCTTCACCTCTCCCTCCTCGCCTCCAACTCCAATCCTCCCAGTCTCATCTCCAGCTCTGCAGCAGGTCACCTCCAGCTCAGCAGCAGGTCACCTCCAGCTCGGCAGCAGGTCACCTCCAGCTCTGCAGCAGGTCACCTCCAGCTCTGCAGCAGGTCACCTCCAGCTCGGCAGCAGGTCACCTCCAGCTCGGCAGCAGGTCACCTCCAGCTCGGCAGCAGGTCACCTCCAGCCTTTGCTGGTATTTGGTCTTGTCTTCTCTTCTCTCCTCCCCTCCCCGCACCTTGGATGGATCACATAAACCTCCCTCTTTAACTTCCACCCCCACACATCACTTTATTGCAGCCCCCAATTCCAATAGGCATTTCTTTGGGAACCCATCAGCCAAGCCTTCGAGAGAAGTAAGTAAGCCAGCAAAATGGTGAGCTTCAGACATTCTCTCTCCTTTCTCTTCTCCAAATCCAGCCCACCCCCAGAATCACCTCTAGCTCTGGAGCAGATGACTTTTTGTGGCCTCTTCTCATTCTTTACTCCATTCCCAGAGGGCTAAGTAGATCCTCATGGGATATGCTGCTTCCCTCCCTCCTGGAGACGGACACCTTCAGCACCCACCTCCTAGCCCATCCCCATTCCTGTCAGTTCCCAATACCTAGAAACACATTTTTCCCTGACCCACCCACACCCAGTGGCCATACCTGTTAAACTCCCATAAGAATTCCCTACCAGGCAGCACACAGCCACCACACTTTCCTAAGAACCAGAAAGGGCAACAGAAACCAAGGAACCAAACACCTAGCAAAGACAAGACCAAATATTGGTACCTAGAACTACAATCATCCCAAACCCAACTGTCTAGACACCAGCATAAAAGCACAGTCAATAGGCAGCATCCAACTACAATGAGAAAGTATGTGATGGAGAGATAGAAGAGAAAGAAAGCAGAGCCATTTAAAGATGCAGTGAGGAAAAGCCTGATGTGAGCACCCTGGGCTGCCATCTGAGGCTATAGGATGGCACCGATGGCCATGTCTGGGTCCGTGACCCTGCAGCAGCAGGGGTCTGCATCAATGTCCATGGTCCATGTTACCACCAAAGGCCATGAGGCTATCTATGGGCTCAGCTGCTGTCTGAGGTCATACTGATGTCCAAGGGCTGAGGGAGAGCTGGCTCTGGTGGCCTGGGTGCAGAGAGCTGGCCCTCTGCACCCAGGTGGTGTGTGTTGGGGGGTGGGGGGAACAACCCTGTGCTTCACTGGCTACAGCACAAGGGAGAGCTGACCTCTCTCCCCTTGACAGCCATGCCGTGTGGTCAAGGGAGGGATGGCCCTGCCTATCATTTGGGCAGCAAGGGAGCTGGCAAGCTACCAGCTAGGCTCAGATCCAGGGCTTTGAGTTGGCCCACCCCCACATCTAACTCATCCATGATCTGTGGGAGTGTGTGAAAGGGCTGGTCCTGCAGATCCAAAGCTGTAAGCTCTCCATGACACTAGGTAACAACAGGGCATCCTAGAGGAGTCCCTGTGAAGATCCAGTATTGCGTGAGTAGCAAATGCCAGAGACCTTGAGCCAGACCAATGACTCATCAAAATGAACATTTGCAAATAAAGCTGTGTGGGCAAAAGGCTTCACTTTGTGACACACTGTGACACATGGCAGCTTCCACAGTGAGATTTTATTTTATGTTTTTAATTTAATTTAATTTTTGTTTTCTTTTGGGGGAGGAGGTTGTAAGGGTGGAAGGCAGATATACAGAGACTGGGAGATGAGTGGGATTAGGGTGCATGCTGTGAAATTGTGGGTCTCCCTGCTCTCATGTATCATTGACCAATACAATCCATGAGGGCAGTGGGAGCAGAGACATTGAACAGGGTGCATAGGAGTCCGATAATCACCAGCACCTCACTCAGTAGGCAGATCAACTTTGCTTATAAAGTTTTGGGGGACTGAGGGTAAGGACATCCAGGATGGGCAAAGGTCATTGGCTGGGGGCTTAGGGTACCTGGAATACCTCATTAGCATGGGGAAGCATTTCAGGAATCTCAGGTGCTGGCTGAACAAGTTTTATCAGGAGAAAGAAAATGGTCCTATAAACTAATTGAGGTAGAGGCATAAATGTGGGCTTAGAACTCCCCAGACAAGGTCAGAGAAGGAGAAAAGCCTATAACAAAGGAAGTCTCACATAATGTGACAAGCCCAGAGGCTATCCAGTCATGGTGGACTTTGCTCTTAATTAACAGAGTTTTCCCACAGAAATTCACAAAGAATCAATAAAAAGCTTTTTTTGAAAAACGATTTATTTATTTTATGTGAGTACATTCTCACTATCTTCAGACACAGCAGAAGAAGGCATCAGATCCCATTACAGATGGTTGTGAAACACCATATGGTTGTTGGGAATTGAACTCAGGACCTCTGGAAGACCAGCCAGTGCTCTGACCATCTCTCCAACCCAATGGAAAGTTTGTTTAAAAGCACACAATCGGTGACAACCAGGACATCATGTCTTCACCAGAGCCCAGCAACACTACCACAGTAGACTCTGAACACTGCAACATGGCTGAAGCACAAGACAAAGACCTTAAAATAACCTTCATGAATATGATAGAGGATATGAATAAATCCCTTAAAGAAATCATACAAACAGACAGTGAAAGGAAATAAAGAAAACAGGTCAAGAACTAAAAGTAAAAATAGAAATCAATAAAGAAAAACCAAACTAAGGAAAATCTGGAAATGAAAAATGTTAGAAACTCAAACAGGAACATCAGAGGCAAGCCACGCCTTCAGAACACAAGAAGTAGAAGAGAGAATCTCAGGCACTGAAGTCAGGATAAAAGAAATGGATACCTCAGTCAAAGAAAATGTTAAATCTAAAATACTCCTGGCACAAAATATCCAGGAAATCTGGAACACTATGGACAGACCAAATCTAAGAATAATAGGAATATAGGAAGACACCCATGGCAAAAGCACAGAAAATATCTTCAGCAAAATTATAGAAGAAATTTTCCCTAAAGAAGGAGATGCTTATCAAGGTACAGAATGCCAGAAAGGAAATTTCCTTTAGCACATAATAATCAAAATACTAAACAAACAGACACAACAAAGAAAAAATATAAAAAGCTGCAAGGGAAAAAGACCAAACAATATATAAAGGCAGACCTATTAGAATTACACCCAACTTCTCAGTAGAGAATAAGAGCCAGAAAGGTCTGGAAAGAGGTTCTACAGACTCTAAGAGACCACAGAAGTCTGCACAGAATATTATACTCAGCAAAACTTTCAATCACAATAGATTGAGAAAATAAGACAGTCCATGATAAAATCAATTTTTTTTTAAAGATTTATTTTATTTATTATATGTAAGTACACTGTAGCTGTCTTCAGACACTCCAGAAGAGGGCGCCAGATCTCCTTACGGATGGTTGTGAGCCACCATGTGGATGCTGGGATTTGATCTTATCACCTTCGGAAGAGCAGTCGGATGCTCTTACCCGCTGAGCCATCTCACCAGCCCCGATAAAATCAATTTTAAGCAAGTATCTACAAACCTGAAGGTACTGGGAGAAAAACTCTACCTAAAGAAGTTAATCATACCCAAGAAAACACAAGACCAGACTTGACATTCAAAAGAGGGTAATCATACACCACCACCACAACAACAACAACAAAATAACAGGAATCAACAAACACTGTTCACTCATTGTATGTCTCAAGACCAATGGTCTCAAATTCCCACTAAAGAGACACAGACTAACAAAATGGATGTGAGAACAGGATCCATTCTTCTGCTGCATCCAAGAAACAAACCTTAACATCAAGGATAGACAACATCTCAGGATAAAAGGATAAAAAAAATTCCAAGAAAATGGACATAAGAAGCAAGCTGATATAGCCATTTTAATATTGGGTAAAATAGATTAGTCAGAAGAGATAGGGAAGAGCACTACATATTAACCAAAGAAAAAAACTCCAGCAAGAGGGCATTGTAATTTTTTTTGCTGGTTTAGTTTTGGTTTTGGTTTGTAGTAGAAAATATTAAAACTGCTAGCCCGGGGCTTCTTCCCTGCCTTAAACCATTTATGTTCCTGGATGAAAGACACACATGGTCTTTATATCTTTAATATGGCTTAAGAAGCACAATAGTTGGGCACCTGCCTACCCTCCCTGCTATTAGAATCTACCTTCCTATCAATAACTACTTACTATATTTCATCTGGGCTGCTCTTACTTCCAATTGGCCAGCCCACATGTCCATGTTTTTATGGCTCAGCTAACCAATGGTGTCTCTTCTCCTGCGTGTTGTTCTATTTCATGGCAGCTTCTCCTCCTCCTCCCCTCCTGGTGGTCCTCTCTCTCCAAGCCCTCCAGACCTAAGCCACACCCATGTCTCTTCTGCCCAGCTATTAGCTGTCAGTATCTTTAGTCACCAATCAGAATTAACTTGGGGGCAGGGTCCCAGGGGGTATGTGCAAACTCCAGGTCTTAGGGGCCCACACTTAGCATTACAATAGATAATAAAAGACAAAACTTCCACACTGGTTTTTCGAGACAAGATTTCTCTGTGTAGTCCTAGCTATCCCAGAACTCACTCTGTAGACCAAGTTGGCCTTGAACTCAGAGATCCACCTACCTCTACCTTTTGACTGCTAGGATTAAAAAGTGTTCGACACCATCACCACCGCCACCACCTGGCAACATCTATGCACCAATCACCAGGGTACCCATGTTCATAAAAGAAACACTACTACATCTTAAATCACATATTGACCCTTATACAGTGATAGTGGGAAATTCCAATACCCCACTTTTGTCAATAGACAGGTCATCTAGACAAAAACTAAATAGAGAAATGCTGGAGCTAAGACTTTATAAACCAAATGGTCTTAACAGGCATCTACAGACCATTTCACTAAACACAAAAGAATATACCTTCTACTCTGCACCTCATGGGACATTCTCCAAAATTGACCATATACTCAGACACAAAGCAAGTATCAACAGATACAAGAAAACTGAAACAGCATACTACATTCTATCTGGGTACCACAGATTAAAGCTGGATATTGACAACAGAAACAACAGAAAGGTTACAAAATCATGGAAACTCAACAACTCATCACTGAATGAAAAATGAGTCACGACATAAATTAAGAAAAAATTAAAGTTTCTAGAATTGAATGAAAATGGATACACATTGGAAATGGGACACAATGAAGGCCATTCTAAGAGGCAAATNATAGCACTAAATGCCTACCAAAAAAGGGGTGGGGGTGGGGGGAGAGATCTCGTTCTAGAACCAAAAGAAGACATCACACCCAAAGGAGTAATGTCAGAAAATAATCAAATTCAGGGCCAAAATCAATAAAATGGAAACAACAACCAAAAACACAAAGAAGCAATGAAACAAACTGCTGGTTCTTAGAGAAAAATCAGTAAAACTGACAAACCCTCATTCATATTAACTAAAAGGCAGAGAGAGAATATCCAAATTAACAAAATTAGGGACACAGGGGGGACAGCAACATACACCAAGGAAATCCAGAGAATCATAGGACATACTTTTTTTTTTTTGGTTTTTTGGTTTTTTTTTTCGAGACAGGGTTTCTCTGTATAGCCCTGGCTGTCCTGGAACTCACTCTGCAGACCAGGCTGTCCTCAAACTCAGAGATCTGCCTGCCTCTGCCTCCCAAGTGCTGGGATTAAAGGTGTGTGCCACCACAATGTTTTTAAAAGTTTTAAACAGAAACAGAAGGAACATTGCCCTTTTTTTTTAAAAGATTTTATTTATTTATTTTATGTATATGGTACACTGTAGCTGTCTTCAGAATACCAGATGAGAGCATTGGATCTCATTACAGATAGTTGTGAGCCACCATGTGGTTGCTGGGATTTGAACTCAGGACCTTTGGAAGAGCAGTCAGTGCTCTTAACCGCTGAGCCATCTCTCCAGCCCGAACATTGCCCTTTAAAAAAAAAAAAGAATAATAGGGTCACAGTTACCCTGATAACAAATCACATAAGGACCCAACAAAGAAAGAGAATTACAGAATAATTTCCTTTATGGACATACTTTTAAAACTTATACTCCAGGGCTGGTGAGCTGGCTCAACAGGTAAGGGCACTGACTGCTCTTCCGGAGGTCCTGAGTTCAAATCCCAGCAACCACATGGTGGCTTACAACCACCCATAATGAGCTCTGACGTCCTCTTCTGGTGTGTCTGAAGTCAGCTAGAGTGAACTTATGTATAATAATAATAAATAAATTTTTAAAACCTATACTCCAACAAACTGGAAAATCTAAAAGAAGTAGATAATTTTCTTGATACATACCACTTAACAAAGTTAACTCTAAATCAGATAAGCAATTTAAGCAGACCTATAACACCCAGTGAAATAGAAGAAGAAAAAAGTCAAAGTCCAGATGGTTTTAGCACACAATTCAACAAGATTTTCAAATAAGAGAATGTCAATACTCCTCAAATTATTCCACAAAACAGAAACAGAAGAAATACTGCCCATTTAAAAAAAATAATAATAAGGTCACAGTTACCCTGATAACAAATTGCATAAGGACCCAACAAAGAGAGAGAATTACAGAATAAGTTCCTTTATGGATATAAATGTAAAGAAAATCTCAATAAAATACTTGTAATCCAAATCCAAAAATATATCAAAAGTATCATCCACTATGATCAAGGAGGCTTCATCCCAGAGATAGAGGGATGGTTTAATATATGTAAGTTGATAAATGCAATCCACCATATAAACAAACTGAAAGACAAAAGCCATGATATTGGCACAAAAACAGACTCATCAATCAGTGGATGGACGGCTGCATGTAGAAGGGGGATGAATAGGTTCCACAGAGCTCTGGTCAGGCTGGGAATGACAGGAGTGTTGCAGCTTTTAGAACAGAAGAGAGGAGGTTTGGGCTGCCAGTGCAGGGCAGGTTGCTGAAAACCCAGGTCTCTTGTCCATGACCATAACAGCAGCAGTGCCAGCCACAGGGGTGCGGTTGTGGCATAAGCCTGGTTAGCCAGGCAGGTCCAAGGTCTAGTGATGAAAGCTTCGGGGAGAGAGAACTCTTTCCCAAATCTTACAGCTCAGTAAAAATAGTCATTCTCCTAAGATCAAAAATTCAGGTGACAGCAGATGCTGGCATGGATGTGGAGAAAGAGGAACACTACTCCATTGTTGGTGGGATTGCAAGCTTGTTCAACCACTCTGGAAATCAGTATGGCGGTTCTTCAGAAAATTGGACATAGTACTTCCAGAGGATCCTGTAATACCTCTCATGGGCATATACCCAGAAGATGTTCCAACTGGTAATAAGGACACGTGCTCCACTATGTTCATAGCAGCCTTATTTATAATAGCCAGAACCTGGAAAGAACCCAGGTGTCCCTCAACAGAGGAATGTATACAAAAATTATGGTACATTTACACAATGGAGTACTACACAGCTATTAAAAACAATGAATTTATGAAATTCCTAGGCAAATGGATGGATCTGGAGGGTATCATCCTGAGTGAGGTAACCCAATCACAAAAGAACTCACATAACATGTACTCACTGATAAGTGGATATTAGCCCAGAAACCTAGATTACCCAAGATACAATTTGCTAAATACATGAAACTCAAGAAGAATGAAGATCAAAGTGTGGACACTTCGCCCCTTCTTAGAATTAGGAACAAAGCACACATTGAAGGAGTTACAGAGATCAAGTGTGGAGCTGAAACAAAAGAATAGACCAACCAGTGACTGCTGCAGCCAGGGATCCATCCCATAATCAGCCATCTAATGCAGACACTATTGTATATGCCAGCAAGATATTGCTGAAAGGGCCCTGATATAGCTGTCTTGTGGGAGGCTATGCCAGTGCCTGGCAAACACAGAAGTGGATGTTCACAGTCAGCTATTAGATGGAACACAGGGTTCCCAAGGGAGTAGCTAGAGAAAGTACCCACAGAGCTGAAAGGGTCTCCAACCCTATAGGTGGAAGAACAATATGAACTAACTAGTACCCCCAGAGCTCGTGTCTCTAGCTGCATATATAGCAGAAGATGGCCTAGTTGGCCATCATTGGGAAGAGAGACTCCTTGGTCATGCAAACTTTATATGCCCCAGTACAGGGGAACACCAGGGCCAAGATGTGGGAGTGGGTGGGTAGGGGAGCAGGGAGGGGCATGGGGGAGGGTATAGGGGACTTTCAGGATAGCATTTGAAATGTAAATGAAGAAAATATCTAATAAAAATTGAAAAAAATAGCCATTCTCAGAAGATCCTCAGTGAAATAACTTGTGCGCTTTATTCCGTGTGGACAGGGACTTTATAAGCATTGAGGAGTGGGGTGGGATTTAGGGTTAGGTGTTTCCTACTGGTTCTGTTCAAGATGTTAGTGATGCTGTATTTGTATAAAAAGAACTCCAGGTGTTTCCTTACTTGACTGACTGCCCTTGCTCCTCTCAGTGGGGTGTCATGGTTATTTGTTCCAGAGCAGGTCCATGGCTAAATGGGTAGGGAGCTGCTCAACTCCTGCAGATCTCAAGTCTGAGATTCCCGGGATCTGAGCTCACTCAGCCTTACCAGTTCTTGTGTCTGATGGCACAGCCCACTTGCCCTATAATGGATCAAAGACACCATCATAAAGCAAGATACACTGAATTTGATAGAAGAGAAAGTGGGGAATATCCTTGAACTCATTGGCACAGGAAAAACTTTCTCATCAGAACATCGTTAGCACAAGCACTAAGGTCAACATATATAGGACCTCATGAAACTGAAAAACTTTTGCATGGCAAAGGACAACATCAGAACTCCAAATAGACTAGACCAGAAAAGAAATTCCTCCTGTCACATAATAGTCAAACCACCAAATGCACTAAACAAAGAAAGAATATTAAAAGGGAAAATGGTCAATTAACATTTAAAGGCAGACCTATCAGAATTTACACCAGACTTCTCACCAGAGACTATGAAAGCCATAGTCCTGAGCAGATGTCATACAGACCCTAAGAGAACACAAATGTCAGCCCAGGATAATATACCCAGCAAAACTCTCAATTAACATAGATGGAGAAACCAAGATATCCCATGACAATATCAAATTTACACACTATCTTTACACAAATCCAGCCCTACAACGGATAATAGATGGAAAACTCCAGCATGAGGAGGGAAACTACACTCTAGAAAAAGCAGGAAATAATCTTTCAACAAACCCAAAAGAAGATAGCCACACAAACATAATTCTACCTCTAACAACAAAAATAACAGGAAGCAACAATCACTCTTCCATAATATCTCTTAACATCAATGGACTCAATTTTCCAGTAAAAATATCTAGACTGGATATTTAAACAAGGCCCAGAATTTTGCTCCATACAGGAAATGCACCTCAGTGTCAAAGACAGACACTACCTCAGAGTAAAGGGCTAGAAAACAATTTTCTAAGCAAATGGTTCCAAGAAACAAGATGGAGTAGCTATTCTAATATCAAATAAAATCAACTTTCAGCCAAAAGTTTTCAAAAAAGATAAGGAAGGATACTTCAAACTCATCAAAGGAAAAGTCTATCAAGAAGAACTCTCAATTCTGAACATCTATGCTCCAAATGCAAGGGCACCTACATTTATAAAAGAAACTTTAATAAAGTTCAAAGCACACACTGCACTGCACATCTGAAGTGGGAGACTTCAACACCCCATTTTCATCAATAGATCATGGAAACAGAAACTAAACATACACACAGTAAAACTAACAAAAGTGATGGACCAAATGGATTTAACAGATATCTATAGAACATTTCATCCTAAAACAAAAGCATATACCTTCTTCTCAGCATTTCATGGTACCTACTCCAGAATTGACCATCTAATTGGTCACAAAACAGGCCTCAACAGATAAAAGAAGACTGAAATAATCCCATGTATCCTATCAGATCACTATGGACTAAGGCTGGTCTTCAATAACAACAATAACAACAGAAAGCCCACATACACATGGAAGCTGAACAATGCCCTATTCAATGATAACTTGGTCAAGGAAGAAATAAAGAAAGAAGTTAAAGGCTTTTTAGGATTTAATGAAAATGAAGGCACAACATACACAAACTTATGGTACACAATGAAAGCTCTAATGGGTATATGGGCAAGACAAAATGGAGTGGGTGGTTTGTTTGTTTTGGGGTGCAAGGGTGGGAGTGTGGGCCATTGTATGAAATTCTTAAATAATAACCATACTATGTTGGAGATTATAAAAAAGAAAGTGAAGCATCCTCCTCTAGCTCATGCTGTCAATGCTTGGTCTCTAGTGGGAGGAGCTATTTGAGAAAGCTGTAAAAACCTTTGGAGGTAGAGCTCAGCAGGGGGAGGTCGGGGCAGATTTGGGGTATATTATTCTAGGCCTGTTCTTGTGCTCTGTGCTTCCTGATTCGTCACAAAGTAAACAGCTCCCCTCCAAGGCCTCAGTGCTCTGCCCGTGGGCACGGGGGCAACCAGCCATGGCTCTGAGATCGTGAGCCAAAACAAAGGCTCCTTCATTTTAAGTTGTTGTCTCATGTGTTTTGTCACTGTGACGAAGGCAACTAATTCACAAACAGTGGTGGATGCTGCCTGGAGCCACAGAGCTCTGTCCAATGGCAGTGCCCAAGGGCTACAAGCATGGGGAGTTGTGCCCAGGATGCAGGCGAGGCAGCTGAGGGCAGGGTGGTGTACAGCATCCTGGGGGTAGAAGAAATGCAGAGGTGATGGTGTGCACAGGCAGAAGTGATGGTGTGCACGAACACAGTCAAAACTGCTATAAATATGCTCAGTATGATGAGAAAACATGAGAGACGTAAAAAGAACCCAGTGGACTCTGAGAGAAAGGTCAGGAGCAGAAAAGAACAGAGCCGAATGCAGTCGCTTGTCTGAGACAGAACACATCGTTTGCAATCACAGTACCAGAGGGGGATGAGAGACTACCTGTCAATCTTCCAAACTTAGTTAACGCTTTAAATGCCCAGCTCACCTTGAAGAAAGAAAGCTGATTGGTTCGATCTGACACATCCCCAAGTAAATTGCTGACCCTTCTACTGAGCGCAACTCCCCTCCAATGGCCTTCAACCAGGCCTAGGTGGAGTTCCACATCCCTGCCTCTTCCAGACACAAGTGTCTGTGCTAACGAAACGTTTGGAGCCTCAGACCCTATCCCATCTGCTTGCAGAACCCACATGGTGCCATGCGAGCCACAGGAAGCCATGGTGAGAGAGAGAGAAGCTGTAGATAAAACAGTGTCTTAGAGTATAGCCCTGAAAACCCAGACCCATAAGTAAAAGACACCCAAACAAGCCAAAGCCAGAATATCGTCTTCCAGCAGACCCACAGTGCAAGCAGTTTGTGTCAAGTGGGTGTCCCTTGGAGGAAAGTGGTCAGATACAAACCCTGGAGCCAGAGGGAAGAAGAAATCATTCTAGAGTGGAAAATGTGATAATACCTAGGAAAACCGTTTTCTTGGTTTTTTTTTTTTTGTTTTGTTTTTGTTTTTTTGGCGGGGGGCGGGAGGGGGGGAGGATTTGAGACAGGGTTTCT
Organism: Mus minutoides; assembly: GCA_902729485.2. Lineage (NCBI taxonomy): Eukaryota > Metazoa > Chordata > Mammalia > Rodentia > Muridae > Mus > Mus minutoides. The sequence goes on along the minus strand of LR749652.1, from coordinate 2,269,452 downwards.
CTGTATAGCCCTGGCTGTCCTGGAACTCACTTGGTAGACCAGGCTGGCCTTGAACTCAGAAATCCACCTGCCTCTGCCTCCCGAGTGCTGGGATTAAAGGCGTGCGCCACCACGTCTGGCCAGTTTTCTTGTTTTAAAGTTTTCTTTAAGAGAGAAATTGGCTGTTAAAAGTAAAACTGGGCCAGGCGTGGTGGCGTCCACCTTTAATCCCAGCACTTGGGAGGCAGAGGCAGGCGGATTTCTGAGTTCAAGGCCAGTCTGGTCTACAAAGTGAGTTCCAGGACAGCCAGAGCTATACAGAGAAACACTGTCTCAAACCCCCCCCCCCAAAAAAAGTAAAACTGTTTGTGCACTGTGTTGTGGAATCTGTGACAGCCATGGGTATGAGGTGTATGAACACAGCCAAGGACAGAGAGTTGTGATGCCTGTGGGTTTTGTGTACAGATGTGAACGAATATGGAACCATTTGACATTGGATTCTGCCACTTTAAGGTGTGAGCTGTAAACCGTTAGGCACTCAAAGTGATGATATAAAGAAGGCTGGAGACTTGGCTCAGGAGTTAAGAGCACTTGTCGCAGCCACGCAGTGGTGACACATGCTTTCAATCCCAGCACTTGGGAGGCAGAAACTGGTAAATTTCTGAGTTCGAGGCCAGTCTGGTCTACAAAGTGAGTTCCAGGACAGCCAGGGCTATATAGAGAAACTTGAAAAAACCAAACCAAACCAAACCAAACCAAAATAAAACAACAAAAACATTTGTCACTTTTGCAGAAGATGTGAATTCTGTAAATGTTAAGCCAGGGTTTTTCCTTTCCCCCTTTTGTTCCCAAGTAACAACAGAGTTTTTCTATCTATGTCCACTCTAGTGCATTTTAGTTCCCAAATAAATGGTATGGAGACCTAAGCTACAGACACTATGTTGGGCAGATAGCCATCTACTCTAATGTGCTATGGCTGCCTACTTCTCAGTCATATGGTCCTTTACCTGCCATCTGAGTCTTGCCCTGGCTGGCTGTCGTCCATGTATGCCCTCATGGCTGCTCTCTTGAGACCTCATGGAGAATCCTCCTGGTTCTTCTTTCTTCCTTGCCTTTCTCCTCTTCTGCCCCCTCCCCTCCAAGAGACCTTTTCTCTCAGCTTGGGATCCCCTGCCCTCTCTCTTCTACTGCCCAGCTATTGGCTTATCAGCACTTTATTAACCAATTAGAGGTGATGGAAAACAATCTTTACACGTCATTGATACAGGAGATGCTCCAAGAATCATGGCAATGACAATATCAGGGCTGCAACCAAATCTCTGGGCACAATAATTAGGATATGAAATATACAGTGCACAGAACCATCCCCCAACAAGTTTCAGTTCCCAGCATCCTCATGGTGGCTCTCAACCATCTGTAACTCCTGCTCTAGGTGATCTGAACCTTATTCTGGCCTCCTCAGAGAGTGTACACACATAGTGCTCATATTCATGCATATAAAATAAAAATATACCTGTTTTCAAAAAGAAAAGAAAGAAACCTACTTGTCTTCACGTGAGCTTCACATAGACTTCACGTGGGCTTCACTTGGTGAAGTGCTTATCAAGCTCATACAGACCCCTACGTTCAATTCCAGCACCACATAAACTGAGCGTGGAACACTTGGGAGACAGAGGCAGGAGGAGCAGAAGTTTAAGGTCATCCTCAGCTACACAGCCAGTTTGTGGCCATCCTGAGATATGTGAGATCCTGCCTCAAGAAGAAAACAAGAGCCAGGCATAGTGGCAAGCAACCAGAAAGCAGAGGCAGGAGAATCTCTGTGAGTTGGAGGCCAGTCTGCTCTACATAGTGAATCCCAGGACAGCCAGAACTATGCGGAGTGAGACCGTGTCTCAGAGAAAGAGAAAGGGCGTAGGGGTTGGAGAAGCAAGAGGAGGAAGAAGAAAAGAAAGAAGAGAGCCGACCCTGTGTCCAACAACCAACGGTATCAGCAGCAGGAGACATGGACTAACAAGCACTGTGTCTGTGGTGGCTTGGGTAGGTTTGTCCAGCATAGACTTGTGTGTCTGAATGCTTGGCTCATGCAGCGTGACACTGTTAGGAGGTGTGGCCCTGATGGAGTAGGCATAGCTTTGTTAGATGAAGTGTGTCACCATGGAAGTAGACCTTGAGGTCTCCTATGCTCAGTCCACACTAGAGTGGCACACAGTCCTCTTCTGTTACCTGCAGATCAAGGTGTAGACCTCTCAGCTCCTTCTCCATCACCTTACCTGCCTGCATGCTGCCATGCTTCCCACCATGATAATGGACTAAACCTCTGAAACTGTAAGTCAGCCCCAATGAAATATTTGCCTTTATAGGAGTTGCCTTGGTCATGGTGTGTCTTCACAGCAACAAAACCCTAACTAAGACAGTGTCCTAACAGCTTTGTCCAGATGCAACCCATTCCTCCATCTCATTCAGCTACCTGTGGGTCACTTGTGGGTTTCCTTCCCACCCCATGAAAAACCTTGTTCTCTGTCCCTCCCTGGTTCTCTTCAGCTTTCTGAGCTGAGTGTGTTTACTATTGGTCTCCTTTTGGCCTGTCACAACCTTAGCCAAGGTTGTGAACAATGCAAGATTTGTATTTCCACAAACTTCAGCAAATCAAGTCAGCTACTTTGGAGAGATACATGGGATGCTATCAATTTATGGTCTGTCTGTCTCCACGTCGGTGAAAACTTTGGGACAGGGACAATTATCTGTGTCTATCATTGATGCCACAGACTCATGGCAGAGCATGGGACAGCAGTAAAGTGCATGGTTTCTCTTTTTTGGAGTGGAATTTCACTCTGTGAACAAGGCAGACAACTGCAAGGGCTTTTTTTTTTTTTTTTTTTTTGGTTTTTCGAGACAGGGTTTCTCTGTATAGCCCTGGCTGTCCTGGAACTCACTTTGTAGACCAGGCTGGCCTCGAACTCAGAAATCCGCCTGCCTCTGCCTCCCGAGTGCTGGGATTAAAGGCGTGTGCCACCACGCCCGGCCTGCAAGGGCATCTTAATATTAGTGCACTGGATCTGGGCCAGAGTCCCCTCAGAACGGAGCCTGTGAAACTCACAGTAGCATGGTGAAGGGACCGGGTACAGAACGGACCTGATGCTGCAGCCCCACAGACTCCATCCTGCTCCACCCTTTCCTTGTGAATAAAGCTTTATTGTAACACACCCAAAGTCACTCGTTTGTTATTGTCAGTGGCTGCATTTGTGCTAAAGGAGCGAGAACAGAGTGGTCATCATCGCAGATGTCACTTCCTGGAAAGGCTAAAACACACTGTCTTGTTCTTGTAAAAGCTCTTTAAGAAGGCCACCGGTAGCTAGCCTTGGAAAGGTATGTTGACTTAAGTCTGCCATGTTTTTCCACTTGTGGATATATACTATATCCACTTAAGAAAACACCACTGATTCATAATTTGCATATTGTAATGTCTTGTATCAAAAATTATCCTCCCCCAAGTCCCTTGCTTCCCTTAGGACATCCCTTTGAATTAAGAACTCCAAAAATTAAAAAAATGTAAAACCTCACAAGGCCAGAGAAAGAGACAGTGACAGATGAATGACATTTAGAAGAATGCCAGCTCTTGGGAAACAAACTGTTATGGTTTGTATATTCTCGGCCCAGGGAATGGCACTATTAGAAACCCTGTTGGAGTAGGTGTGGCCTTGTTAGATTAAGTGTGTCACTGTGGGTGTGGGCTTTAATACCCTAGTCCTAGCTTCCTGGAAGTGAGTATTCTGCTAGTATTCAGGTGAAGATGTAGAACTCTCAGCTCCAGCTGCACCATGCCTGCCTGGATGCTGCTATTTTACTCCCTTGATGATACTGGACTGAGCCTCTGAATCTGTAAGTCAGCCCCAATTAAATGTCCTTATAAGAGTTGCCTTGGATTGAAGACCCAGAAATGAATCCACAAACCTATGGTCACTTGATCTTTGACAAGGGAGCTAAAACCATCCAGTGGAAAAAAAGACAGCATTTTCAACAAATGGTGCTGGCACAACTGGCGGTTATCATGTAGAAGAATGTAAATTGATCCACTCTTATCTCCTTGTACAAAACTCCAGTCTAAGTGGATCAAAGACCTCCACATAAAACCAGAGACACTGAAATTTATAGAGGAGAAAGTGGAGAAAAACCTCGAAGATATGGGCACTGGGGAAAAATTTCTGAATAGAACAGCAATGGCTTGTGCTGTAAGATCAAGAATTGACAAATGGGACCTCATAAAGTTGCAAAGCTCTGTAAGGCAAAAGATACTGTCAATAAGACAAAAAGGCCACCAACAGATTGGGAAAAGATCTTTACTAATCCTAAATGAGATAGGGGACTAATATCCAATATATATAAAGAACTCAAGGTGGACACTAGAAAATTAAATAACCCCATTAAAAAATGGGGCACAGAGCTAAACAAAGAATTCTCAACTGAGGAATACCGAATGGCTAAGAAGCACCTGAAAAAATGTTCAACATCCTTAATCATCAGGGAAATGCAGATCAAAACAACCCTGAGATTCCACCTCACACCAGTCAGAATGGCTAAGATCAAAAATTCAGGTGACAGCAGATGCTGGCATGGATGTGGAGAAAGAGGAATACTACTCCATTGTTGGTGGGATTGCAAGTTTGTACAACCACTGTGGAAATCAGTCTGGAGGTTCCTCAGAAAATTGGACATACCAGAGGATCCTGCAATACCTCTCCTGGGCATATATCCAGAAGATGTTCCAACTGGTAATAAGGACACATGCTCCACTATGTTCATAGCAGCCTTATTTATAATAGCCAGAACCTGGAAAGAACCCAGGTGTCCCTCAACAGAGGAATGGATACAGAAATTATGGTACATTTACACAATGGAGTACTACACAGCTATTAAAAACAATGAATTTATGAAATTCCTAGGCAAATGGATGGATCTGGAGGGCATCATCCTGAGTGAGGTAACCCAATCACAAAAGAACTCACATAACATGTACTCACTGATAAGTGGATACTAGCCCAGAAACCTACATTACCTAAGATACAATTTGCCAAACACATGAAACTCAAGAAGAATGAAGATCAAAGTGTGGACACTTCACCCCTTCTTAGAATTAGGAACAAAGCACACATTGAAGGAGTTACAGAGATCAAGTGTGGAGCTGAAACAAAAGGATGGACCAACCAGTGACTGCTACATCCGGGGATCCATCCCATAATCAGCCACCAAACGCAGACACTATTGCATACACCAGCAAGATATTGCTGAAAGGACCCTGATATTGCTGAAAGGACCCTGATATAGCTGTCTCATGTGAGGCTATGCCAGTGCCTGGCAAACACAGAAGTGGATGCTCACAGTCAGCTATTAGATGGAACACAGGGTTCCCAAGGACGGAGCTAGAGAAAGTACCCAGAGCTGAAGAGGTCTCCAACTCTATAGGTGGAAGAACAATATGAACTAACTAGTACCCCCAGAGCTCGTGTCTCTAGCTGCATATGTAGCAGAAGATGGCCTAGTTGGCCATCATTGGGAAGAAAGACCCCTTGGTCATGCAAACTTTATATGCCCCAGTACAGGGGAACTCCAGGGCCAAGATGTGGGAGTGGGTGGATAGGGGAGCAGGGAGGGGCATGGGGGAGGGTATAGGGGACTTTCAGGATAACATTTGAAATGTAAATGAAGAAAATATCTAATAAAAATTGGGAAAAAAAGAGTTGCCTTGGTCACAGTGTCTGTTCATAGCAGTAAAACACTAAGACACTGATGAACATGAAGTGAGTCTCTCTTCCTATTTGTCAGTTGCCTACAAAGGTGGGGTGTACTACCAGGACCTCTGAAGCAGGGTGTGGGGAAGGCCAGAAGCAGAACACGAGGTCTGTAAGACCTTGGAGGATGCCAATACCTCCATGCTACACCAAATCTGGGCTGGAAGTCAAACTCACTATAGCAGTTAAACGAAGATGCCTCCCACACCTCTCACAATTGAGTGACTGACCCTCCCTAGCAAGGAAAAGGAGGGAGCCATCTGGGTGGGGACAGCAGATTTAAAATAAATTAAAACACAGCTAGGATACCAAACTCAATTTGAAATTTAAACAAGCTTCGGATAATGTGTTTGGTATGAGGCTATCCCAAACGTTACACTTACTCTAAGACACTATTATTCTCTGCTTTTCTAAAGGGCAAATGCAACAGGGTATTCCACATACCATCTGCAGGTAGCCTTGTATCTGGAGGGAAAAAAAAAAACAGGCCAGTCTAATGATGCATTCAGGACCCTTGGGCGGCACTATGAAGAGTCTAAGGGTAGAAAGGGAATTCGGGTCTTTTTCCAACTCAGCTCCCAGATGGCTGGCAACCTGCCCTCCACCTACCCAGGCTCCACTGAAGACTGCACAAAGAGCCAATGGTCAGAATGGATCCAGATCTCTCAGCTGCAGAAAATCTCCATTGTGGATGACGATCTCAAATGCTATGGGATAGTCACTCTAACTTACATCCTCTACAGCCACTGAACCCACACCCCAGTGAGAAAGTTTACTTCTCAAACACCATCCTTAGACACTGATGGGGAAAGTGACTCACAAAAGCAATGGGGCTCCCCAAGAAATGGAGCATCCAATGTCCCAGGAAAGTGAAGAGGCATCCTTAATGACGAAAACCCAGGCTAAGAGGTGGCCTGCAGGCCCAAAGAGCCAGTCCAGACAAGAGCTGGAGAAGCAAGAGGAAATCTAGAAGACACGGGGATAAGACCCCTTAGACTTTTCACTACATCGGGAGGATGGTAGAGATTGTCAAGAACAGAGAGGTAACCTAGTCAACAGTACTTACAAAGCCCAACAGGTGAAAACATAATTTGAGTTAATAATTCAAAGAGAAAAGATCCAGAATCACTAGTAGCCTTGCCACTGTAAGAAAATACCCAAGGTCAAGAGCTTATAAAAAGAAGAGGTTTAGGCTAGGCAGTGGTGGCACATGCTTTTAGTCCCAGCACTCGGGAGGCAGAGGCAGATGAATTTCTGAGTTCAAGGCCAGCCTGGTCTACAGAGTGAGTTCCAGGACAGCCAGGGATACACAGAGAAACCCTGCCTCAAAAAAAAGAAGAAGAAGGAGAAGAAGAAGGAAGAGGAAAAAGAGGAGGAGGAGGAGGAAGAGGAGAAGGAAGAGGAATTTAGTTTGGCTCATGGTCCATGCTACAGGTTCTTTAGGCTAGTCGGCAGAACAAAATTCACTTATCTCATACCCAGGAGACGAGAAACAAAGAAGGCACAAGGATCCCACAACTTCCATCAAGGGCTTCCCCCAAAAGACCTACTAGGCTCCATCTCTTAAAGGTGTCACTTCCTCTCAGTACTGTCAACCTGGTGAGCAAGATTCCTTTTGAGAACAACTACAGTAGCTCTGACAGAACAGCACGACAGGCAAGCGTGGGGGGACACTGTGCGGTGTCATGAGCCATTGGAGGCTGAGTGAATTTCAGCAGATCTAACTGCCCACTATCAGCTCAAAGAGCCAGGGAGGAGAGCAGGTTGTTAGGTTTATCCGTAGGTGAAATTTGCCCAGGCACAGGCTCTGTAGGCAGAGATGCAAGGACTTTAGTTTTAATTTATTGGATCAGGAAGCAATGAGGCTGCTGATGGAAAAGGAAGGCCTGGAGTTCCCACTGGAGAATGGATGGAGAAGTTCATATGGGGTCTGTTGCTGTTTGAGACAGGCTCTCACTGGTTAGCACTGGCTGACCTGGACTTCACTATGTAGATCAGACTGGCCTTAAACTGAGATCTTCCTTTCCCTGCCCCCTGAGTGCTGGGACTAAAAGTATGCACCACTACATCTGGCTTCGAGCTTTTGTTTTTAATTATTTGCCTGTGCACATGCCCACACAGGCTAAAAGGATGTCGTATCTCCTGGAGCTGGAATTAAAGGCAGTTATGAGCTGCCTGATATTGGTGCTGGGAACCTAACCAAGGTCCTCTATAAGAGCAGTGAGTGCTCTGAACCATGGAACCATCTCTCCAGCCCACCAGGAGGTAATTTTAACTAAGTAATCGTGCTCCATGAGTTTGCTCAGGTTACATCAGCCAAAGAAGCAGATGGCATAAGGAAACTGGTCCCAACTTAGTGGTGTGAGGGAGGCTAGGTGTAGGTGGTAACATCTGTGCTGAGCTTCAGGAGCTGAGGGGGACATGTGTGTTCCAAGACAAGGCTGGGAGGTGATGAGGCAAAGTGGAGAGAAGACCCAGCGGCAGGATGAGGGAGCGACCAGAAGGGCAAGGCTGAGGGCAAGCGTGGGGGCAGCAGTGTGGAGATCTACAAATCTGAACACTGGGGTGTGGCTTCCAGAAGACTTATTTCTCCCACGGTCTAACTTCCTCTAATATAATATAGACTTGAGCTGAATGCATGGCCTTTTGGAATAATGACTACATATCCAGACTCAGTAATTCCTAGAGAAAACTCAAGGGAAATAAAAACATGGCTTCCCAAAGATAAGCATGAAAATATCCTTGGCAGTGTTCTGAGAAATGGCTTGAATTGGAAATGTGTCACCAACATCAGAGTGACTTAGTGTAGATTACAGAGCAAGGAAAGGGAGGAGATGCATAAAGTTCACACAAGGCTGACTGAAAGGATTCCATGAGGAGTGTTTCCATTTTCCAGAGTTCCACAAGTTCTATAGTGACTGACAGATATCACAGTAGTTCCCCAGGGGCCAGTCATCTTCCTTGCAGGCCACAGGGGCGGGCCCTGAAGGACCCTCTGCACATACATGAGCTAATGTACAGAGGCACATCCACCCTATGAACTTTACAAGTGGCAACACCTGCACCCAGTCACCCTTTCTGTTCCCTCTCAATCTGTGTCTGCATAAGCTGGGAGCCATTTCAGGACTCAAGAAGTCCCGGGACCCATAAAGTCTCACTAACATGACCTCCTAAACAGGAGTTGAACAGTAGACATGCCAAACTGCATGGGAGAGAGACCAAGAGCCCTCAAGGAATTACAGGAAACCAAGGAACGCCAACAGAAGAAAAAAAAAAAAAGTCTTCCCCAGGGAGTAGTCCCCAAAGTGGTTATCCAATGCCAAGCAGTCAGCCCTGAAGCATACATACAAGTGATATATATACTGAGCAGGTTTTATTTCAGAATATATATGTATATACAATATTCATGTAACAATGAAAAATGAGGTCATGAATTTGAAACAGAAAAAGGAGGTATATAAAGGAGGGTTTGGAGGGAGAAATGATATATTGTAATCACAAAAAGCATTAAAGAAGTCCAGGTCTGGGGATACACACAGCTCTGGGGTCAAGTGTTTGTCTAGTGTGCTCCAAGCCTGCGCTCTCGCCCTAGCGTCACAATTCTCTCCACTTCTCCAGGAAAGAAATAAAAACTGAAAGGCTCAGTATCATTTCCTACTTCCATCACTACACACTTTCACATCATCTGTGGGAATTCCACATTCACTTAGAATTGACCCCATATTTCAAGCAGTACATCTGTTTATCTATACCATATTCCATTTGTTTCAAGCTATGTTGTTTACATGCATTAGAAAGAAAACTTGGGAGCTGGGTGTGGTGGCGCACGCCTTTAATCCCAGCACTTGGGAGGCAGAGGCAGGTGGATTTCTGAGTTTGAGGACAGCCTGGTCTACAGAGTGAGTTCCAGGACAGCCAGGGCTACACAGAGAAACTCTGTCTCGAAAAACAGAAAAAAAAAAAAAAGAAAAAAGAAAAACTTGGGTCCATACTACATTGTTGTGTCAAAACATTTTCATGAAAATCCTTGACTCGCTTTTATAATAGTGCTAAAAATTTTGACATTGCCTTCTGAAACTTCTCTATTCTTTTTTTCTGCATGTGACACCAGATGTGGGGGTCAGGGCTTTGGGTGTGTACATGTGGAAGTCCAAGAACAACTTTGTGACGCGGTTTTCTCCTTCTCCCTGTGTAGGTTCCAGGAATTGAATTCAGACATCAGGCTGTATGGGGACACTTCAGGCCTGCCTGGGGACATCTCACTGGCCCTGGCCAGTCTTTTCCTTCCAATAGTAACATATTGGGAACTCTTTCTCGTTTACAGGTTTTTGTTTGGAGACAGTGTCTTATAGCCCAGGCTATCCTTGAACTGACTCTCTCCCCTCAGCCCAAGTTCTGGGACTGAAGGCCTAAGTCACCAGGTCAGACTGTAGGGAGCCTTTATTCGTGAAATATTTGATGTATGAAACTTATGTTCTTTTTCTCATCATTGATGATTAAAATGTCACTCAACCCACAAGCTTTAATTGTATTTTGAAGAGACATACAAACGTGTAGCAGTGTAATCTTTGTGGTAGGTGTTATGTTTGTGAGTACTGAGCCAGGGGCCTCACACATCAGACAAGGAGTTTGATGAGGGAGTTAGTCTCAGCTCTATTCTCACTTTTCTTCTTTTTAAATCTTATGTGCATTGTTGTTCTGCCTCTGTGTATAACTTGTGTGAAGTGTCAGATCACCTGGAACTGAAATTACAGACAGGGTGGGATGGGTGGGCATGGGGTGGGGGGAGGCTGGAGAGATCGCTCAGCAGATCAGAGCATTGACTGCTCTTCCAAAGGTCCAGCAACCACATGGTGGCTCACAACCATCCATAATGAGATCTGATGTACTCTTCTGGGGTGTCTGAAGACAGCTACAGTGTACTTACATATAAAAAATAAATCTTTTTTAAAAAACTATAAAAAGGGGGGCTGGAGAGATGGCTCAGTGGTTAAGAGCACTGACTGCTCTTCCAGAGGTCCTGAGTTCAATTCCCAGCGACCACATGGTGGCTCACAACCATCTGTAATGGGATCTGATGCCTATATTCATGATATATATATATATATATATATATATATATATATATATATATATATATATATAATAAATAAACCTTTAAAAAATAAAAAAGAAATTACAGATGGCTGTGAGCTGTGCTGAATGTGAGAGGTGGGACTTGAACCTGGGTCATCCTAACTGCTGAGCCACCTCTCCAGCCAGCTCCTTTCGCTTTTCAACAAAACTTATGTACTTTTTATATCCTATTGCCAACATAAGATGCTCCGATTTTTATTCCAGAACTTCGTTTTGTAAAATACAGATTTTGTGAGTATCAAACCAAGTGGAGGTCTGGAATCCATTACTATTTTAACTTCTTCATTGTCCTGAAGATTAACAAGATTCATGTTAATTGTATTTTAAATACCATTGTAGGGGGACAGAGAGATGGCTCAGCAGTTACGATCTCTTGTTCTTCCACAGGACCCAAGTTCAGTTCTCAATACCCTTGACAGGTGGCTCCCTCTTCTACCTTCAAAGGGTACCTGTTATCATACTTACATGAGCACAGAAACAATAAAAATAAAGCTGGGCAGTGGTGGCGCATACCTTTAATCCCAGCACTTGGGAGGCTGAGGCAGGCGGATTTCTGAGTTCGAGGCCAGCCTGGTCTACAGAGTGAATTCCAGGCCAGCCAGGGATACACAGAGAAACCCTGTCTCGGAAGAAAAAAAAAAAGATAAACAATAAAAACAAGTATCAAAGAAATGCTTAATCAAAACTTCATTTAGATTTTGTCTCTTCTAGGCTCTGTTTCTAGTATTTAATAATTAAATCTTTAAAATGTGTACATGCAAAAACACACCTCTATTTCAAAAACCTCACATTGTGGCCTGCTGTGGTAACGCATGCATGCCTAATCCCAGCACTCAGAGCAGAGTCAGGTGGGATCTCTGTGAATTTGAAGCCAGCCTCGTCTTCATAGTGGTATCGAGGGCTATCTAGAGACCTAGCTTAAAGAATCAAAAACAAAAACTTCACATTGTTCTAAGAATATCGAGTTAGTGCTTTTCCCTAAACCCATCAATATTTGTGTACGCACATGCACCTTAATGCCAAATTAAATATAAATGTCCTATCAATGACAAGGGGCTGGCTGTCTAGAACGTTTCTATGGACGCGGCCACAGCAAACGTCTCCGTTGAAGTCAGGACTTGGCTGCAAGAAACCCAGCATTCAGAGTGCACAGCAAGAAGTCAATTTCAGACAGCACACAGCACTGAGATCAGAGATCCTTCTAAAGAATAAATTCCATGTTGCCCCTCCTTGCCCAGTCCCCTTCGCACACCCTTTCCTCCAGCCCCGCTCTACTCTTTTCCCTGAAGAGCTGGGGCAGCAAGGCTTGGCTTGGTTTCTTCATCGCCAAGGCCCACCCTGAGCCGCCAGACCCGGCCTCCGCCGAACGTCCTCAAATGCATGAGCTCAGACATCCTCAGAGGCAGCCCAGGACACCCAGGACAGAAGCCATGCAGGGCAGGATTCAGCACACTGCTGTTCTGTCGCGCGTGTCGAGCAGCAGCCGACGCCTACTGGTATCGCGACATGCTATCACTGGTACTGAGGGCCATCGACATGGAAGGCCGAATCGCCTGCTTCGTAGGGTCAACACCACCACGAAGCATCCACAAGCAACAAAGGCTGATTCGGTCCTCACTTCCGGGAGAGTCTGCGCAGCTGCACACGCCCAGTTCCGGCGTAGCTCCGACAGTCGTCTTCCCGACAGCCTCTCTGCTCCTGCTGCATGCCGGGAGTTGTGGTCTTGGCGCAGGCGGCGCGGCGGGCGCGCGTGGCAGGAAGCGGAAGCGGCCGGTGGCCCATCCCCGGCCCCGCCTCATCGCGCCGCTCGCCGCCGGGCTATCACTGACGTGTCTCTCGGCTGAGGAAGCGCGCTCCGGAGCTAGCAGCGTCTCCTCACTCGAAGTGGAGCGCAGTCGAGGCCGGGCGTGTAGTCGGATCAGCCACCGCCATGGCGAGTGAGTTTCCTGGGGGCCACCCCGGCGCAGCCAGGATGCGTCACCTTTCCCCGCTTGGGCGCTCGCCGGCCGTGCTTCCCGATCCTGGCGGAACGCGGCCTGCCCGAGGGACTCGTTCCCGCGCCCCTAGACCGAGCCCTCTGGGTCCCCGCTCGCCCACGCCCGGCTCCCATCGTGCGGGGCTCCCTCAGGTGCCCTTAAGTTACTCCGTACCTAACTCTTTCTCTTTCTGTTTCTTTCATCAAAGTCAAATTTCTGGAAGTCATCAAGCCATTCTGTGTCATCTTGCCGGAAATTCAGAAGCCAGAGAGAAAGGTAAGTTCCCAGATGGTGGTCAAAGAAGCCTTGCAAAACTGGGCGCTGGGAGTTTACAGTACAATTAAAAATGGCCTCAGCACACCGAGTGGAAACTGCCCCTATGGGGTGTAGCTGTGTGTGCTGGATACTCACGGGAGCCGTTGAAAGGTGACCTGGTTGTGTGGGAATTCTCCTAACACCATGTCTCGTTTGGAGCATCTTTAGTGGATAGTGGTTAACAAAGCCTCAAGCATGCCTAGTCGGAAGGTGGGTCTGAGCAGTGATTGAATAAGACCTCAGTTAGGATCCCAGATTGAGTTACCCTCTGTTCTTCACCTCCAGCAGGAGCAGAGATGATGGGGTGTTTGTTTCGTGTGGGGAGGTGACTTTTCGGTATCTAGTTTCCAAAGGAAAAAGCGAGTCGTGTAATCGATATGAACCTGTTTGTGTTTTTTATTTGAATGTATGCTGCCCCAGCATCGAGTTTACATGCACTAGTGAAGTCTACTGCCATTGACAGCAGGTGCACTAAAACAAGGAAGGAGAGAAATGTAGCACCTTGTGAATCTTAATTAGAATTTCCATGGCAGGCAGCTTCAGCCAAGAATAAATGTTCCTAATGTCCAGGCCCGTGGGCTCAGAAAACAGTAAATCCACTTTGTGTTCCTGGGGTTTATTTTTTTATTTTTGTTTGTTTGTTTGTTTGTTTCAGACTGTCATTCACATCTGGCATTTGTAGCTGGCATTCACATGGACGCTTAGTGTGTGCTTCTAATTTTTTTACTTTCCATAGTTTTATGCAAATGCCTTGTAGTAAGTACCCTTGCTGCCTTTGACAGGATGATGTGCAGAACTTTACCTGTTCCACCTCAATGCACAGATTCTGGCTCGAGGGCAAGAAACCCAAGTCCCACACTTTACATTCTTTCTTCATAGTTCTGTGACCTTGGCCTGGCAGAACAAGGGAGATAGGAAATATATATAAGGTATAACTGACCCAGGTGGGGAGTATGTCTGATGGGAGTTTTGAAAAAGGACTAGAAGTTGCCTTGAGGGTGTGGGAAGGATTCCTGGCTTGCATTAGTGCCCGTGGATGGTAGGTTGTAAATATAAAGGCTCGGGTGAGTGAGGTGGGCAGATAAGAAGTGGCCTTGGCAGTAGGGGAGGGGCCTGGCATGTGAGCCGTGCAGGAGAGGGGGTAATCATGGTACCCAGTGAGTGTGAGTTTGCATCTGTTTCAGAGGCAGACGATTTAGGACTTAGATGAAAAGCTTTGAATGTTTTGCTCTTAAAACATCCAGGAGAGGAGGCTTGCTCATTTAAAGTAGTCTTGAAAAATGTGTCTCCTTTTTTTCTAACAGTCTCATTACATGGTCTGGGAAAGTGGCTAGTGGCGGGCATGAGGCCCTGTGTCTGGTGTTCATCATCATCACAGTAGATAGGACATGTACACATTCATTCCACTGCTTGTCTCTGATTCCTGTAGAATGGTGTTGCTTCCCCCACGTTAGGTGCTGAGTTCTTGGTGTGATAAGATGGCATGTTGGAAAGGCAGTGTTCTTGAGAGAAAGAGGAAGAATGTGAGCTCCCCAGCTGCCTCTGCAGGGTCTGAACTTCAAATTCACACCACCCGTGGGGTCCAATACTGTGTCTTTCCGGGAGTGACTAGACCCAGAGGATTTCAGGTTCTGACCTGACAGTTTGCAGGAGCCAGTGCTTGTTGGAGCCAACCCTCCCTCCCTCCTTCCCTCCCTTCCTTGGTTTCTTTCTCTTTTTCTTTTTTCTTTTTAAAATTTTTTTTGGCTTTACATTCACTTAATATCGTTGGTCATTAGCTGTCTGTCAGACCTGTCTAAACCTGTGTGGTGTTGGGTCAAGCACTCCTGAGGAGCTCTCACTACCTAGTGACAGAGCTCTCTTGAACAGGAGGAGCCCAGAGGTTTCTAATCAGGCTAGAGAGTAAAGTGATTTGTGTTGACTGTTTAACTTTCTCGATTTGTTACCTTTCTGATTGTTGTGACAGCTTTCCTGACAAAAGAAATGGAAGGAAGGCTTGTGTTTGGGCCCACTGTTTGCAACAGCGAGAACTTGAGGCACATTGGTCAAACTGCACTCCCTGTCAGGAAGCAGGGACACGAACGCTGGTGCTCAGATCACTCTTTCCTTTTCATTCAGTTCTGGATTCTAGCCCGTGGGTTGCTGCCTCCCACATTTAAGCTGGGTCTTCCCGCTTTAATTAACTCAGTACAGAAACTCCGCCATAGTCAGACCTTAGCTGTTTATTTCCCTGGTGATTCTGAATCCTATGAACTTGACAGTCAAGGTTCACCATCAGACTTATACCTGGGAAGGGATGACGAGAAGCCATCTTGAGTCTCAGCTGTTACTGTGAATGGTTAAGCACAGCTTTGGGCTCAGATTCACTTCTGCTGCAGGATTTGAGACAGATTAAACTTTCTTGGTTACTTTGCTCATTGTCACATGAAGATAATCTGTGCCGTGAAAGGAGTATGTGAAGTGAAGACCCACATAGGTCTTTGTATCATCAAGTCTTAGAACAGAGAAGGCACATGATGTATGCTACTTAATGTTATGGTGCTGTGTTTGGTACACTTTTGAGCAGCCTCTGAAAAATGGGGAAAGTGATCTTGTTTGGCTTCATCTGTATTTGTTTGCCTGTGTGATACCATTGCTTTCATTCCTTGCCTTCCAGATTCAGTTTAAGGAGAAAGTTCTGTGGACAGCCATCACCCTCTTCATCTTCTTAGTATGCTGTCAGGTAAGCTCTGCTCAGGCGGCGTTGGAGTTAATGGGCTGGAAACGTATGCGTGATGCCACTCTCCCCCTGTTTCTAGATCCCCCTGTTTGGCATCATGTCCTCAGACTCAGCTGACCCGTTCTACTGGATGCGAGTGATTCTGGCCTCGAACAGAGGTAGGACTCTGCTTATGCCGCCCTTCCCTGTGGTGTGGGGATGAAGAGCCTGGTTTGATTCCCTTATAGGATTTTGCTTTATATAGAGCTCAAAAAGTTTGTGAAGATGTGTAGCTTGGAAAATAGAGGATGTTGGTGTGGGAAAGTAACCCAGCATTTGCTGATGAATGCGCCCTGTGGGTCTGAATGCAGTACAGAACCTGTAATAACAAGATAAGGCTGCATTGTGGGGAATTGTGTAAAACATGGGAGAATTGGAATACCTAAAGTGATAACATTCTTTAGAAGGTGTAATTTGTTTCTCAGCTGAATCTCATTTCATATCTGTAGGTTACAGTGTCCACCCACCCCACTCCAACCCCCCAATTAATTTATCTGTGCATTTATTTATTTATTTATTTATTTATTTATTTATTTATTTATTTATTGTGAACCCTAGACCATTTACCTACCTATGGGCACAGAGAGGATTTTGAGTATATATGTCGATGCTGCATTTGATTAACTCAATTAAAAAATACAGTGCACATTAAGTTGGAAATCAGAACTATGACTGGATTTAGCATAATGGAAGGTGGGAGTTTATTCACAGCCAGATATGGTTGTACTGGCCCCTTTCCAGACTCTGGGAATGCCTCCAGTGTTATCCTTTCTTACTAACTGATAGGGAGACCAGCCTCTATTATCTCCGTGAGGCTAGAGTAAATCTGTTGCTGAATTGAAATGTGCCAGTCTGAATAACATGTGACTGCCTGGACAAAATGAGATGCTGCCTGGCAGGGTGAATGGATTGTGTTAAGCTGTGCTCCGGTCATTGATATTTGGAGGTGGTTCTGTAAGTTAACTGCTGCTAGCAAACTGAATGCTGTTGAGGTTCTACATTAGTGCCCTAGTGTTGATCAGGGTTTAACAGTGTTTGTTCTTCCAAGCTCATTGTGGCTGTGTCTTGCCTCCCTTCCTCAAGGTACCTTAATGGAGCTGGGCATCTCTCCTATTGTCACCTCCGGTCTTATCATGCAGCTCTTAGCTGGTGCCAAGATAATTGAAGTTGGGGACACCCCGAAAGACCGAGCTCTCTTCAATGGAGCCCAGAAGTGTAAGAAATACTGTACATTCTGCTGTTGTGTCTACAGTTACCTGTGTGAATTTGCTATAAAGCTTCTGGGGTTAAACCAGCTGTGCTCTGTGCTCTGATATCCTCGGCTGCCCCTCGGCATGCATTCCAGGACCTGCGCCAGGAAGAGGCAGGATGGAGTGGAAGGAACAGAGCTAGGAGCTCACCTTGTACTGTGCACAGTTGGCACTCACACATCAGAGCTTCACTGAATCAAGCTCCTGTCTGTGTGAAGCGGGTCAGGGAAGAGGGCACTGCTGTGTGTCCTGTGCTCCTCCTTATCAGCTTTGAAGTGAAGAAAGTGAGGTGGTCGTTCTGAAGGTTCAGTTTTTCATCTACAGAGATAGTGATGTTTGCTATACAGCAAGTGATAGGTGTAACTGGTAACCATGGCTAGCTACCAGCATTGGTGTCCTTCCTCTGAACTGAAATAGGTTATTTAGGAATAAGTTTTCAAACATTTTCTGCCTGAAGAATTCAGGAGTATTGGGCTGGGAGTGTAACTCAGTGGTAGAGCATTTGTAGCATGCCCAAATCCTTGGGTTTGATTGCTGATACTAAAAAATATATATATATATATATATTTTAAATAAAGCAGGGATACTGAACAATAGTGTGTTAATTTTTTACATTTTTTTATTCATGTGCATGTGGCATTGTGTGTGTGTGTGTGTGTGTGTGTGTGTGTGTGTGTGTGTGTAGTAAGTCATAACAACTGTAGGTATTATTCTACCCTTCAGTCATGTGGGTTCCAGCCACCATCCTCAAATTATCCAACTTGGCAGCAAGTGTCCTTACCTGCTGACCCATTTTGCTGGCCCTGTTTGTTTCATTGTATTTTATTTCATTTCATTTTATTTTATTTTATTTTATTTTATTTTATTTTATTTTATTTTATTGTGTTGGCATGCATGTATGTGCCATGGGTCTGTGTAGAGAAAGGTCAAAGGATATTGTAGAGTCTGTTCTCTTTTTTCTGTGTGGAATCTGAGGATGGAACTCAGGTCATCAGGCCTGCATGGCAAGTATTTTAAAAGTGCGGACATCTTGGTGTCCCTGGACAGTTTTTTCAAATTTCAAATAGGAACTATATTAGGGGGACACTTGAAAATTTATACTGAAATTTAAGTCCTATTTAGAACCAACTAATGCTGAGAAATCAATGCACTGTGTCAATTCAAATGTGCCTAGGAACGAAATATAGTGAGATCTGAGAAACTGTGCAGAAGGAGCTCGGTCAGAGGAAATGGGAGCAGTAGCCAGCCAGTGGCACTGTGGGTTCCCTTTCAAGACACTTGAAATCTAAACTTAGATTCCAATGGATTGGTTTTATCCCAAAGTCTTGTACACTCTGGACTGGATCTGAATGGTGAGCTTTCGAGGTAGCCCACCTACGGCTCGGTGTAGAGGTCTTTAGCTCCCAGGGACTTGCTGTGCTCCTGGGCTTCAGGGACGCCAGCACTGCATTGTGGCTCTGATTTTTGCTTGGGATTCCATGCTTTTCCTAAGACCACATTTGCCACACATCAACTCTTTCTACATCACCAAGCAAGAGGTGAGACTGGAGAATAGATGTGCTTTTGTTGAGGGCGCCTGTGTTACCTCCAGCTTTGACAGTGTGACTGTCGAGATTCTTCCTCCAGCTCCGTGGCGGCGGTGTCAGCACTGTCTTTTCTTCTCAGTGTTGGGCATTTGGGTGTTCATTAGCCACTTCCTCTTCTTTGTACTGTCCTGCTTTGAGAACACAGCTCTCTTGATTTCTAGTGTTTGGAATGATCATTACTATCGGTCAATCTATTGTGTATGTGATGACGGGCATGTACGGGGACCCTTCGGAGATGGGTGCTGGAATCTGCCTGCTGATCACCATTCAGGTAACTGCTGTGCTGTCCCCCCCAATCCCCACCCCCAAATACCAAATCTCAGCTGTGCCTTAAAGAAGCTGGAAGTTGTAGGTTTGCCCTTCTTAATACCAGATGAAGGCTGAGGGCACATCCCACTCAGCTTTCTGTTTTTATACTCAAGAACTCAATTACTGAAGAAGAGAGCTACATCCACTGGGAGCAGTAACATGATCTATTTGGGTTTCTTTACTTTTTTTCTTTTTTCCACAGCTCTTTGTTGCTGGCTTAATTGTCCTACTTTTGGATGAACTTCTGCAAAAAGGGTACGGCTTGGGCTCTGGCATTTCTCTCTTCATTGCAACCAACATCTGTGAGACCATTGTGTGGAAGGCATTCAGCCCCACCACTGTCAACACTGGCCGAGGTAAGGACCCCTGGAGCTCATGCCAGAGTTTGGCAAAGGCACAACCTCCTGGTTTTTCTGTGCATCCACGGCTTTTAAGTACAGGTCGGCTTATGCTCGTGGCATTTTACAGCCCAGATTTTCATATGCCTCATCATGGTTGGTGTGCCAGATCTGAGTGGGGTCTAGGTTCTCAGCACAGTAAGAACTGCATTACAGGAGGAAGTGCCTTCTGTTTTAACCTCTGTCTTGTGTGGACTTCAAGGCACAGCTACTTTGTTGACATTGAGCTTGTCCGCATCCTCTCCTTTATATTTTAGCAGTTTGCTCTGGATCATTTTATTTTTTTTTAAAAAAAAAAAAAAAAAAAAAAAAGGAAACAAACAAAAAGAAAAAAGCTGGAACTACTACACCAAAGCATTTGATCGTGCTTGCCCTTGGGCTCAGATCTATTAATGGTCTGTATGTGGTGTGAGCACATTCCTCTACTGCTGATCTGGGTCATCGTGTAGTAAGGGGTCAGAACATATATCTGTAGTTCCAGCTCTCCAGAGCCTGAAGCAGGAGGGTGTTGAATTTGAGGCCATGCTCTCTGAAAACTAAGAACTGAGAATATGACTCAGTTATAGAGGTTTGTGCAAGGTTGGCACCTGGCACCACAGAATACCATGTGACCCTATGATGCCTGGCTCATAGTAGGTACAGGTCAGATATTAACATGTGATGACATAGTCATTAAGAGTGCCCTGGGATGGGAATGTTTCTAATCAAGATGTGTAAACACAAAGAACGCTATAAAATAAGACTTATTAGGGAAAGAGACTTTTGTTGTTAAATGTGTTATTAGAAGAGATTTGTGAAGAATATTTGTATGCTGAGATAGTTTCTGCCTTCAGAGGCTGTACAGCCCCATATATCTAGTGAACAAAAGCTGTCCTCTAGTGAGACAAATGTCATTGAGAGAGACTGAGGCAGTGGAAGGCACAGCTTCTCAGACTTAGGTACGGAGAGGCAGCAGGTGACAGCAGTTGGAGTGTACTGTTTAGAAAGGTGACATGATCTGGAGTGCCGCACTGGAAATGATCGCAAAGAAGGGAGCAGAGTAGAAGGTCAGTCAGGGCTCAGGAGCCAGCAGAGAGTGGTTGCATTCTGGAGCTGACCGAGTATGGAAGGACTGGTGCGCTCATACTGCAGAGCACACTGCTGGGCAAGTGCCATGGCTGCCTTGAGCAGACAAGATGTGAAGCACAGATTGATTGCTAGGGGAGGTGTGGGAGATGGGGCCAAGGTGGGAAACTGAGAAGTCACTGGGAGTGTTTCCATGGCCAGGTCTGGTGGAAATGGAGTCTGAAAGGGTGGTTTGATTTACTGGCTACTGATATGGGATGAACCACACCAGGATGATAGCATTCATAAGGTACAAGGACCAGAAGTGTATAGAGGCCTATAGCTAGAAGGGCTGCTACAGCTTGGCTGGCTTACCACTGCTGCCTCCCTGGGCAGTGCTAAAGTCCAGGACTGGGAAAGTGTGGACAGTGTGCTTGGGTGTGCCACGGGGATGGTGCTGAGCATGTGGAGATGGCCTTGTTCCCAGAGATTTGACAGATAATTGTAAAACTTAGAAGAGCCAGGACCTAATTGGTTCTAAGACATTGTTATCATACAGCATCTTGAGGTCTTGGATCACTGTGATAGCAATAAGAAAGAAAGGGCCACAGGGAAGGTGTTAGAGAGTTGATCTGGGTATCATCTCAGTTGAGCAGTCTTGAAGGACATGAGGGAAGCAACCAGCAGCTCTGCTCCCTGAACTGAGGTTGTCCGCATGAAGCTGGAGCAGGGCAGAAGCAGAGTGTTTGATGAGGAGCTTAGACTACAGGGGAGAAAGCAGGAGCCGTTCCTTCTTCCCTGGTCTAACTGGGCAACCTTCTTGTTAGATATAAGGCTTGTCCTGGCTGCAGCTCCCTTATCCCTGAATAGAAGATAGGCCACAGCTGAAAGGTAGGAGGGCTTGCTCTAACCTTACCCTCCCCTTACCCTGCAGATATTTGGGACACTCTCCTGCTCCCTTCAGCTTTCAGGAGCCCATCGGTTTGCCAGGCCTACTAGTGGGCATGGCCTGTGGGAGGGTGGAAACCATGATCTCAGCCATACACACACACAGTCTCTCTCAATGACACTACAGTTCTCCTTGTAGCATTGATATTTGGTGTTTGAAGCTGAGAACTCAAGCATTCCCCACTCTCTCCCACTGGGGGCAGGCAGCCCTCTTTAGGGACTGGGATGAATGTTCATACTGCCCAGGTTCCAGAACAAGGCTTGGCCTTTTCCAGGCAGATTGTGTCACAGTTGTGTTTAAATTGGTATTTGTCCTTCCACACATCTGGTGGCCTAAGAAATGAGCCCAGCCAGCTCATCTCAGAAGAGAAAAGCCCAGGGCTGTAGTTTGCTTCTCTGAACTCCTTCACCTTTCCTCTCAGTTTGGGTCATTAAGAAGCTGAGGGGTAGCCAGGTGTGGTAGCGCACACCTTTAATCCCAGCACTCGGGAGGCAGAGGCAGGCGAGTTTCTGAGTTCGAGACCAGCCTGGTCTATACAGAGAAACCCTGTCTCAAAAAACCAAAAAAAAAGAAGAAGCTGAGGGCTGGGGCTGGAAAGATGGCTCAGTGGTTAAGAGCACTGACTGCTCTTCCAGAGGCCCTGAGTTCAAATCCCAGCAACCACATGGTGGCTGAAAACCATCTGTAACAGGATCCAATACCCTCTTCTGGTGTGTCTGAAGACAGCGACAGTGTACTCATATACATTAAGTAAATAAATAAATATTTAAAAAAAGAAGAAGAAGCTGAGGGGTAAAATGAGTCCTCTCCGTCCTCCACTTGTATAAATGTTACCCTTATTCCCTCCGATGAGGTGATGAACTGAGAGCCGCACCCAAGCCATGCACTGAGCCCAGAGCGTTTCCCTCTCTGTCCTAGTTCCCCTCTGGCTCCTTAGTCTCTGGCTCATTCTGTCTTCACTTGTGTCTAGCTTGTTCTCTCTGTAACCTGTCCCAGTAAAGCTGCCGTACACAGCCACCACCCATTACTACCACCTCTTTTCTCTGGCTATTCTTAGGTAGCCTTTCTTCCTCTGCCATTCTTAGGAGAGTTGGGCGTATCTTTTTCTCATTCTGTCAGATCATTCTTTGATTCATCACTTTGTCTGCACCTCAATTACACATCACTTTCAACATGGCTGCTTCCTTCTACAAACTAACCTTGTCTTCATAGTTAAGGATTAAAGGTGTGAACTAAGGGTGTGTCTGTGTTCTGGCTGGATGATATCTTTGGATGTGATCCCTTGCAGGAACAGCAGTGTTGCTAGATTACAATTCCTCTACACACCACGTTTGTTTTACTCTACCCATAGGGATGGAATTCGAAGGCGCCATCATTGCGCTGTTCCACCTGCTGGCCACCCGCACAGACAAGGTCCGAGCCCTTCGAGAGGCATTCTACCGCCAGAACCTCCCCAACCTCATGAACCTGATTGCCACCATCTTTGTCTTCGCTGTTGTCATCTATTTCCAGGTGTGTCCAAAGGCAGCTGAGAGCAGGGCTGCCTTGAGCTCAGGCAGGCTCAGCATGTGTGTTGTCCCTGATCTCCCTGATCCACAGCTCTCAGGTTATTTCTGAGTAGGACACCTGAACGGAGAGCTGTCTGAAGTGTACTCACCTTCAGATTTAGTAGGGTTTTTGTATTTGAAAGTGGATGAGTGAGTGGGTTGGTTGGTTGGTTGGTTAGGTTGGTTTGAGGCAGGGTCTGTCTAGCCTTGGCTAGCCTGAAACTCAGTATGTAGATCAGGCTATCCTAAACTCAGATAGATCTACCTTCCTTGGCCTTTCAGGTGTTGAGATTAAAGGTTTATGCCTCCGTGCCCAGCATGCTTTGTAGTATTTTGATATTAACTGAAAGAAATTACAGCAGTTTTTCAGGTGTGGTAGCTCATTTAGTAGTTGGGACATAGGACCATGAGTTCAGGGATGGCATAGTGTATGCAGTGAGATTCTGTTTGAAAACAAACAAGGCTGGTGAGATGGCTCAGTATGTACAGGTGATCATTGCCGAGCCTAGTGACAGGTTCAATTCCTAGGACCCACATGGAGAGAACTAACTTTCTATGCTGTCCTTTGATCCCTACTTACACTGTAGCATGCACACACACACACACACACACACACACACACACACACACACATTTGTGACGAGCAATACTTTTCCAAGGCCTTGTATCTCAGTAGTGACTCCTGCCGAGTCTCAGCTAGCTGCCTGCTTGCTTAGTAACGAGTCTGTCTTTCGGAGCAAGGCAACGACTGCGGCTGAATCAGTAAGAAGTTTGAGTCTTCTGTCCTGTTGTAGTGTCCTGAGCACTGGGTTTATAATGATAAAGAAGGAAGCAGCTCTGGTGTCCAGGGTTTCAGCGGGGTGAGTGGCATTGGTAGGAAGCTCAGGGATTTTCGTTGATGATCACATCACACATGATCACTGCCTGAGAACCACCAATAGGATCTGGAGGTGCCCATGCAGGCCTCTCTATATAGGAAAGGAAAGGACATGTGCCCTCAGATGCCATCTTGGCTGGAAGTCCAGTGGCAGAAGTGACACCCAGTACCACCTCTCCTGCAGCCAGCCAGACTGTCCTGACCACACGGGCATCAGGCAGAGCAGGACAGTGAAAGGCCGTGTTGTGTTTGTATTACAGGGCTTCCGAGTGGACCTTCCAATCAAGTCGGCGCGCTACCGAGGCCAGTACAACACCTATCCCATCAAGCTCTTCTACACCTCCAACATACCCATCATCCTGCAGTCTGCTCTGGTGTCCAACCTGTATGTCATCTCCCAGATGCTGTCAGCACGCTTCAGTGGCAACCTGCTGGTTAGCCTGCTAGGCACCTGGTCGGTGAGTGTCACTGGTAAGATAGGATTGTTTGTACTGATGCAACAGCTGAGGCTTGTGGCAAGGTATCTTAGCTCAGGACCACACATGTCACCCAGAGGTCTTTCTCAATTGCCTCTTAAAAACAGTTCAGTGAGATGTCTGTGGGTGTGCTGATGACACCACAAGCATCTGCTGGGAGCACTTTGGCTCTGTGCTGTGGCATGTTGAAGCAGCCTCCAGAAGACTTCTATATCTTACTCCTAGGACACGTCATCCGGGGGCCCAGCCCGTGCTTACCCAGTTGGTGGCCTGTGTTACTACCTGTCTCCACCGGAATCATTCGGCTCGGTGCTGGAGGACCCTGTCCATGCGGTCGTGTACATTGTGTTCATGCTGGGCTCCTGTGCATTCTTTTCCAAAACATGGATTGAAGTTTCGGGTTCTTCTGCCAAAGATGTGAGTCTAAGTCCACATTCCTGCTGGAGAGATAGGCAGCTGCTGGCCTCCAGGGAGCTCCACTTGCTACCACTGTATATGTAGTAGTTTGTGATATGAGCAGTCCATTCTACAGTTGGACCACCCCTTTGGTGGGGCAGTGTGGAAGCCCCGAGGGCAACCAATGGGCATTAACAGAGTTGGCTCTGACAACCTGAGGCCAGACTAGAAAGATAGACTATTGGTGACTGAGTGTATTGCTGTAAGTTAAAGTTCCTCGATGGAGACTGTCTGAGCTGTGGGCAGAAAAAAATATTTGCCCAGGAGATGATAGCACATACCTTTAATCCTAGCACTTAGGAGGCAGAGTCAGGGAGATCTCTGTGAGGTGGACACCAGCCAGGACAGCCAAGGCTACACAGAGAGACTCTCCAAAAAATGAAATAAATAAATAAAATAAATGTAAAATAGTTTAGTTTCACTACGAGGCACCCCTTCCCCCCAGCCTCTGGCTCATGTGTTTCTGCCTGGGTCGTGTAGGTTGCAAAGCAGCTGAAGGAGCAGCAGATGGTGATGAGGGGCCACAGGGAGACCTCCATGGTGCATGAACTCAACCGGTAAGTATGGGCATTAAGTCTAAATACTAGAAATGCCAGCAGAGCCCTGTATAACCCCTGACCAAAGAAGACAGCACACAGCCAGGGTGTTGAAATGGTGTAGGATGGAGATGACTGAGCAGTGCTGATTTGGGCTGGTTGGGTCCTGGCACAGATGAAGCCAAGGTACCAGCAAGAGCTGGCCTGGAACAGGTGGTTAAGTGTTCAGAAATAAGACCAAACAGGAGGCCAGAGACTGCCAGGATCAGCTACTCGAGATGGGGAATGTAGTAGTAGTCTCTAGTCTCTGTAGTCACCTTGCAGAAAGGAAGGAGATGAGAGCTTCAGGAGCAGCAGGCAGCCCTGCATACACCTCCCTGTCACTATTCTGAAGCTGCTGCTTGGTGGGTGGGAAGTGCCTGAGGCTTTCTGTCCAGTGCGTCGTCATGGTTGGTTCTTCTGTAGTCACTCAGAACAGCCAAGTGCTCTGTAGAGTCAGCATGTGCTGATTGGAAGCTTGCTGCCCTCACTGGGGAGGCCACCACAAGGAACACCAGAACTGTCCGACGCTGAGCAGGGCAGCAGGACTTTCACTTGCGTCCATTACTCTTAAGGCCCCTGACTCAGACTGCCCAGGAGAGATGTTTGACATTCACAGTGCACGCATCTGGGCATGACTGCAGATGGTTTCAGCTTTCCAGTAGCACGAGAACCAAGATGGTGTCTCAACACTCTTGTCTTGAGGCTGTTTAGGATCTAGAGTAACATCCGTGCTTAGGTTTATGCTGGTCACATTCCCCAGTCCTGTGTGGCTGGCTTAATGGGTTCGTCAGGCAAAACAGAGCTGTCTGTCTGTCTGTCTGCAGGTATATCCCCACAGCCGCAGCCTTTGGTGGGCTGTGCATTGGGGCCCTCTCTGTCCTGGCTGACTTCCTGGGTGCTATCGGGTCTGGAACTGGGATCCTGCTGGCAGTCACCATCATCTACCAGTACTTTGAGATCTTCGTCAAGGAACAGAGCGAGGTGGGCAGCATGGGAGCCCTTCTCTTCTGAGCCTTGCTTGCCCGTGGACCAGGGTGAGGGCACAGGCTCCAGAATTGCCCAGGAAGGGTGCTCTTACTGCTGGAGCATGCTACTGTGGCATAGGGACTTTAATTTTTTTTTTTATTTCATATCTTTTCATTCCACTGTGTAAAATGCTAGGAAATTTCCAATTTGAAATTTTGCTTTTTCTGGCATTGGCAAAAAACCAGTAGAAATGAATTGTTAGTTGATGGCCAGGGGATGTGATAACAAATTGTCCTCAAGTATCCCATGTAATTTTTATTTAAACCCTTGCACTTCTCGGTGCCTGGCAGCTGCAAGGGTCCCAGCTGCCCCGAGGCAGTCTGTGGCCCTGGTTGAAGGAAGCACAAACTAGGAGATGTCTGCA
Source organism: Mus minutoides (assembly GCA_902729485.2). Classification (NCBI taxonomy): domain Eukaryota; kingdom Metazoa; phylum Chordata; class Mammalia; order Rodentia; family Muridae; genus Mus; species Mus minutoides. Next base: position 2,242,642 of record LR749652.1, on the reverse strand, counting down.
TCTCATCTGGGCATGCAGACAGGTGAGGATCAGCAGGGTCCATATGTCTGCTGTTACCAGCAAAGGGGGTCACTGGCTTTACCTGGAGCCTGGCCAAGCTAGGTATCTGGGCGCATGTAAAGGGTTCTCGTGCTTGCTCTTTGCCAGTTCCCACTAGCTCCTGTGGTGGCCACCTCTGTCTTCCTACTGAGAACTTCCTGTTCCAGGTTTTAGAATTTTCTTATTGTCGTTAGGACCAAATGTAGACTGGCTCAAGACCTATAAGGAAATCACACTAGGGTTCAGAGATCTCCTAAGGAAGTTGCTCAAAATCCTGTTTGTAGTTAAGGTATCTGGGGTAACAGATAACATGGGCTTGAGGGAGCCCTCAGGTCTATAGGAAAGGCCCCCTTTTAAGACAGAAATGGTTTAACAGCAAGGGTACAAAGGCTGTAGTTTGAGGCCAGAGCAATTAGCGCTTGTCAGCTTACCTTAAGACACAGGAGGGTCCAGTTGTTCACACAAGGGGGCAGGAGCTCTGGTGGGTGTACAGCCATGTGGTCACAGCCTGCCAGCAGCAAAACACCTGGGTCCACCACACCTCCGTGGAAGTAGCAGACCGCCTCCCTGACCCGGGGCTCCTAGGGACTCTTGCTGCTATGCTTGCCAGCAAATGGCAATCAATGGACAATTAGCCACTTGCCCTGACACAGGTCAGCATCAGGGCCAGATCCCTTGCACACAGCCCAGGGCGCACACCATATCACACGTGGCCTTGTCTAGACCCAGTCCTGAGCAGAGGAGCCTGGTGCCCTCCCAGTCCACAGGGTCTTCCCACTGCCCCTCCTCTGCCACTGCCACAGAGCAGCTTCCCACCTACCCTAGGGACTCCACAGCTTCTGGCAAGCAGGTGCAGAGTCCCCAGCTCTGGGCTGTGCTGCGGAGTGTCAGGCCTAGAGTCCACAGCCTCACCTGCTGCTGTAGCTGTCAGCTGGACCTGGTGGCTTGTGGTTGATGGTCACTATTAGTGGGTGAGTGGGGATGACCTGGCTTCCAAGAGGACTGTCACTGTGGACACCAAAATGGCTTAACTGAGATACAGTGAAAACATGACAAATAAACCAACTTTTTACAAGCTGCCTCGTCATCTTTGTAAACTGAGATCAGAAAGCTTGTTCTGAGTGTTGGAGGTGAACCAGGGCTATCAGCACCTGTGACAACTCTTGGGACCTACTTATTATGTCAAGCACTGCCTGCTGGTCTCTTCCTGGGAAAGGGTGGCATGGGACCAGACAGTGGAGTCCCTGTGCACCAGCAGGAAGCAGTATGCACCTGGGTCCTGAAGGGCACTGCAGGTTGCTGCCCAAGCCAGGTAGGTGATCCAGTTGGGTCCTGAAGGGCACTGCAGGTTGCTGCCCAAGCCAGGTAGGTGATCCAGTTGGTAGAAGAGCTGATAGCTTCAACTGTTCAGGCTCAGAGCACAGCTGTTCGCCGGGAGTCCAAGGCTGCTCTGGGGCTAGAGCCTGGTCCGGGGACAGATGACCTGGGTGGGTACACCTAGGTTCTGTACAGCTTTGGAACGTTCCTCTGCTGTGTAGAAGCCTGGCCTGAGCAGCGGCACTGCCTTAAGCTACTCGGGCACAGCTAGGCAGCCACATCTTCCCTGCACGCCACTTGCCTGCCCACCTCCTCAGACCAGCCGCAGGGTTGTAGGAGCCTAGCTGGAGGTGGTAGGGCCCAGGCAACATGGAGGGAGGGACTGAGCCTCTTGCTGCCTGGGTACTTGAAACCATGTCTGCCAGAGCCAGCCTTTCTGAAGGAGTCAACAGAGCCCCCTGAGGCAGCAGTTTGGCCCGAGGCTCCCTTTCTCTTGCTTGGTTGCTGGTGTCCTCCAGGCACCTCTGCAGGTCCTGGATAAAAGAGAAAGCTAGCAGATCAGGGCAGCCATGTGACTGGATGCAGCTTGACTGACAGCTTCCAACTCTGCTGCCTTGACTTCCTGCCGCCATGGACAGAGCCAGAATAAACTCTTAAGCTGCAATGAGACAAATAGCTGATAAGCCAGGTTCCCAAGCTCCCATAACCCTATTCCTATATGCTGCTCTCCTTCCCACTACCTCCCTGCATCCCAGCCTGCCCTAGCTGGATTGGACAACAGCTTCAGGAGAGTCTAGGGAAGACCAAGGAGCTTAATCTCCGTTCCATGGGTGGCTCAGACCCTGGGGAAGATTGATAGCAAAAGTCCAGCCTGGATTTACGTGTGCCAGTCCCTGATCTGGACTGCTACAGGCATGCCTTTGCTGGCAGTACCCACACCCTTCTTGCTGAAACCTGAGATCAGTTCTTCTGGTATTGCATTGTACCAGCAAATAGCTTTGTGGGAATGGAAGCAGAATCCACCCTGGGAGTTTATACCCCCAATAGATTTCTACAGTGTCTACCAAGCCCATCACCTGTATTCCCCTTCTATCCATCCTTCAAAGCCCACCTCAGGGAGACTTAAAAACACCCACAACCCATCAGAGGGGTGACAGTAATCTCCCTGTTCACAAGGCTGAGAGGAGGATCGTGAGTTTAAGGCCAGCCAGGGCTACTGTTGCTATAGTGGGGAGTGTGGGTGTGGACTAGATCAGAAAAATCCCTAAGATGCACTGGAGGGAAATACCAAAAGCAATCGTGTCCGTTACTGTTCGTGTTCAGAGTAGGCAAGGAGGAGCCTGGTGTGGTGATGTACACTGTTAATCCCACTGCTCCAGATGGAGAGGCAGGCTGGTCTTAGTTCCAGGTCAGCGCAGGCTACACTACACAGTGAGAACCTGTATTCCCCTCCCCCTTACATGTGCATACACACACAAACACAGATTGAGACAGAGCAAGGCAGACACCAGATGGGGGGCAGTTGGCAAGGACATGACAATGCATTTGGAAAGCTCTAGCAGTCCCTTTGGAACTAAATGCTCATGTCCTCTCCCAGTCTTACATGCATGGGAAGTGGGAGAGCCCAAGCAACCATGAGCAGTCATGAATAGGTAGATGGTGGATAGCCATACACTGTTCTGAACAAAGTGGGCCAGAAGCAGCTGTTTGTTGTCCGAGACTACCTCCATCTTCAGTTGGGCTGGACCCATTTGCCCAGGATCTTCACAGGTGGGATTGTTGACTGGTGGCCTTCCTTCTTTCAAGGAGAGGCCAGTGAAGGTCATAGGCCCCTGGGTACTCAGCCAACCGACCCAACAAGTTGAATGTCATCCTGCCCTAGTTCTACCAACTTGGCCTCTGGGCCTCCAAGAGGGGCTAGAGAACATAGGTGGGAAGGTTTTAGGGAAGAGGCTCCATCTATACAGCCATGAGGAGTCACCATCCCTGCTGGGTGCACATTTCCACTGTGGCTGCTTTAAGGTCACCCATACTCCTGCCTGTAACCCCCTACCCTTTGCTCTGTAAGACCAAGGAAGTCCCTGGTCTTTAGTGGACTTTAGTTTGCTGCTAGGGCCCAAGGAGGAAGTGAGTAGATATTATTTCTTTCTCAAGGGGTTAGGAAGATTCTCTTTGTCAGCACTCACAGTGGCCTACTTATGGCTTAGGGATTTTACTCTGTGACTATAAGCTTTAAAAGAGAATACAAGCAAACCAGAATTCTAAGCAAGGATATGCAGGCCTACATCACTCAGGATGAGGGAATAGGGTCAGCCATTATGAAATGCAGAAGCTGGACCTGAGACTGACAGCACCTTCGTCCCCAGCTCTAATCTCCCCTTCCTCCTAATCTCTGCCATCTCTAGCTCACTAGGAAATACACTGAGTGTAAAGTGGCTTGCACAGAGGGACCACGAAGTGGAACACACTATCATGCATACTCCTTTGATTCAGTCCAAGTTCTGCACCTTGTTCAGAATTAACACAAAATTATCCACTCAAAACTTTATCCTGCCAGGGGTACCCTATAATCCCAGCAGTAGGAAGGAAGAGGCAGGCAGAGGAACTTGTGTTCAAGGCCACCTGGTCTATATAGAGAGTTCAGGTCTACATCATGATGATGATGATGGAGCCAAGCTCAACAACAATAATATTAATAGTAATAATAATAAAGCCAAACTCCACGTGCCTACCCCAATTGTTTTCCCACAAGCATCCTCCAGCCCCAGACTGCGCATCTGGCCACACGGGGGCGCTGCGGTCCACGCCACTCTGGGGTCCGCGGGTATTTGCAAGGGTCTGGGCAGCACCTCCCGCCCGCGTCCCCATTAATCACGCGTGCTGACGGCGCCGACCCGCGCGCGGGCGGCGTGACGGCGCTGGTGACGGCGGGTGACGGAGCGGGCAATCGGCGGGCGTGCATCGGCCCATCTTATCGCGCCAGCCCAGCCTTCGCCCGTCGCACGCCGCCCATTGATCGCGCGGGCCGGGGCCGGGGGTCAGCGCGGACGCTGGGCCTGACAGCCACATCCATCGCGCTGACGGCCGCACGCGCGCTCGGCCCGGCCATTAATCACCGCACGGTGCCGAGTGACGGGGAGGGCGACAGGGCCAGCGGGCGATTGCCAGCCCCGCCAGCTTGCGCCTTCCATTGCCGGGCCCTGCCGCAGGTCACCCGCATCCCCAGGTCACTTGCATCCTGGGATGGGAGGACGGTGTGTACCTCTCAGGGTCCCATAGGAGAACTGACTTGTCTGGCTGATACTAGGTCATACCATTGCTGCTTTTCAGGGGATAGCAGGGCCCGTTTCTGCATGGAGCACAAACAGAGCTGCATTCAAACGCAGAGGGCTGGACCTCAGCTTGCGCCTGTTTCACAAACTCTGACCTCTAGCATCTAGAGCCAGGAACTGCTCATTCTGATCTGAACCCTAGTCACATAGTGCCTGTGGCCTCAGAGAATCTCACATCCCAGCTTGACTGCTGCTCCTCACTCAAAGACGGGGCCTTTCAGACATGTGGCCAGGGGCCCAACAGGGCTGGCTCAGGGTCAGGGAACTAGAGGGCTACAGGGTGTAAGTTCCGCCCTCTGCCTGCAATTCCATTCTTAGCTACCTTACTTAGGCATGTTGACCTACCACCTTTTGGTGTGAGAAAGCGTTCCTTCTTAAACCCCAATCAGTTTAGGGTTGGGCCAGGGTAAGGGCTAGGGTTGAAGGGGTAAGGTATCTGCAAAGCAGAGGCCAGGATGTGCCTTGGCTTTGGGAGACTGCACTGCACCTGGAATAAGCAGCCACCAAAGAGCTCAAGGGGAGGCTCCCAGGAGGCTGGTCCAGAGCTGGGATAGTAGCCACCTCCTGTGACCAGCCCCCATCCTGCCTGACTTTAATATTACAACAATTTTTCAAGCTGGAGCTGAACTAGTGGGAAAAATGGGGCTGCTGTAATTGTTGTTAGATTGTGTGTCAGCCTGATAAGATGTAACAAATACTTCCTCCCCACCAGGGTCTGCTCCCAGCCTGGCAATGGATGGAGAAACTTCTCATAGTCTACAAGGGATGGGCCATAAAAACTTCGCCTGTAAGATTAATGTAATAATCACAGGCCTTGCTGGGGAAAAGGAGGAAAATTAAAATAACCAAACCTTGCTACCTAGCCAGACCACCTCCCTCCCATCAGAGCACTGTTGCCCCCTCCCCTTCAACTGTCACACCCCAGAAGAGGGAGGAGCGGCAGGAGTGGGGGCTGTGGTTAGAAAACACAGGGCCACAGTCCTGGTGCTCACTAAAAGCTCTGGAGAACAGGTGCAAGGAACTGCAGGGATGGAAGGGGCTGTCCTCAACCCAGCAGTACCTCCACGCTTCTGTCCTGCTCAGGTGCGGTGAAGGGTGAGGCCTGACCAGTCACCTCACCTGCTCAAGGTCAGATTCACAACTACTGCTAGTCAGGGAAATTCCAGTTTCTAGCCAAGGCTCTAGGGAGTATGATCTCAAATCTGGCTTCTGTCTCCCGCTAGCTGGACGGACGGGTGCATTTGGCCTAAAACGCCACGCCCTCACTTGTCTAGTAGGCTTAATTAAATACCCACACCAATCTCCTAAGATCTTTTGCTATGAGGACAAAATGGTGACACCGAGAATGGTGCTGCTTACAATCCCAGCAACTCAAAAGGCAGAGGCAGGAGGATTGCCAAATCTCTAAGCCAGCCTGGTTTACACAGTAAGACTGCCTCAAGACATGGTCCCCACTGACCACCCATGAATCCACACTGATGGTTTAGCCAGTCAGCAGTGAGGCAATCCCTCATGCAGACTTCCAACCACTGGGAAAGGGGCAGCCCGGGAAGAGACACAGCTTTTAAACCTTAGTTAAACCTTAGGTGTGGTTAGCACAGAATGACTTCACTCAAAAGAGCCCAGCACAGAACTTGGAGTGTGAACAAAGTCTCAGAGAAAGCAGCCTTGGCCAGGTGCCAAGGGTCTCAGAGGTGTCTACTCAAAGTACCTATCAAGATGGGCTGCAGACACCCCCCCTCCCCCAAGCTAATCCAAGAAAAATACTTAGCAAAACCAACCAAGGGCATGTGTCAGAATGCTCAACAGTCTGTAACTGCCCAGGTCATCAGAACTCAGGATGTCTGGGTATCTCACGCCAAGAGCCCGAGAGGAAGATGAGTTGTAACATCTGATTCTGCTCTGACACTCACTGATGAACTAACTGGCTGCCTACTGCAGGATGCTGTGCTACAGCAACTCCCTGCGCCAAGTGCACAGTAATTATAAATCTAAACCGGCTCTGCAATTCTTGTGTATGTGTGTAATGCATAAATCACCTTGTTTTGTGCTGGGGATAGAACCAAGAACCTTAGATAGCAATTCCAGCTCCAAGGGTTCTGACGCTGTCTTCTGGCCTCCACAGGCACGTGCACACACTCACACAGACAAACACTGCACAGACACGAGTAAAATATAAAAACCTAAAGAGAAGTATCATCAAAATAACCTATTCAGTTTTATTAGAAAACAAGCTAGGTGGGGAAGGGTTCCTTCCAAACAACCATGGAGGTTTGATAATTTACAAAGAAACTGTAACACTGCAAAGCATGCTTGAGGCAAGCCCCTGTGCACGGTGTGGGGTCCGTCTCTGGGTGCGCCTCCATCCCAACGTTACTTCATGTACTTGTCCTGCTGGTCAGCCAGAATCTTGGCAGAGGACTTGGCATCATAGAAGAGCTCGCTGATCTCTTCCACGTGCTCCTTCTCAATGCTGTCCTTCCCGTTGATCTTTGCCAGCAGGTTGGCTGGCGTCAGCAGCTGCACTGAATACCTACAGCAGACAGCACAGCGGTGAACACACTAACACTCAGCACACACGCCCTGGCAGTGTGCACAGTGCCAGCTCAGATGGGGACTTTTAACATGCAGGGAAACAACACAGGCAACCAAAAGCTTATGTGGGTCCAAGACATGAAAATCCAATCACTGAAAATTCACACAGCTGACCATTCTCCCTTTACTTCAGGCTCTTGTTCCTGAGAGCTAGGGAGAGCTAGGATCTGAAGAACTATTTTCTCCAGTCACTGCCTCTGAGCCCAAGAAGAACAGCTGATAGAACACTGTGCATGCACTGATCCCCTGGGCTGGAGTACACACTCAGTGTGAGGGTGAGGGGGCAGGCCCTCCCTGCTCTGCTGGGAATGGTACTGACGGAATTCTAAAGTTCATCTCTAGCTCCTCAGCACTCGGGACTAGGTGCAAGGAGAAGGCCCTTGCCAGGCAGAAGAGTTGGCTCACCTCAGAGTGGTCTTGGTGCCAATCTCCCCGAGGTGATTCAGCGCCTCCTCACTGATGTTGATGCCTTCTGTCTGGGCTCGGATCTTAATGATCTTTGGAGGAAAAACATGGTTACATATCGAACATGGCTAAGGTGCACAGGGTCTAACCTACTGATGGTCCCCAGCACTGGGGAAAACCTGCCCAACCACAGTCTATCTGAATGATGTCACCACATCCAGGGCTAGGATCATCTGGCTCCAGGGTACCCCCACACCCAGAGCAGCTCATAGCTAGCTGCCTTTGGCCCCCTTTTCCACTGTTACAGAGAACTGGAGCCACTCCCAGCCTTGCCGGGGAACCTCAAGGTTCCAACCTCCCCTGGCAGCCCTGGCACAGCCTATGAGCACTCAAGCAAGAGAAGAAATTTTTGTTTGCTTGATAAATACGATGGTTAAATAAATCAAAAAAGTTACTTTTAAAGATTTACCAGCCGTCCTAATATCGCTGAGATATCTAATCTATCGAGAGCCTAATGCTTGTTACACTGAGTATCCTGTGAGGCCGCAGGGGCAGCCAGCAGGCAGTGAGACGCGCAGCGGTGGCACGGGGTCCCACGGGCGCAGCGGCACTGAGTGATAAGGGCCAGCGGGATAATGATGTTGTGTGTTGCGGGGCTGAGATAACTCGAGGACTTCGAGCCTCATATAATACAGGAATTTTTCACTCTGGCAGCTTCGTAAACAAGATATCAAGAAGCCGTCGTTTAAATTAAAGCTGTAAAAACAGCCAGAGTAAAGGCATGGGGGCTGGAAGACACTGAGTCCTAGCACCAGGCTCCAAAGAGAGAGGAGAGTGGAAGCCTGAGGTGCTGAGTCTGACGGTTCAGGACTCCACCAGGGGTCAGGAGTCATCCTGTCACTGTAAGCAGCCTGGAGCTAAGGCCAGCATGCATTCC
>LR749652.1:1931107-2233917 GCA_902729485.2 Mus minutoides | reverse complement strand
AGGCCAGCACGCACACCTGAGAGTGGCCAGTCCATAGGCCAGCAGTGCTGGTGCTGCTTCTATCCAGACAAGTTGCAAGAACAGAATTGGGAGAAACCTCTTAACTGGTTCAAGCATGTCCGAAACACTAGAGGCCACAAACATATCTGCTGTGTTCCGAAATGGTCAGGACAGGAGCGTCTACAATGGGCTCAGCCATCAGGTCAACAGCAGATAGGTTCTCGGGCTGTGGAAGAAAGCCAGAAAGGATGCCCCATGCTCCATCAGACAGCTACATGACTCAAGGACCTGTGACCAACAGCAGGACAAGGAAGACCTCCAGCCAACAGTGAAAATGGCTGAGCCGGACGTGGTGGCGCACGCCTTTAATCCCAGCACTCGGGAGGCAGAGGCAGGCGGATTTCTGAGTTCGAGGCCAGCCTGGTCTACAAAGTGACTTCCAGGACAGCCAGGGCTATACAGAGAAACCCTGTCTCGAAAAAAAAAAAAAAAAAAAAGAAAATGGCTGTTCAAGAGTCTTTGGGAACTACAAGAGGGACTGGGGTGTACGCAGACCAGTGGCAGAACATGGGCATGCATAGGGTTCTAGTTATATCCCCAGTGCTGCCAGCTCCAGAGAGATACAACACTGAAGGTCAGAGCTTGGCAGAGCAGAAGGTCAGCAGAGCATCACCTCTCTGCTGTGCTGGAGCTGTGGCTTGGCTTCCTTCCATAATGCAGGCATATCTCTCCCTATGTCTCAATGGCCAGAGCAATCATTGGAGTGCTACCTCAGCTGCTTCGAAACAGGCAAGCTCATGAATGAGATCTTTAATCATTTAATAAGCGGCAGGGATGCTTATGAGGTGTCGGCACTGGTGGCACCCTACATACACACATTTTCAGTTGAGCTTGTCTGTGTAAAACCTGCCCTGGTTCCAGGCTGAGGGGATCCCTGAAACCACCAAGGCCAAACCAAGATCCAGACAGAAAGTGGGCCTGTCAGTCACAGCACAGGTATGAGGGGAGACAGCACTCCAGAGGAGCTTCACCCGGGGACTCCAAGGTGAGCTACTCTGGACAGAACCCTAGCTTAGTTTTGAGCTGCAAACCCTGGTTATCACAAAGCTCTTGAGGATGGAGCCCTGTTACTGTCTAGCTCACAGAATTCATGTGATAATTCCGCAAAGCAGGGAGTCTCCTGTCACTCCCTGTCTTAATGGAATCTGAGTGGCAATGGGCAAAGCCCAAGGCAGGTCTCTCCTTCACCAGAGGGTGTTCTAGACTGCTTCTGTTGTGGTGCAACAATGACCAAGGTGACCTGGGGAGGACAGGTTTATTACATCTCACAGGACACAGTCCACCATGCAGGGAAGCCAGGGCAGGAACTCAGCAGGACCTGGAGGTAGGAACTGCAGCAGACACATGGAGGGGCGCTGCCCACTGAGAGACACCTAAGCTGACGTCTAGCTCGTTTCTTAAATAGTTTAGGGCAACCTACAGATGGCATTGCCCACAATGGACTGGGCCAGCCTACATCATTTGTAATCAAGAAAACATGCCACAGGCCAATCTGAGGGAGACAATTCCCCAACTGAAGTTCTCTCTTCCTGAGCTGTGTCAGGTTGACAACCAGGATCAGCTACCACAGGTGCCCAGTTGCTCCAGCCACTAGGCCAGCAAAGGGAAGCCACAGAGCAGTGGGTGTCACCTCTTGGCAGAACTAAAGCTTTGAGCTCAACAGCAAGTACTTCCTGCTCTGCAGTGTGGTTCTGCTTCTGCTTCTGCTCCTGCTCAGTGGTCACCCTAGCACTGGCCTGGGAGGTAATGGGCCATTTCAAGACACAGGGCCCTGGGGGAGGAAGTTGAACTAGTGAGTCCCTCTAAGGAGATAACGGGACCCCCGAGTCTTTCCTATCTTTCTTCGCCCCAAGCCTATCAAGAGTAAGCCTAGAACTCTAAGTTCAAAGAACAGGGTTAAGTGACAAGCCAAAGCCACTGAAACCATGCCCACAATAACCCTCTCCTTACTTAAGTTGATTCCCTCAGGCACTGACCATCACAGGAACAGAGAAGACGTTAGACAGGCCATGGAGCTGACTTCCTAAATAAGGTTCTCAAGTGGCACTATGACCTGTAACATCTGATCTGGGAGAGGACAGATTTGCTGGTGTGTCACCATGAATCCCTGAGTGCTGTTAATGAGAAATCCTGGCAAGGCCACACTGCACAGGCCATAGGAGAGCACACAGTTTCAGAGAAGAGCCACAGCCACCGCAATGCTCCAGCCACTGTCCCAGCCACTCACTAGCATTATATATAAAACACTGAGACATCTGTGTAAGCTACGCTTAGTGTGCTCATCTGTCTGGGTTCCTGTTTGTTCTGCTAAAAGTCTAGCCTAGCTTCCACCTCACTGTGTGGCTGAGGAGGACCCTCCACCTCAATTTCTCAAGTGCTGGCCAAGTACAGGAAAGCTTCACCAAGTTGAGTTTATGTGGCGCTGGGAACCAAAACCAGAACGTAGTGCATGCTGGAAAAATCAGTCTAGCAACAAGGTACAGGTCCAGAATGCTTGTGTTTGCTTGTTTGTTTCCTTGAGACGGGATCTCATTATGCCTAAAACCTGTTATCCTCCTGCCTCAGCCTCCTGAGTGCTAGAACTGCAGGTGTGCATTACCATACCAAGCAACTACATCATACTCCCTTGCTCCTTTCTTCAAGCTGAGGGCATCCAGTGGCCACTAAGCCCATGTTTTCTTTCCTCCCTTTCCTCAAGCTCACCAGGAATAGCTGGGCCGGACCACAGGGAGCACGGGCTCTAATCTAACCATCTGAGAATGTCCATTCAGAAGCACCCATCTGTTAGAGCCTCAAGGACACTGGGACTTGCTCAGAAGAGTGAGCAGAAGCAAGGCCTAAGCTAGCCAAGTGGTCAGCAGTGGGTAGAAAGAGGAGGGGAAGCGCGTGAGATCCAGGCGCTTACCTGCTTCATCTCCTGTGGTGTGTACAGCATGGTCCTGATGATCATCACCCTGTCCAGCAGGTCCAATGGGATGCCATGTGGGGAAGTGATGTCCTCAGTGCCCCTGCAAGGGCCAAAATCACTCCCATCACCCAAGGGATGCTTACATTTTGAACAACAGACACATGTGTAGAGGCACTCACAGTACAAGTAGGTAGCTAGCGTCCCTGAGTATCAGGCCAGGTGGCCCTGGGCAATAGCTTTATTATCCCAGTTCGAGAAGGGAACACACCAAAACCAAAATCAAACAGACCCATCTACTTGCCAAAGCTTCAAAGGGTGTTTTATAATTATACCGCTAATGTATACATTTTTCTGTTTTGTCTGTTGCTTTAGTCTTAATAACCAGGCCTAATTTCTACTTGACAGCACACATTCATGAATTGTCTCTCTGAAATTATCACCAGGCTTGACCATCCCAGAGATCTATTGCGTGGATGACTATGCCAACCTGCACAGCTTCATGAGTGGCCTGCTCTCAGCACCACAGACAGCACCGAACATTTTAATTCCTAAGTATTTGCTGCTTTAATAATTTAGAAAAAGAAAAGGGAACACCTTGATTGAGTTGCATTTCCTTGCTTACTAATGAGGCACAAATGTTTCCCCTCACATCCATGCTTTTCTTCCTGAGAACTGTCCAATTACATCCTTTGTTTTTCTTTTCAACCCTTAGCCAAGCCCTAGTCAACAGCCAGGAGAGGAAGCCTGCCAACCTGCCAGCCTGTGCCAGCCGCCTGATGGGACACATGCTGGGCAGACGCTGGTGCCCTACAGCCAGCCCAGCCACAGCCTGAGACCCTGAGCAACTGTGGGGCTCTCATCAAGCCATCCTGACCCAGGCGGCCATCAGTCTCCCGAACAGCCATCACAACTGCAAGAAATAACACAACTGATTAGAATAACAGAGAGCGAGGCATGCCATTTCAATTTAGTTGTTAATATCAAAATATTTGGTTTCAGGGCTGGCGACATGGTCCAGCAGGCAAAGGTGCTTAAAGCCTAATCGTCTGAGTTCAATTCAGAGACCCCCACATGTGTGCAGTGCCGTGGGCACGAGCATGCGCACATAGACAAAAAAGGAAGAAGAAGAAAAAAAGATTCAAGCAAGCAAGCAAGAAAAAACATCAAAAATCAATTTTGAAATTCTTTCCATACAGGTGAGTATCAGTATATATTTATTACAAAAATAAATGAAAGTAATTGTATGGCAGGATAAACTTGAAACACAGTAGTAAACAACCAGACACAGAGGCCAATGGGTGTCAGACTGCATGCCAGGAAAACAAAGTGGCCGTGCACAGAAGGAAGTCAGAGGCGATGCAGCCTGAGCAGGGAAGATGGGACTGGATGCTAATTAGGGCCACAGCAGTACTGGTTTTGAGGTGAGGAAAAGGTTCTGGAAACAGGAGCTGGAGGACAGCTCTGTGTTAAGCTCTGTGTGGTTGCTCTTGAAGAGGCCCTGTGATTTGGTTTTCCTAGCACCCACGTGGTGGCTCACAGCTGACCATAACTCCAGCTTCAGGAGGTCTAATGCCTTCTTCTGGCCTCCACAGGCTCATGCATGCATGTGGTGCATAGACATGCACACATATCTCTTTATACACATAAGGTAAAAAAATGAATATATCCTTTAAAAAGTTTTGGAAATATAGATAGTACTGATGGTTGTGCCAAATGTCAATGAATTTTACAGTCCGAAATGGTTCAAACGGTAAATGTTAGGACTGGGCCTGCTCAGCAGAGTGCTTGCCTAACAAGCATAGCTCTAGGTCTGATCCTCAGCACAGCACAAGATCAGGTATGAAGAACAAGCCTGTGTTACTACCGAGACTCAGGAGGAGCAGGAGTTCAAGGTTACCATTAAGCTATACAAGAATAATAAGAGAGAATTGTAACATGAGAAGTTTTATCAGGATTCAAATCACAGTACTTAGTTAGAATAGTTACCATCTTCTTGTTAAAAAAAAAAAAAAAAGTTTAAAAATGATATTTAAAGCCGGGTGTGGTGGCTCACACCTTTAATCCCAGCACTTGGGAGGCAGAGGCAGGCGGATTTCTGAGTTCGAGGCCAACCTGGTCTACAAAGTGAGTTCCAGGACAGCCAGGGCTACAGAGAAACCCTGTCTTGAAAAACCAAGGGGAAAAAAAAAAAATGTTTAAATTTTTGTTACTGAATACCCTTTCAACTCTTCTTAAAGTTTATTGGGGGGAGGTGGGAGGGCTAGAATTCTGAGGACATCTTAATATCTGAAATCTGCCAGGTTGAAGTAGCCTAAAACCAAAAATAATCAGAAATTCACTGGAAAGGTACATGAGAAATGAAGTCCCCAGCCCCAAAAGAACAGAACTTACACAGATGGGGTAATCAGCTTTCTTATAGTTGAGTTCATAAAGCTAAAACAAAAACCAAAAGCCCACTCAGAAGTTACTAAGGGCTGCCAAGCACAACTTAGTCATCCAGGCTGAGTGTCAAGCATAGATTCTTCTGGAAAGCACAGTCATGTGAAACAGTTTACAGAATCCCATCCGAGATGAGAAAAGCAGAGACCCCGACCTGGGAACAGAGGGCCACACCTTAGCACAAATTTGTTAAGGAATGGATTTTGGTTGATACTGAGCTTCCAGGCAGATAGTCTGGGGTGTGAGCCCACAGGTCAATGCTCCTTGAGCTTAAGTATGGAACCTCTGCAGAGATAAGGCAGGGCCTCTAGAAACATAGTTTATGCTTTGAGCAAGTGACGCACCCCCTCTTTAACACTCTTCCATCGGAAACTCTGGGCTCTGTACTGTGCCACTGTTGACTTCTAAGCCCCTCATGTTCTGTCAGAGGCTGTCGTATGCACTGTGAGATGCTATGTGACACCCACAGCATTGAGTCATGAAAAATAAAGCTGTCTGCAGATATCACCAAATGTTCACAGGTAACAATGGCACCTGATGGAGGATCAGTGCCTACTGCTACTCTCTGTAATCCATAATGACAGGGACATAGGTGACACAAGGCTTTCCTGACAACTAAGAATGTGGTAAACACCTGGGCAATTTAATGGGCAGTCTCCTGACACATGCCTGACCCTGGCCCAGTAGACAACTATGAGACACTTCTAAAGGGCGGCTGTATACTTGGCTGCAATGCAACTTGGTAAGAAAAATGGTCATTCTGGGCTGATGAGAGGCTCGCTAAGTAAGAGATCCTATTGCTCTTCCAGAGGACCCGAGTTAGGTTCCCAGAGCCACTATCAGGGACTCACAACCTCCTGTAATTGTCCAAAGGGATACAACACCCTCTGACTTCCATGGTACTTGTACACACATATATGGTGCATACAAATGCATGCAAGGATGGTCATTTCAACAAGTGGCTCTATGACAGCTGGACATCTATATCTATGTCTGGATATAGAATCAGCCCTTCTTTGACCATGCACAAAATTAACCCCAATTGACTTACAAACCAGAGCCGAACTATAAATTCTTGAAAGAAAACAAAGGCATGTGCCTGTGGTCTCAGGTTAGACCGAGGTTCTTATGTAAGAAGAAAGCACAAAGCAGGCAGACTGCACTTCAAGGCAGCCTGGGATTTGTTACTGGGGCAGGGGCTGAAGACCAAGGCCTTACACATGCAAGGCAAGTGTTCTACTGAGCTCAACTCCTACCCTAAAGATGAAGAGTTTTGAATAAAAATTTTAAACTGTGTCAAAAGACTGCCAAAAAAAAAAAAAAAATAAGACTACCCAAAGAATGGTAAAAAATACTCAAATTCATGTAATGTGCCAGGCATGGTGGCACGCCTTTAATCCTAGCACTCGGGAGGCAGAGGCAGGCAGATTTCTGAGTTCGAGGCCAGCCTGGTCTACAAAGTGACTTCCAGAACAGCCAGGGCTATACAGAGAAACCCTGTCTCGAAAAACAAACAAAAAAACAAACAAACAAAAAATTCATGTAATGTTCAAACATTACTGATCTACATAATAATTTACTCAAGAGTAAAGGCAAACAACCAAAACGGAAACATCTGTAATCCCAGAACTTGGGAAGCAGGAAGATTAGCCGTCTAAGGTCAACCTAGGGAGCCTAGTGTCCCCTTAGGCTAGCTCCACACCACGCCATGCAACACTTTATACCTACTCACTGCCCAGTGGGGTTGAGAGCATCATGTGGGCTTTCCAGCAAGCTAAGCGGCAGCACTTGCAGCTTGCAGTCTACCGCTGGGAGACAGCCTCATCTGTCCTTGAGTGGGAGGGTGTCCTGACACCACTCCATAGGGGCTCATACAGAGACTCTAGAAACCTGACAGGGAGCAAGCCCTCAACATGTCAGATATGATGCTGATGGTGCAAGAGGTTGGCAGCCCCTCCAGGGAGAAGGCTGTGCACGACTTGTTACTGTGTAAATATTCCTAAAGTTCTGTCTTTTAGCATCCTAACCATACTAGTATACCCTGGAGCTTAGTCTTAACCCAAATCCAAGCCACATGCCTACATGGTGAGAGCCCAGGCCCTGCTTACCCAAGTCAGTGGGAGCAGCAGTGTGGTGGGCTCCCACTGTCTCCTGTGGATGATGTCAGCATGACGGAGCTGGCACTCAGCACCAACCCACTCTATAGAGTTCATGCAGCTGGCTAGAGCTGGTTCTCACAAGCAGGCTGGGATCAAGGGCTCCTTCCTCTTGAGATAGCTCTGGCAATGGAGTACAAGAGCTGCCAGCCTGTGTTGGCACCGCTGGTTTCAGTTAGCTCTGTTGGCAGAGCTCCCAGTAGGGGGCACCATGTGTTCATACTGAGCCCAGATGAAGCTGTGCAAGAAAGCAAGTGTCCAGCAGTCACAGGTGCCAGGCTTCCGGAGCCAGGCCCACATGTAGCCTGCAGACGCTGACAGCAGTCCTCTCCAGCAGCCGGCCTGGACCTGGCACAGCAGCTTCCTCCAAGACTACAGGACATACCTGTGATATGCTCCTATCCAGATGGCACCATGGGGTGCCAGAACACACATGCCACCATCTACACTTGAACTATAAACGTATCCCAACTACAGTACATAGAGGACACAACTGAGGGTGGCTGCTTTTGTAATGCACTATGCTCACAGCACACACCAGACTACTTACTCCCCAGGGCCACCAGCACCCAGTGTGGACAATCTCAGTGTAGACTAAGTTTCTCCAGCAAGGGCCAGGGGCATTCTATGTGGTCCACCATCACGGCAGGCAAGCCGGCAGTCCGGGCAGCTTCGGCTGTCCTGAATACTCGTGGGCCATAGAACCATAGTGTCTCCAGTGACCACTGTCAAGATCACAAAGACCTGGGCACTGTCTCTTGTAACTGCTGTGGGCTTGAAAAGAAGCCCTTCACATCCCAGCACTGCAGAGACCAGCCCTGACTTCCCACAGTACCACAGAAAACCTCTAGGGCACTAAAACCACACATTAGAACCTGACATGGGCCTCAGACAAATGCTGGTACATTCTCTGCAGCTCAGGCTCAGAGTACTTAGGAAAAAGTGGAGTCTGGAAAACCCTTCCACCCCAGCTTTGGGGCTGTATTAACATGGGGAGAGACTGTATGAAGACCCACTCTTCAGGGCTCTACTGAACCTCTCAAGAAAGGTCTGGGGTGGGAAGAACTGGGCCAAGTTACACCACTCAGTTCCCTCACCTGAAGAGAAGCTAGCAATACCTATCCCTCCGCAGGAGACAGGAAGTTAGCTAGCTCATGACATCCCACTAAAGACCAGACCTATGCGACCATTACTTGGCACACTCCATAGCCCTAAAGACCCCTGGGAAGACCCTCCTCACCAGAACAATACTGAGACACACCCTTGCTTCTTCCCCATCTGCCTCAAGGCATGCAGGTATAGCGAACCAAGGAAAACACTAGCTCAGAAGGAAGGTGGGAAGCCTTGGAGCAGGCGTGGGGCCCTACCTGATGACACAGTTGCCTCGGTTGGATGCAAAGATGACAATGGGGGCGATGGAGGACTCCAGGGCTCGGTGCAGGTAGGTAAAGCACTCGATATCCAGCATGTGGACCTCATCAACAAAGAGCACTCCAGGGACCAGCTCGGCCACGCCCTGGTCAATGTATTTGTTCACCACCTTGTTGATCTCCCCTCGAAGTTTATCTAGATGTGGAATGGCAGGGTCAGCACCAGCAAACAGCTCCCACTCTGAGCTCAGACTTTCACCCAAACCCACCCTACACCTGTTTCCCCAACTGTGAGGCCCCAGCAGGCCCTGGCCCCATTCCAGCTTCAGTTACATCATCTGAAACAGGAACAAACACACCTAAAGGCCACAGAACTGGCAGCTTTCCCTAAAGTTGTTTGGCTAACCCCAAGTGGGTTGTGCACAGGAAGGCCATGACCTCCTCACATGCCCCACCCTGCCTTACTGCTCATCCTCCCAACCCAATGTCCAGCTCCCACTAGAACTCAAGTCTAGCAGATTTGGGAGCCTGGGATGACAGGAATTTTCATATGCAAATCTTCCTGTTTTGTGCTCTGTAAATGACCCTGTCTTATGGCAATGTGTGACGATGCTTAGGTTAATTAGCCATCAATCACATGCAGTCTCAGTCCTTTCCAGAAAGGAAGATGGTTTCAGGCCTTACAAGATGTTATCCATAGTCAAATAGGCCACCATGAGTCACAGCCCAGTCTTGACCAGCAGCAGTAGGGTCTGATCATAAACAGAACTGTAAGCCATGATGAAGTTGCTATCTCTTCCATCAAATCTACCAGTAAGAATTGCCTGAGAACAAAGAGCAAATTCAGGGCAAAAGACTACAGTGGTTGCTGCTACGTGCAGTACACACACCTGTGACCCCAGCATTAGGAAGGCTGAGGAGGAGATGCAGCATTCAAGGTGATCCTAGACTAAACAGTGAAACCCCGTCTCATCAGCCACACAAAGTCAGGCAAAACTCCAGACACAGCTGCTCTTGGGATCTGAAAGAACCATCTCAGCTGCTCCTCCGACTGAGACCTCCAAGATCACAGAGACTTCATCATGCTTCACACACATTTTAAGGTCACTAACCTACAGGTTGCTAGGAAATGATAAC
This sequence comes from Mus minutoides, assembly GCA_902729485.2. Classification (NCBI taxonomy): domain Eukaryota; kingdom Metazoa; phylum Chordata; class Mammalia; order Rodentia; family Muridae; genus Mus; species Mus minutoides. The sequence continues at coordinate 2,223,847 of LR749652.1, read as the reverse complement.
ACAGAAGTGGGAGAAGAAAAGTATAAAGGCTGGAGAGGAGAGGAGTGGAGTGGAGTGGAGTGGAGTGGAGTGGAGTGGAGTGGAGAGGAGTGGAGTGGAGTGGAGTGGAGTAGAGTGGAGTGGAGCGGAGGGAAGAAGGTGGTTCTGCCATAGCAGCAGAGTTTGCTCCACTTCTCAACATTCCTGGACCCCAAAGGGACCAGAAACTCTAGGTGCCCAGGACCAGCGAGCACACTACTGTCTAGACAGAGTACAGATGACAGAGTTTAAGCTGTGATCTCAGAGGAGGGAAGACACCATCACCACGCTTATTTTACTTAGAGGAGCACACAGAGCCACCGAGTTTGGCACCCAGGGTCCTGATCTACTGTAGGCTCTCAGGGCAGGCAGATCACCAGCTCTTACCTGTGATCTCTGTCTTTTTTGGCTTCATTAACTGGCCCATCATAGACAGAATATCTTGCCCACCCTGGAAAAGAAAAGACTCAGTTAGCCAGAAAAGACTGAAAGACCACGCTGTCTAAGGAGGCTACCAAACCTAATTCCCCTGCTTCCTATTGGTCTCCAATGTCAACTCACTTGAAGATACCAACACAAGTCTCCTGGAAAGTTTATATTTTCATGTATGTATGTACATATGTACATTTTTTTTTAGAGAAGGGGTTTCTGTGTGTAGCCCTGGCTGTCCAGGAACTTGCACTGTAGACCAGGCAGCCTTGAACTCAAAGCTCCACCTGCCTCCACCTCCTGACTGTTGGGATTAAGGTATGTGAGTGGCATCATGCCCAGCTTCCTTGATAAGCTTCTAAACACAGAGGAACTTCACAGGCTCCAGACCTCTAGGAATCAAACAAACTCTTTCCATTGGGAGTGAACAGGATGACCTCTTCTCCCACCATATCTTTTAAAATTCGTTACTCCTGGATTATGCACAAAAGACCAAAGCTATGACTCAAAGCTCTGGCCATCTGTGCCATCTTCCTGCAAGGCCTCTCCTTCTAGGAAGCTGCTCTGCCGATGCTCTGTCCCACACAACTGCTTACGTGCTGTCCCCACACTCTGCCTAAAGCAGAGGCTTCTGAGGTCAGTTTGGAGGCAGACATCTACCTCCTGACGGCACTTGCTGGTCTAGGACTGATGTCAACAATCTCTCTTGAACAAAGCCTCAAGGGACCCATTCTCCACTGCTGCTGTAGAGGTGGCCTGGTGGCCTAGGGAGGATGAAGACAAATGTAGCCTGAAAGGCCACCAGTAAGGAACATGTGTACTTTGGTTCTTTGAATCATGTTCCTCAGAACTGTGGTTATGGGATGACATCCTTTCCTACAGTTATCAGTCAAGGTCTAAGTATTTACTGTCCCTCCAGAGTTGCAGGCTTGGGTCCAGCTCAAAGGTAAAGGTGGCGAGGCTCTGCTAAGTGGAGGGAGGTCACAGTTGTGCGAGGCTTTCAGAAACCCTGTGAGGGTTCACACAGCACTCAGGCCCTCCCGTCTGTAATACCCAGAGCACTCAGGCCCGAGTCACTGCTGGAGAGAAGCCAGGGAGGAAGCTGGCTAGCTCAGGGCGGGAGGGAGGCTTGGCTGCGAGAAGAAACAGCCCAGGAAATCATCTGTGACTGGTGCACTAGAATGGGAACAAAGGACCCTGCGTAGCTCGTGCCCATGTTAATTGCCGAACATCACAGAGAGAAAAGGAGCGCCTGCCTCCAAAGTGGCAGCAAGACCTTGCGATTCATCCCCAGAGCTTCCAGGCAGAGACAAAAGGCTGCCTGAGTGCGCCTCCCACAGCAGAACAGCGGTACCTGAGGCCGGGCATTAGCCACATCCAGGTCATGCAAGGTCACATCCTGTATGATTTCCTTCTTCTTGTGCACATCTCCCTTTGGCAAAGGGACGTACTCTTCAGCTTCAAGGTCAAACTCTGTGGCATAGGTGTCACATCTGCCTTGCCTCTGTAGACAGAGAGACATGAATGCTACATGAATGCTGTGTGGGTTTGCACTGCCCAGCCCTCAATGGCAGAGCTCAGTGAGATAGAGGATCGGTTCCCAACTGCAGCCTAACAACAGCCTCCCTGACCAATGTGCCCAACCCCAGTGTGCCCACTACCCACCCTCTGCCAAGAGAAGGAAGCTATCAGCGGGTCACAGATACCCAATACTTTCTCCAAAGTCCCCCCAACACCCGTAACTGTACGCACTTCCCGATAAAGGGCAAATCGAGCAGATTAACCGGAGACAGAGGGAGCTGCTCAGACTCTTTTGTAGGTGGGTGATTTACTGCTTGATATCAAGTATTATGCTCATCCATTAAACAGTAAGCAACACTGTACAGGGCACTGGGAATCAGATAGGAAAAGAATGCCAGCTAATGCCGCATTCCTTCCCACATGCATATATCTTGGGAAGAAAATACCAGAGAGATAAAGGAAGATTAAATACACTGCACATTTCAATTTGAAAATGACTAAAGTTGTTTTGGTCTCTCACCCTGTTCTCCCCTCTAAACGGGTCTTAGTGTTTCTAACAGACTGTCTCTTTTCATGATGAGAAGGTTAAAGAATGAAGATAAGGAAAAGAAACTTTATAATTCGCAGAGGGACAATTCTGTCCTTCCCATGGCATGGCCCCAGGCAGTGCCCACCTCCTCCTCCAGCACCTGGGTCTTCCCGTGACTCACAAATCAGGCATAGTGCTTTGTCCCAAGAAGGACATTACCTTCACAGCTCCACTATTTGCTTCAATGTAAATCACATCTCCAGCCTCTACTCGTTCTTTCTGCAAACTTTCAAAAATACTGGGGTCCAGCTGAAAAGAAAACAAGGGTGACTCAGAGAACTGAAAGGCATATTTGACTTCCTTCTAGCATGCTACAAAGTGCCTCTCTATGGTATATCCAGAGGGCTAACAACTGCACATAGCATCCCCCAGTGGTGAACGTGTCAGACAGGGTAAGAGTGAATAGTCCAGGAGAGGAGGAGGGCAAGTGAGCCACAGCCAGCCACAGGGTACCAGGATCTCTCTAACTTCCTTAGCTTCAGAGGCCATAAAGGAACGGAAACAGGGTCCCTAAGGGTGGCTCTGGCTGCCTTTATGTGGATGACGCTGACCACAGAACCAACAGCCCTATTGTCCCTTTCTGTTCAACTGTCCTATGCTCCTCTCCTGCCCTCTAGAAGCCCTGGCACTTTCTAGCATAGAACTTGCCAGTGCCAGCTTACCAGGCTGGTTTTCTGACAGGCTCATGATTCTAGAGCCTTGTTTCCTCATCTCCTAAACAGCACTGAGACACACATCACAGATATATAAAACTAAATATGAGACACAAGCTAGGACCCTCCTGGGTTCTGAGTCAAAGGCACAGGGCCTGCCTGTGGGCATGGGCAGACTGGCAAGCACAGGCCTGCTGCTTCCCTGGGATCCCCAGACCCTTGCCCTTGGCGACTGGCATTCTAGAACAGTATCTTTTAGATACATCTCTCAAGGCTAAACTTCAAACAGAGCTGTTACACATGTGGTTGTAGTGGGGGAAACTGGACCTGTATTCTAAATAAAATTAAAGAGTTAAATTAAAACCCAGCACCAGGTAGAAGCCAAACAGGAAAGCATGCCCTAGGGCCCCATTTCTCTCAACTAGTAGACCTACATAGACAGTATATAGCTTAGTGGCTGCCAGGGCTAAGGGTGGGGCTAGGAGACACCATCAGTGGCTTGAGGTTTCTTCTGGAGGTAATGGAAATATTCTAAATTTAGACTGTGATGATGGCTGTGTGACTGTATATTAAAATCCCTTTAGATGCATACTTAAAAGCAATGGACTATATTTTAAATTTGACCTCAATGGAGCCCTGGAACGCTTACCACCTCAGCTGCAAAGTCAGGAATCTACCTTGCTGCTGGGTAGAGAGGGGCTGCCAGCCAGGCACTGCTGTAGCAGGACAATGAGCGCCAAGTGTGCAAGGGAGGCCCAGGAGATGACTAAGTGCTCGCTCCTTGAACAAACTGAGACATGCCTTTCACACTAGACCATCCACCATGTTTCTGGTTCTAGACAATATCTACAGTTGCTCCAAGCATCTACAAGTAGACATATTTGCAACTTTTTTTTTTAACTTTCACCTTATTTTCCTAAATAAACTGTCAGGGTGGCCTTATAGATAGGTCAAATTAAGTTGCAGGTCTTTTAATATAAGATACAATTAAGAATATATTGTGTGCATGTGTGTGTGCACGCGCGTGCGTCTCCTCTCAAGTGTTTTTATGCTAAGTTCCCAATGAATTGGCTGAAGCTGATTACTGAGAAGGTCAAGTTCCCCCCACCCCCACCCCCAGGACACCACCTGAGAACAGAATGGAGCCTGAGCACTGGGCTCAACAGGGAGCTCTGCTGAGGTAAACTCCTGAGACGGGATGAAGAGCCCCGTTAGGAAAAAGAGAAATGGCTCTTTGAAGAAGTGACATTTTTATGCTCTCCATAAAACAGTGACCAAGAAACAACCTCACAGAATCACAGGACCAGAAACATCAGAGTGGAGTAAAGACAGAAATCACCCTGTTGATCTAGCAGCTTCTATGAAGAGCCAAGTCCTGAGAGCCCAAATGACTTGTTGGGTTGTACAGCAAGCTGCAAGGCAGACAGCATAATGGCCGAGAGCAGAGCCGGCCTGCTGTTGCCCTGGGTGGGCTAATGCAGGCTTCTCTGGCCTCTAGGAGCAGCTGCCCACTTACCTCTAAGAGAGGGAGCTTTGGTGTGTGCACACACATGAACTCACAGTATGGGAAGCATCTGCTGAAGCTGTCAGCATAGGCCCAACGCACTCTCAAGGAGGGTGTTATGACTTTTACCAGTCATCATGTTAATAACTAATGCAGAGTTACGACAGATATAAGTTTTACCCCTAGGACTCTGTGGGATAATCATTAGTATTCCCAAACAAACAAACAAACAGCTGCTCAGAGACCATGCCACTTTATGTAGGATTCCCTTTGACTTTGAAGTTTATGCTCTGATCCCAAGCACCCTGGCCTGTGTCCTAAGGGATGATAGGAAGATTCAAGAGCCAGACACAAAGTTCCACTCAGTACACTGCAGCTTTTGGGTGTCAACCATGGAAGCCTATGAGGAGCTGCAGTAAGAGTCTGTGGCCCAGGAGCTGTCTGCTCTACAAGTCTGACAGGTCCCTCTAGGCGCTGCTCTCTGTGTGCATCAGATGGCTAGACCTTGGTTACAGAGTATCATATGGAATATGGGATGGCAGAGGAAGGCTCCTCACTTACCCACCAGCTCATTCTAATATACACGTGTGGTTTTCTGGAAGGAAGAGAACAGCTACAGATGCTGAATCTTCAAGGGCTGGGTCCTGTACCATGTCCTGTTCTGTGACTTAAACCCCTATGATGACCTGTGCAGCTCCACAGCCACAGTGCACAGAACCCAGGACACCTTTCGCAGAGCCACACAGCACACAGCGCTGGGCAGTTAAGGTAAGCACGCCACACACTCACCTTCAGCTGCTTGGTTCCTTTGGCAGTCTTGAGCCCTATGATCACATGGCTGATGGTTTTGCCATAGCCACCCATGGGGTTCTCTGTCTCACAGGGAGTGAGCTCTGTCACTTCCCCTTCATAAACCTCCTTGGTCTCCTTTATCCGCAACCCTGAAAGAGATGGCAAATGGGCCAGGAGAGGTAGAACCATTTCTCGAACACCACCTTTTTCTCACACACCTACATCCCAAAACTCTTAGTCATAAATATCTATGGCAAACCAACCTTAATAATGTAAGCAGAGGATATCACTATGGACAGAAAAACAGTAGAGCCACAAATGCAAACTGGAGGTGCTGTGGAGAGCAGGAGATCTGACTGCTCAACCTTAAGGATTGATTTATGTTTTAATTATATGTGTGCATGTTTGTTTGTGGGAAGATATGCATGTGACTGCAGGTGCCTGCACAGGACAGAAAAGGGCACTGGGTGCCCTGGAAGTGGATTTACAGGTCACCCTGCATGAAAACAGGGAACTAAACTCAGGTCTTCTGCAACCTATTGAGCCACTCCCATGGTCCCTGATTTTAACCTAAAAAAAAAACTTTTAAGAACACTTATTTTGTTTGGGCACACATGTGTGTGGATACAGGAGTGTATATGTGCAGGTCAGAGGACAAGTTGTCTGTCATTTCTCCCTTTGTGCCAAGTGGATTCTGGTAGTTGATTGAAGATGTACCTTTAACCACTGAACTATCCGTGTTGTTGGATCTCTGGAACGCAAATGGTGAAAGGAAAGTGCTTGTAAATGCTAAGCCATCTCTCTAGGCCTGATCTTAAACTCTTTTTTTTTTAAAGTTCTTCACATTTTTATTCTTTGTGCACAAAGACTAGCATGATCGGTTCCACTTGTTAGTCAGTTGAACAATCCATTCAAGGTCGCTTAGTCAACTTAATGAAGCCTATGTCCTTCACATACTGACAGAAGCACTGCTCAGCCCATATTTGCGGATCAGACTGTGGTTAGAGCAGATGCGGCAAGAGTGGGAACCCTGGCCGAACTTCCGTGGGTGACTCTAGTTGAGCTGCTGGTGACCCATCTTGCCTTCAGATGCCCAATGAGGAAAAAGGGGATCTTAAACTCTTAATCCTCCTGCCTCCACTTCCCAACTCCTGGGATTATACATATATGCTGTCACACCTAGCCCTGAATTTAACTTGCAATAATGTTAACAGAATGTCGTACCGGGAAGATTCAGCTGCCTGCTAGAACCTCACTGGGAAGGAATGAGGAGGCACATGGGATGCACACATGCAGGCATGCACACTTGCATCAGAAGCCTTATCTACAATTTGCTTCAAAATAATCTTGAAGGGGACTGATGAAACCTTTATGCCAATCCAACTGTAAGCCAAAGCTGATGATGCCATAATTGATGACTTCTGTACATTTTCCATGGTTAAGTTAAAAAGAAAACAAATACTACTCCCAACCTCCAGCCAGAACGCTAACAGTAGAAAGCATGTGATACCAAGAATTCAGTTCTGAAAAGCTGCCTTAAGGTCTATGTTCGGCTGGGAGGAATGTAAATAGCATGGTATGATCTGCTGCAGCCTATCATCTAAGGTACATGGCCAGAGGCATGGGGCTCCTAGCAGTGAGAAGGCTATGGTTACAACCAATGGAAGAAATGAATCTTGAACAGAGAACACACTGGGAAAGGCACCATCAGGGCAGATGAAAATAAATGTGAAGCCCAAAAGCAGGCGTGACTTCTCTACAGTGTGAGAAATCAAGACCATCCTCACATGGAAAGGGACAATGGTTGAGAACATGGATGTTCTGTGTGTTTAGAAGGTAAAGTCTAAGTAAGCGCCGCTGTAGGACCTGGTGAGGGAGGCACAGACACCACTGAGGATAATGCTCTGCTCTTCTGCTGGCTCTGTGGTCATGGTTCTCACCTCCATACCCATTTAAGGGACACTGCCATCCTTCAGTCCATCTGTACCCACACCATCCACTCTGCAGAAGGCTCTAAAGTTAGGCTCAGTAGAGCCCCAGTGTAGACAGTAAACAATGCCCATTCTTCTTACAGGAGTGGGCATGATGGCTGCTCCTGATCGAAGGATGCCAATTCCTGGCACTCAGCTACCTGTCTGATATGGAAATCTCACAAGGCCACACTGGCAGGGTGTGAACGCTCTCTATCACCTCCCCATCTCAAATGTGGCCATTACCTTATCATGGGCTCAGTGCCAGCTTTCTCCCAGAAACCTAATCAGGACAGACACTCCAACAGTTCAGTCCACCATCCACCTGATAGCCTACAAATGGAGGCATTGGAACAGCCCCAAGCAAGGGCCACACTGCTGCTTTATTTACCCAATTCTCAGCTCCTGAGTACCAGGAATAGAGTGCAGTGGAGGACTGTGACAACCCAGGGATTGTCCCTTTGAGTGAGCTTACAACAAATCTTACACATCCCCTGAGAGCAGCTCCCTTGACTGCAACCCAAAATTCTTGCAGGAGGGGCAGAGGCTGCCCATCGCTCACTGGTGCCTCTATTTGTTAGCCGCTGCTCTGTGCTGACAAGCAGGCAGGGGTGTGGGTGACAGACAATGAGACCTGCTGTTTGCTAGGAGAAAGGCCGAGCGGTGCTATCTCTGGCAGAAATGACACAAATGACGGGTTTCATCTGCTGGCTCAGGTTTCTGAACCCCTGACAGGGACCTTCATCACATCAAGGAAACAGCACAGACTCCGGCTTTTCATTTCTGGTCAGTATACAGTTTCCCCCCACCCCCTCTGCCTGCCATCCTCACCAGAATTCAAAGGCACAGGGCAGGGGGATGAGCAGGCCTCCTTTCTGAAGACAGGTGATGGCCTGCCCTTTCATGATATTCAAGGATGGAGAAACTTCTCTTAACCTTGTTCCCATCAACATATAGGCAACTCCTGCCCCTGCTCCCCCCCCACCCCAAACTCCAAACCATGGCCAGGCACTAAGGTAATTCATCTGTATTTTTCATGGTTCATCCAAATGCACTCTCCTACCTGAGGCTCATTTTTTTTTCAAACTTTGTCAATGTCAGCAAAACATTTTAAAATAAATTTTTAAAATTTGAAACTATCCATATATTTAAAGCAAATGTAATAACTTGCTATTTAAGTAATTAGTGAGTTAAAGGGAACTGCAGGGAGCTGGGTGTGGGAAAGGCCTTCGATCCAGCACCAGGAAAGGAGAAGCAGGGAGACTGAGGTCAAGGCCAGGGAGGCTACAAAGTGAGGCCCTGTCTCAAATGCCAATAGAATAGAATGGAGGGAGGGAGGGAAGGAAGGAGGAAGGGAGGGAGGGAGGGAGGGAGGGAGGGGAGGGGTACCAGCAGCAGCAACGCATCACAGAAAAAGGAAAAAGAAGGTCACCGGCCAGTCTTAATAACTGAAGTGTGGTGGGTAGGATATCTGAGGCCACAGCTGCTTACCAGGCTGTGGCAAGGAAGGACCCCTTAAACCCAGCAATTGTGGCAAAACAGCAACATAGTGAGACTCCATCTTCAAAATTAAAGGGAGGGAGGGAGGGAGATGGGGGAAGGGCACAAAGAAGGGAAGTAAAACACATACAAAAACAACAAAAACTACTTCTCAGCAAGATCTGCAGCCCTGGAGAGCCCAGAAGTCACTTCTGCTACTGTTCAGACCCTCATCAAGTCCAAGGAACACACTACCGGGTACAACAACACAGGCTGAAGCTGACAAATGAGCACAGCAAGGCGAAGCAAGTCAGCACAGCGCACTGCGCGGCTCCACCTGGACAAAGAAGCAAACCAACCAGGTCATGCCCACCAACAAACCATTCAGTCTTAGCTGTCATTCACCTAGCAGGAAGCAGATGGGAGAGCCATGGGTACTGAACACGTGTGAGCCAAGGGGCACCCGTGAGCTCCACCTCACAGCTCGCTCAGGTTCTCACCGTGCTGCTTACAGAAGGGAGCAGCACATTTTAGTAACAAATATTCTGTAGGCTTTTGAAAGGTTTATTTTACTTATAGACTCTGTGTCTCTGTGTGTACTTACACAGTGGAGGTGTCCTGAGCCACAAGAGGATGCCCCAGAACTGGAGTGATAGGTGGATGTGGGTAAGTGTGGGGAACCAAATTCAGGTCCTCTACAAGAACAGCGATGTTCCTAACCACTGAGCTGCCTCTCCAACTGTTTTGGAGCTTTTAAAACTATAAACCAGAGCCGGGCAGTGGTAGTGCGCATGACTTTAATCCCAGCACTCAGGAGGCAGAGGCAGGCGGATTTCTGAGTTCCAGGCCATCCTGGTCTACAAAGTGAGTTCTAGGACAGCCAGGGATATACAGAGAAACACTGTCTTTAAAAAAAAAAAAAAAAAAAAGCCGGGCGTGGTGGCGCACACCTTTAATCCCAGCACTCGGGAGGCAGAGGCAGGCGGATTTCTGAATTCGAGGCCAGCCTGGTCTACAGAGTGAGTTCCAGGACAGCCAGGGCTATACAGAGAAACCCTGTCTCGAAAAAAAAAAAAAAAAAAAAAAAAGGAAGCGGAACTAAAACTGTAAACCAATGTCTCTGACTTAAAGTAGAAGTCACCCAGGTGTTGGGTGTGGCCTAGTACCCCTCAGAAGACCTAGAAATGAACTTTCTCATAGTGCGAATAGGAACACGGCAGGATGAGGCAGCATCACACAGCTTTCCTTAAAGCTTTGATCTTCCTCAAAGCCATCTGCTTCTCTCAGGAACCAGGAAACTGAGGGAGCAGAGCAGCACTACCTGCCAGGTCTGGGGCCGTAAAGACTCATACCCCTGTCTTCCCAGCAACTGTGAACACCCCTCCCCCACTCCTCATATTTCCCCTCATCTCAAACACAAGCACAGCAGAACTCAGGCATCACCTGCCCCCGTCTCTGTACCCACAACCAACCCTTCTATAAACCCTAAGAACCAACTGCACCATAGACTTCTCCTGAATCTAGTCACCCACCCCTCCAGCACCACCTCCTGCTCAGACCCCAGTGGGCCTCCCTCTGCAGTGCTCCAGGAGGGGAACTGCAGAGCTGGACTAGAGCCCACAGGCATCTTACACTTAACTGTTTTGGTTTAACTCAGGGTAAATTCCTGACCCTGGCCTATGGCAGCAGACTATCTCCTTTCCTACTGACCTCTAGTCGTCCAGTATATTTCCTTAATACTTCTTTTACACACACATACACACACCCATAAAATCTTAAAAAGAAAAAAGAAAGGGGGGGGGGGCTGGTAAAGGGGTTTCTGTGCTAGCAGCAACCTAAATCCTACGAAGATAAAGATATGTAAAGATAAAAAGAGAAAACCAACTCCATCAAGTTGTTCTAACCTCCATTTGCATGCCACAGCATGTATGCCTATATATATATATATCATGTACCACCCCCCATCCCAGTAAAAATATTAAATACAATTTTTTTTTAAAGAAAAAAGTACTTCTAGCCACGCACCTTTAATCCCAGAACTCAAGAGTTCAAGCTCAGCCTGGTCTATAAAGTAAGTTGCAGGATAGCCAGGGGCTACATAGAGAAACCCTGTTTTGTGGTGGAGGCAGGGAGATGGATCAGTGGGACAGAGAACTATTGAGTCTGGACTCCAGCACCCATATAAAAAGCTGGGTTTGGTGGCACAAGCACCTCTAATCGAAGCACTGAGAGGGTGGGACAAAGTAAAAAGATCCCTGAGGTCTGACAGCCTAGTTCTGGGTTCAGCAAATTTAATCCCAGCACTCGGGAGGCAGAGGCAGGCGGATTTCTGAGGTCGAGGCCAGCCTGGTCTACAAAGTGAATTCCAGGACAGCCAGGGCTATACAGAGAAACCCTGTCTCGAAAAACCAAAATAAAAAAAAAAAGAAAAGAAAAGAAAAGAGAAAAAGAAAACAGAGCAGAGGACACAGCAGGACGCAGCATCCTCTGGCCTCTGTACACACACACTTATATATTCCTCACACAGAGTTTGGCAACCTGCTCTCAGCAGATGTGCTGAGGAACCCAGATGTTTTATAGACACCTTAACATGCTCTGACCAACCCATTTTTGAACAGCAAACCTGAAAATCGACCTAAATGCCCACCTTACCTGTGCTCCCATCAGCTCTGCTACTTACTAGTCACAACACTAGCCAAGTTAGTTAGCTTTCTAAGGCTATTTCTCCAAATGCCAATGCAGACAGAGAAGCTTGGCTAGGAGAATGAACAGCCTGGCACTGTAATAGCAGCACAGGCCTTAAGTGGCTGGCATCACAAGTCTCAAAGCTTAGCCAGACTCTAGTGTTCTTGCTTTGACAGGCCACAACTCCTTTGGCCTACCACTAAGGACCAGATACTATGGCAGTTCAGCACATCATGAGTGGCTTGAGTCAAAATCTATTCAACGGGGTGTGGTGGTGGTACACGCCTTTAATCTCAGGAAGCAATGGCAGGTGGATCTGAATTCGGGCCAGCCTGTTCTACAGAGTGAGTTCCAAAACAGTAAGGGCTACACACACACACACACACACACACACACACACACACACACACACACAAACTACTGAATGGACAGCCACTTTCAAAAGCTAGAAACAGGCTCTCAAAAAGCCTGATGCACATGTGTACATGCATTTAAAAATATTTCTTTAGCCAGTGTGGTAGTACATTCCAGCCCTTGGGAGATGGAGGCAGAGGCGGAGGCAGAGGCGGAGGCAGAGGCAAGTGGCTCTCTGTGAGTTTGGGGCTAGCCTGGACTAAATAGCAAGTTCCAGGTCAACCAAGACTGGCTCAAAAATTACTGTATAGCCAAGCTTTCCCTGAGGAGGTTGGTGTTAGATCAAACCTGGAGCTCTGCCTATGAAACCATACCTCACCTCTAAGCTACCCTCTGATCCTGATTTACATCTGCCCTTACCACATGAAGAAGCCAAGGGCCATAACTAGGGACCACATATGCTCTACTGCTGAAGCACTTTGGTCAGAACACTGAGGTCTTGTCATTAACTTGCAAACATACTGACAATGTTAAAAGAGAAACAGCTACAGGCTGTCACACAGCATCTTGACAACCAAGAAGCTGCAAGGCACCTGGAGAAGAAAGCCACTTCCCCACCCACCACCCACTGGTGGCCATCCTCCCCATGCTCACCACCCACCCACCACTTACCGATGGCCACCCTCCCCACCCACCACCCACCAGTGGCTGCCCTCCCACACTCACCAATGGCCCTGCGGAAGTTCTCCATCAGCACCTCTGTCTTTTTTATCTCAGTTGAGTATACTTCGCTACCCACCATCGGGCAGAAAGGAACTTTACTGCCCAGCTCCTGGGCAATAGCAAGGGCCAAGGCTGTCTGCGGATGACAAGGAGAAGACATTCGCTTTAGAGATGTAGGTCATTATGAGAGCATCTGGCAGGAACAGTATTGTCCTATTCTCTACCTTCACAGGCACATGTCAGTGTCGGAGGGTTTCTGTGCACTCTACACAGCACACCCAGCCTGGGTCACCATCACACTTAGAGCTATTCCCCAGGAAAGGCCTGACTACAAGGGCTTCACATGAACCTCACATCTAAGCGATTCCACTGCCTTCCCCACTCTATCAAGGAGGGAACACGGTGGGTTAATACCCAGCCCGGGAGCCACAACCTAGAAACAGGCACACTTGGGCTGCAGTGGTGTCTCAGAAGAGGTTCTCGGCAGAAACAGCACCGCCCTCCTGACTGTTCTCTCGCAACCTCAGACAGCATCCAGCCCGTCTGCTCAGGCTACAGTGAGGCCCAACACACTGCTTTCTATGGTCAAGCAGGACTACCACAGACACCAACCTACAGGCCAGCAGAAATCAGCACTCAAGGAAGGCATCACTTCATGTCCACTTTATGTCAAGTGGCCCATAAGAGAACGAAACCTTAGGCAGACTTCTGTGACATGTTAGCATGCTCTGTGAGACACAAAATGGTGCTGGTAACGCAGCTACAGTGGGCAGAGGCTAAGCAAGGCCATGCCCAGGAGAGAGCTGGGGAAGATACGCAGGATGAAAGGCGAATGCCAAGCGAGAGCAGCTAAGGGCACTCACAGACGCCACAGCCTCTGACACTGGCAGCCTGACCGGAGAGACCGCTGAAGCAGCACCGTAAGTGACCTGCCAGTGGTGCTCTTCCTCCTTTCAGTCACTTGGTGACAGTTTCAGGACAGCAGACTCTGACAGCATGTGAACATACAGTGACATGCATAAAGAAGGAACCTGTGAGACAGAACTGGACAGTAGTGCTAACTCTGCTGCCATTCAGAGGAACCTCAGCACAGAAGACCTGGTCAGTCACATGAAAGACTAAAGTACTAGACTAGGTCTCACAGAGCAAACAAGCTGCCTACAGACTGGTTCTAGGTGCTTCTCATCAGCCGGCAGCAGCGGGTGCCTCCCTACTGCAGCCCCCTCAGACCCAGAGCGTCTGGGAACACATCTGTCGCTGCTTCTGCCCACGCACACTGAGTCTGTGAGCCCAGAGCAGACAACATAACACTGATGCTCTAGGAGCAAGGAGGAGATGCCTGGACCGAGACAGGGTAGACAGAGCGAACTGCATTCTGACAGGAGACAAGGGTGAAGGCTAGGGCCAGCTTGTCCACCTCCTACCCTAATTCTGCCTGTTTCCTAGACACTCTGTCTCTTCTAAGTAGTTCTGCAGACCTCAATTCTTCATCCTTGGCCTCGATGTCCAAGAGTGCCCTCATACACTTCACCAATCCCTTTCCTTCCAGCCTAATTCACAAGTGGTCATCGCTATGCTTGGTGTGATTAGACAGGGAACACTTAAGGCAAGTGCTTCACATTCCAGTTTGCTCTTGATGAAGGGCCCTAGAAGGAAAGCCCCGCCCCAAGGGTATCTGCCTAGAGCTCCTGCCCACCACTGTATCTACCCCCCACCCCACCCCCCAGCAGGCCATCGGCTTCATGCTCTCGTTTGTATCTGCCTGCTTCTGGTTTGATGTTTTGCTTTGTTGGTTTTTGATGGTTTCTTTTTGGTTTTGACAGGTAGAGTATTACAAATTACCATCTAGCCGGCCCGGCACACACTTCCTAGCCCAGGCTGGCCTGGTACTCCTGCCTCAAATGCCTGAGTGCTGAGACTGCAAGCGTGCACCTCTGTGCCCAGGTCCTAGTTTATACTTTATAGATTAAGAAACTGAAACACAGGTTACTCAAGGCCAGACAGCCTGGGTGCAAGCACTGTGTAGAGCCCTACTTTCCATTGTGTGAGCACACCATGTGACTGCCTGAAGCTGCTCCGGAAAGAAGGCTGAGCAGGTTTCCTTCAATCTTATCTAAAAGGCGACTCTCTAGGGTCCAAGCACCGGTCCCACTGTCAACAGCGTGAGGTCTTGGGGAATGGAGCTGCACAGGCACAGGAAAAGTGCCCTGTCTTTGCAGGAAGGGAAGCAGCCTCATCTTTAGGCACACTAGCAATCTCTCCTCAGACGACACACCCCTCCACGCTTATCAAATCAGAAACGCTTATAAAGTGAGGCCAAGGACTGAGTGCTTCACACTTCCTTGGAGAAAACTGTCCCAGTGTTACAAAGAATAAAGGACTAGAGGAATAGCAGATTTACACGAGAGCCACATAGCACCAACTCCACAAAAACCCCAGGGGTCCACAAAGCACCTAGACATACAAGAACCACGGACAACTTCCGCCATGAAAGTCTCCAGTCTATAGCTTCTGACAACACACAATGTTAAAACAGAAACTCCTGAATAGAAACGGGACCACAGAGGCAAAAAAGATGAGCCACCAGGGAATCTACCTGAGGTACAAGGCATGAAAACACACACACACACACACACACACACACACACACACACACACACACACACACTGCATTAGACCCCATAGTGCAGAAACCTACAGAGCAGGGCCAATCACTAACCTCTCAGGAAGGCCACAGTCTGAGGAAATGTAAGAAGTCTCTTAGATTTGCCATACCAACTCCACAAACAAAATTTAAAAAAAGGCAGGGGGCCTTTTTTCCTAAATAAGGTACATAGTGTTTCCCACTCCAAGACCGAAGGGGAAAAAACAAAACAAAGAATGCCAAGTTTTGGGGGTAGAGGCAAGAGTCAGAGAGGTACCATAGGACGGCCATGAGGACTTCAACAAAGCCAATGCCCTGGACGGTTCAAAACTGTCAGTGGTGCTGGGCGGCGGCACACACTTTTGATCCCAGCATGCAGGAGGCAAAGACAGATGAATATCTGAGTTGTGGGCCAGCCTGGTCTACAGAGTAAGTTCTAGGACAGCCGGGGCTACACGGAGAAACTGGGGGACAATGGAGGGAGTAGTGTTGGGCTGGAGGATAGGCACTCTTCTAAATGAAAGGAAGATAAAGAGACAGCCATGTTGCTGCTGGGTTTTGACTTTCTCTTTCCAGGGCCACTAGACATATACACAGCGGGTAGTCTGAAGTTTATAATAAAAGGGAAAAGCTGAAAGAACTAGAAGAAACCCACTTTTCTACATATCATACATATGGCATGTCTACATGTCATGTGTGTGTGTGTGTGTGTGTGTGTGTGTGTGTACCTGTGTGTAGAGGCCAGATAGAGGCTGACCCTGGGCATTGTCCTGAGTCACTCTCGACTGTTTTTTAATGTGTACACATGTGTGTCTGTGAGTACACTACATGTATTCACAAGTCCACAGAGGCCAAAGACGGCATCCAACCCTGGAGCTGGGGTTTCAGGCACGTGTAAGGCGCCCACTGTGAGTGCTGGAACCAAACTCTGTTCCCTGCAAAGTCAGCAGGTGCCCTAAACTGATGAGTCATCTCCACCTCAATGTCAGAGACAGGCTCTCAGATGGAAATTCTCATTCCAGCAAACCGGCTGGTCCTCTTGTCCCCGCCTCCTCAGCACCAGGGCCAGAGGTAAGTGCTACCAATAGACCCTCAAGCATGTTTCCTACTGCACCATCTCCAGGCTGGCTGGTCATCATTTTCACTTAAAGGTCAAAAGAAAACAAAGCAAATATCAACTTTGTTATTTTCAAAGGCATGCTCCTATTGAGCACCAAGGCGCATGCCTGTAATCCCACCTACTTGAGAAGTTGAGACAAGAGTACACAAAAACCAAGGCCAGCCTGGGCTACAGGAGTTCCTTACCTCCGTGGGGCAAATCACTGAGACCCTTTCTCAGACGGGTTGCTCAGTGTCCTGGGGTCAACCCCCAGCACTGCAAAAGCAAAACACATCAGTTAAGCCTGGACACGAGCTGGGCGGTGGTGGCGCACGCCTTTAATCCCAGCACTTGGGAGGCAGAGGCAGGCAGATTTCTGAGTTAGAGCTCAGCCTGGTCTACAGAGTGAGTTCCAGGACAGCCAGGGCTACACAGAAAAACCCTGTCTCAAAAACAAAAACAAAAGCAAAAACAAACAAACCCTGTACAGGAACCCCCATGCGGTAGACAGAGCTCCCACACCTTCTCTGAAAGGCATGATCCTGAGACCATTCGCTTCCTAGCCCTGCTTCTAACCCTTTTCACTTAATTATGTTTAGTTTATAAAAACTGAAAGAAGGGGCTGGAGAGATGGCTCAGCGGTTGAGAACACTGACTGCTCCTCTGAAGGTCCTTCAGCAGTTAAGAGCACTGATTGCTCTACTGAAGGTCCTGAGTTCAATTCCCAGCAACCACATGGAGGCTCACAACCATCCGTAACAAGATCTGGCGCCCTCTTCTGGAGTGTCTGAAGGCAGCTACAGTGTACTTACATATAATAAATAAATTAATTTAAAAAAAAAAAACTGAAAGAAATGCTAACATAAACTTCACATTAGCAGGAGTCAGGCCAGAGGTAAGATGAAGATGCGGTGGTAAATAGCAGGGAGCCCCATTTTCAAATGGCTCAGAAATAAAGAAATAGCAAATGTCAAAAACAAGAAAAGCAGAACCCTCTCCCCAGCTCTAAGGCTCAGACGGCGGCCACACTAGTCTGTCAGTCCTACTCCTCCCACTTCTCAACTTCAGTCCAACTGACAGTGTGGGACAGGATGGCTCGCTATTCCAGTTAAAGGCCCTGGAGGACGTTCAGCATCACATCTGGCCATTAGCACCCAGGATACCAAATGTAGGTTGAAATTCCACATTCCAATTTCAATTTCAACAAAGAAAATGAGCAAAGGGAAGAGCTGAGGATGTTCCAGAACAGATCAGACACATCATACTGATGTTTAAGAAAGCACAATTCACATCAAGACAGAAAAAAATAAAAATTAAAAATTAAAAAACTACCTTGTCAAGTACATAATGAATTACTAAAGCAAAAACATCTTCAAAGCATCCAGAAGGAAAAGAAAATACTCACAGCAAACTTATAAACAAACAACCAGGGAAGAACACAGACAGAGTACTATACCCAGCACAAGCATTCTCAACAAAGGAACAAGGCTAGGCCTGGCCTATAATCCAAACTCTGAGGATGAGGCAGGAGGATTTCTAACTGACAACAGTGGAGACCTGAGTTTTATCTTCACGTCTGAGGCAAGCTTGGGCTACAGGAGACCTTGTCTCAAACAATAACCACCACCACCAAACAAGGAGAACAGGACCTTTGCCATCGACAAACCTGTAAACGACTTCCAGCCAAGGCACTTTAGAAAAACAACTGGGCAGAGGGGGAAGGCAGGGAGCAGGACATAAGCTGTGACAAGCAGATGGCCCATGGCGTGGCGTGGACAAGCAGATGCTGGCATTAGAGGCCTCTGAGCTCACTGTGAAGAGTTCAGTCTATTTACTAACACCGCCCTTCCCTCTTTAGTAATACCCCTGTGAAAGACAGCCCTGCAGGTGGCACG
The DNA here is from genome assembly GCA_902729485.2 of Mus minutoides. Lineage (NCBI taxonomy): Eukaryota > Metazoa > Chordata > Mammalia > Rodentia > Muridae > Mus > Mus minutoides. The sequence goes on along the minus strand of LR749652.1, from coordinate 2,205,492 downwards.
TCTTTAATCCCACCTCATGAAGCAGGAGGTGGAACTCTGTGTTCAGAACCAGCCTGGTCTGCAAATTGAGTTCTAGGAGAGCCAGGGCTACACACCATCTATTCAACAGTTATGATTTCAAAGTAAGAATTAGTTATTCTCTCACCACTGACTTAAGAAGCAAAGAGCCTGTGAGGTCCCTGTGAGGAACAACTGAGGCTCAGGCTAGGTACTCTGGTGACTCTGGTGAGTAGCCCACCGAGTCAGGCATGGTGACTGACACCTACAATCCTGGCACTTGAGGTAACAGCAGGATGAGCAGCAGTTCAACAGCAGCCTGGCTACACACTGAGTTTGAGGCCAGGCTGGGATACAAGCAAGAGACCTTGTCTCCAAAAAAAAAAAAAAAAAAAAAGTGGGGGTGAGCAAGATGCCTCAGTAGGTAAAGGCACTTGCCACATTAAGCATGGAGTCTGATTTCCAGACACCACAACGGAAGGAGAGAAACAACTTCTGAAAGATGTTCTCTGACTTCTACGAGCATGCGCGCTCGCGCGCACACACATCCACTCGAAATCTCCAACACTGTGTCCCCTGCCTAAAAAGCCCTTTCCTTCCCTTTCCATCTCTTAAAGGACCCTCCAAAGACTTTACCTCTGCTCTAGAGGTAGGCCAGGGTAATTTTTTAGTTTTAGACAATACATTTTTTTATATGCTAAATTGTATTCCTGCACATTGGTTTTTAAAACATTCATTTAAGTAGTCTAGCTAGACAGAGACTAGTTAAGACATGAATTCAATGGAGCTTAAACATCAGTATCATTCTCTTGGGTAGCTTAAAAAAGAGAAAGAGAAAATGAATGAATACCTTGCCAGTTCCAGGAGGCCCTGCTAACAAGACAGCTCTTCCAGCCATTTTCTTGCTTTTGATTAATTCTACAATGACACCACATGCCTGCACAAAACAGAAAGAAACAGTCAGTCTTAAAATGCTTCATGGTGAAACCAGCTCAGGGCTTGGTCCACACAGCTCGCAGGCTCTTTTCACACAAGACAGCTACGATACCAGTGCTGTGCTGTGGAGTGGAGCGGTAGAGGTGAGGCAGCAGAGCCATGTGCTCCAGCTCACACCGTATGGTTGCTGCCACGAAGAGAGAAGGGTAATGAGACAATGAGCCGCTGAGTGGCTATGGAGGGCTGGGGGGTTGGGGGGGCTTTCTCATACATTGTATGTAACATTTGAAGCCCTGGGCAGAAATCTACATTTCAGCCAGGCAGTAGTGGTGCATGCCTTTAATCCCAGCACTTGGGAGGCAGCAGTAGGCAGATTTCTGAGTTCGAGGCCAGCCTGGTCTACAGAGTGAGTTCTTGGACAGCCAGGGTTATACAGAGAATCCCTGTCTTGAAAAAACAAAACAAAACAAAACAAAACAAAAGAAGGAAAGAAAAAGAAATCTACATTTCAGGCAAAAATAGCAAACTCAAAATAACCAAAGCATAAGTTTGGTGTGCCTAAGGGACAACATGCTGCAGCAGGCAAAGTATAGTGAACAGAATGGAAAGGGGAGGCTGAGGCAGGCAGGGCCAGCACAGACCTAGTTCTTTTTTTTTTTTTTTTTTTTTTTTTTGGTTTTTCGAGACAGGGTTTCTCGAGACAGGGTTTCTCTGTATAGCCCTAGCTGTCCTGGAACTCAATTTGTAGACCAGGCTGGCCTCGAACTCAGAAATCCGCCTGCCTCTGCCTCCCAGTGCTGGGATTAAAGGCGTGCGCCACCACGCCCGGCCAGACCTAGTCTTAACAAAGGCCACAGAGCTGTGCATTCCAGGCCAGTTTGGCTACAGCAACATTATCTAAACAAAAAGGGTATGCTATGAATCCACCCAATAAAAGAATTGAAAAAGACTGGTGAGATGGCTCAGTGGGTGAAAAGCACTTGCAGTGTAAACCTGAAGACCTGAGTTCAACCCCTGGATCCCACAGTGGATGGAAAGAACCTCTGACGGCTACCAGAGCACCATGGCAGTCACATGACTGCACTGCATTTGCACACATTTTGTCAAACAGGTAAAAAAACAAAACAAACAAACAAAAAAAAAAAACAAAGAAATATCAGCTAAGGAAGCCAGGTGTAATGGCCCACGCCTTTAATCTTAGCACTTAGGAGGCAGAGGCAGGCGAATCCCTGTGAACTCAAGGCCAGCCTGGTCTACAGAGTCCCAGGACAGGCAGAGCTACATAGTGAGACTGTCGTGAAAACAAACAAAAGTAAATACTGGCTAACATTCAAAGAACAGGAAGGGTAAGATGTGGAGTACCAGAGGCTGCTGGTGTGATCAGCCATACAAGAGCCTGGTGCAGAGGCAGGTTTAGAGCAGACTCTGAAGTCACATACACTCCAGTCTATATCCTGGCTGTTTTCGCTTGAGGTGAGTGGCCTCAGACTTATTACACCTATAACCCCTATGAATCACTGTATTCATCTGAATCCAAGTGTTTACGTCACTGTAAAATGTTAACCGTGGAATTTAGGCACACTGGGATTTACTGCGCAAACATGCCAATGCTTTTGTATGTCTAGAAAGCATCAGACCAAAGTGAGGTTTATTGGACAGATATGAAATAAACAATAGACTCAAAGCTGCCTGGCCAATTTAAAGCATTAAACTGGGGACTGGTGAGATGGCTCAGTGGGTAAGAGCACCCGACTGCTCTTCCAAAGGTGATGAGCTCAAATCCCAGCAACCACATGGTGGCTTACAACCACCCATAATGAGATCTGACGCCCTCCTCTGGTGCGTCTGAAGTCAGCTACAGTGTACTTATGAGAGCACTGCCTGCTCTTCCGAAGTTCCTGAGTTCAAATCCCAGCAACCACATGGTGGCTCATAACCATCTGTAATGAGATCTGACACCCTCTTCTGGTGTGTGTATGAAGACAGCTGCAGTGTACTTATGTATAATAATAAATAAACCTTAAAAAAATAAAGCATTAAACTACTATTACATGCTTGCAAGAAAAGATGCAAGCGTGCTAGGGTCAAACATTTCCCTTTTTGGATAGATGATGCTCTTTGCTGCTGGCACTTTCTGTGTGCAAGAGGCTGAGAAAGCAGTCTTCACCACATGTAAAAAGCAAGTTTTTGTAGACACTGAGCCTCTACAGAGTTCAGAGTGGAGGAGGCTGAGGACATGGGAAGAATACTGATTTGATGGGGGCTGGGGGGAGGGAGATATCAGCCTCATTACTGCTAGGTGGTTAAGCAGCCTGACCCACCTTTAACTTCTTCATGTGCAAAACAGAACCGATCGAAAGACCTGACATGACTTTAGGAAGACTGAACTGGAAAAGCTGGAGTGCTTGGATGGCGAATAGATCAGACTGTTCGTCCTCACCGCTCCACATAACAGATCAGCTCCCAGGCCCAAAGAACCCATATCAACTCTGAAAACTTAGTCAATTCTATACTTAACCCCACAGCCTTCCACTGTGTTTCCGGTGAGGCCTAATTTGCGTGCCGTGACCCGCAAAGGATGCAACCTTTGCACGCTAGTATGGTCCTCACTTCTTAGATCTTAGTGGGTCCCGGTCCCGCCGCCCAGGCCTCGCGCACACGCCCCACGCCCACCTCTCTCGCGTTCTCCTGGCCCACGAGCCCCGAAGCCGCCTGCTTGGCCAGGCCACTCTCGTCCAGCCCCAGACCCTTCACGTGGCTGTGGGAAGCAATGCGCTGCGTCTTCGTGGTGCTCTTCACCTCCTCAATCTTCATTTTGCCGAGCGTCTGGGAACACGACCTGCGTGGAGAGGTAGGAACTAGCTCACGCCAGGCGCCTGGGTTACCACGCGGCCGTTACTAGGCCGCTTTCTGAGACCCGCCCCTATCAGTATGTCATTGGTGGAAGCGAGAAGGCTTCGCTTTCTATTGGCTAAAAGCTACGCTGGTCGGCGGCTGCTGAGTTTCGCCCACTAACTTCCGTCTGTGTCACAGGGTAAGTTCCCCCAGGGCAAGCATTTCCTGCCCTGGCCAAGTTTGACTGGGACCTGCTAAGTACTTAAGCACTATTGATGTGAATGACACGTTTTTAACTGTAAACGCCTCTTTTAATGCTTATTTTCTTCTTTAGAATAATATATTTGTTCCAGGATGAGTTAACTTCTTCACTGACAGATGTTAGATCTTTCCCAGGTGCTTGGATGTCCTGAGAAAATCATCAACAAAGCAGCTGCCCAAACTTCTCCGTGCTCACCGAATTATTTAGACACCCCGAGAATGCCCCGAGGAAGCTGCTTAGCCAACCACTGTTCCCATTTTTTTTTTTCCAGAATACACTAGATCCTGAAGGCACTATTCCAGCCAAAACTTTTCAAACACCTCATGTCATCACATGCCAAATAAACTTTAAAGAAAAAAGAAGGAAGAAAGGAAGGAAAAGCAAAGATGTGTTTGTGTAGCCTTGCCTGTCCTAGAACTCCAGGACCCCAACCTGTCTCTGCCTCCCGAGTTGCTGGCATTAAAGGTGCTACCACCATATTCTGACCAAACATTTTCACCAGTCTGGAGTGGGTGCAGGTCTCCATGTCGCCAAACAAAAACTGCCTGTGAGTGGTGAAACTTTGGTCCTTCATTTGAATAAGCAACTGCTCTGATATTGGTGCGAATGTGGTAGTTTGTTTTCACAGTCCACCTTGCCATAGTACAAATTTAATGCTTTATTTTCATGAAGGGCTGTACTAAAGACGGCAAACACTTTTGCTTACTCTCCCGACATTCTGGCTCTCTAAGGTGTCCCTCACTTTTTTTTTTTCCGAGACAGGGTTTCTCTGTGTAGCCCTGGGTGTCCTGGAACTCACTCTGTAGACCAGGCTGGCCTCGAACTCAGAAATCCACCTGCCTCTGCCTCCTGTGTCCCTCACTTTTAAGTCAGCCAGGAGACACCTTCCTGTGCTGTGCAATGTGTAGCTGTGGTGAAACCTTAGGCCCCTTGTATGATTTCTCGGTCTTTCCACCTGTATTAATAGTATTGTGGGCTGAGCTGGTAATATGAAGAAGACAAGCCGAGAGACTGTAGCAGTAAAGACTGTGATGAGAGGCAGCTAGAGAGTTCTAGAGTGACTGGAAACAGAAATGACATGTGGCTGGCAGCAGAGAAACCAGAGGCAGAGATTGATAGACAAGTTCCAGGGAGAACCAAGTCTTTTTTTTTTTTTAATTATTATTGTTTTATTTATCTGTGTGGGTGTTTTTTCTGCAAGTGTAAATATACCAGGCAATGCCCAAGGAGATCAGAAGAGGATGTCAGATCCTCTAGAACTGAAGTTACTCATGGTTGTAAGTCACCATATGGGTGTTGGGATTTGAATTTGAGTCCTCTGTAAGAACACCAATGCTCTTAACTGCAGAGTCATCTCTCCAGCCCAGGGAGCTTTAAGTTCTTTTTTAAAGATCTATCTATCTATCTATCTATCTATCTATCTATCTATCTATCTATCTATCATCTATCTGTACTGGCTAGTTTTGTGTCAACTTGACACAGCTGGAGTTATCACAAAGAAAGGAGCTTCAGTTGGGGAAGTACCTCCATGAGAACTAGCTGTGGGGTATTTTCTCAATTAGTGATCAAGGGGGAAAGGCCCCTTGTGGGTGGGACCATCTCTGGGATGGCAGTCTTGGGTTCTATAAGAGAGCAGGCTGAGCAAGCCAGGGGAAGCAAGCCAGTAAGGAACATCCCTCCACGGCTTCTGCATCAGCTCCTGTTTCCTGACCTGCTTGAGTTCCAGTCCTGACTTCCTTGGTGATGAACAGCAATGTGGAAGTATAAGCCTAATAAACTCTTTCCTCCTCAACTTGCTTCTTGGTCATGATGTTTGTGCAGGAATAGAAACCCTGACTAAGACTCTATCTATCTATCTATCTATCTATCTATCTATCTATCTATCTATCTAACTAACTATCTAGTTATCTATTTATTGTATATGAGTACATTGTAGCTGTACTGATGGTTGTGACCCATCATGTTGTTGCTGGGAATTTGAATTCAGGACCTCTGCTCACACCGGTCGGCCCCGCTCCCTCTGACCTAAAGATATATCTAAGTACACTGTAGCTGTCTTTAGACGAACCAGAAGGTGTCAGATCTCATTACAGATGGTTTTGAGCCACCATGTGGTTGCTGGGATTTGAACTCAGGACCTTCAGAAGAGCAGTCAAGTGTTCTAAACCACTGAGCCATCTCTCCAGCCTGGAGCTTTAAGTTTCAAGGGTCAACATTTATAACACCAGACACTGTAAGAGTTGAGGGTCCCGGGGCTGGTGAGATGGCTCAGCGGGTAAGAGCACCCAACTGCTCTTCTGAAGGTGATAAGTTCAAATCCCAGCATCCACATGGTGGCTCACAACCATCCGTAATGAGATCTGGCGCCCTCTTCTGGGGTGTCTGAAGACAGCTACAGTGTACTTACATATAATAAATAAAATAAATCTTTAAAAAAAAAAAAAAAGAGTTGAGGGTCCCACCACTTGACCTACTTAGAAACTATAAAGCTAGCAGGCATCACTTCCTGCTAGAAGCTGTGTATAACAACAGTTGCTATGTACAGGGGCCACAGGTAATTTAAACCAAGAGTGATGAGCTGCCAACCTGAGTGCCCAGAGCTGGAAGCCTCTGGCTTCTACAGCCTGGAGCAACAAGCCCCTGGTTCTCAGAACTGAAGGTGTAAGCCTCTTGCTCTGCCAGTGGGTTGTGGCTCTCAAGAGTTTGAGACTTCCAGCACCAAAGAACTTTGCACCTACTCAGGATTTCTATCTAAGCAGAGTAGAAGGATTCAGCCATCTTATTGGTTGTGGTAGGGTCACCTCCTAACACCATAAAACAAAAATCTACAGGCTAAAGAAATCCAAAAACTAGCCAAGAATACACAGCAAATCGTCAGAACTGGAACTCCAGGCCTCAAATCCTGTGTCATAGTCATCTAATCCCACACCTCAGGGGAGACAATAAGTCAGAAAATATGTTCTGTTGGGTTCCATAGTGATATATTGTTTACCTTCACAACTGTACCTCCATCCATTCAATAAGTAGTTATTAGCAACAGTGTGACCAGACTCTATAGTTAGCACTCAGAAACATGTAGGAAATAGCCTTGATGAGTGTGGTGGTTTGAATAGGAATGGCCCCCATAGACTCTTATATTTGAATGCTTGATCTATAGGGAGTGGCGCTACTAGGAGATGTAGCCTTGTTGGAGTCGGTATGGCTTTGCTGGAGGAAGTACACCACTGTGGGGTGGCCTTTTTAAGTCTCAGAAGCTCGTCAGTGCTCTGCCTCCTGCCTGCCCATCAAGATGTAGAGCTCTCAGCTACCTCTCCAGCACCACCTCTGCCTGCATGCCACCATGCTGTCTGCCATGATGATAATAGACTAAACCTTTGAACTGTAAGCCAGCCTATGGTGGTTTGAATATGCTTGGAACAGAGAGGAGCACTATTAGGAAGTGTGACCTTGTTGGAGGAAGTGTGTCACTGTGGGTGTGAGCTTTGTGACCCTCTTCCTAGCTGACTGGAAGCCAGTCTTCTGTTTGCCTTTGGAACAAGATATAGAACTCTTAGCTTCTCCCATGCTATGTCTGCCTGGATGCTGCATACTCACTGCCTAAATAATAATAGACTGAACCTGTAAGCTAGTCACAATTAAAAGTTGTCCTTTATAAGAGTTGCTTGGGGCCAGGCAGTGGTGGCGCATGCCTTTAATCCCAGCATTTGGGAGGCAGAGGCAGGCAGATTTCTGAGTTTGAGGCCAGCCTGGTCTACAGAGTGAGTTCCAGGACAGCCATAGCTACACAGAGAGACCCTGTCTTGAAAAACAAACAAACAAACAAACAAAAAAACAAAAAACCAAAAGCATTGCCTTGGTCATGGTGTCTCTTCACAGCAATGGAAACCCTAAATAAAACACAGCCCCAATTAAACATTTTTCTTCATAAGAGTTGCTGTGGTCATGGTGTGTTTTCCCAGCAGTAAACCCTAACTAAGACAATAAGCCTACAAGGAGTTGGAGAACATGCAACAAATGTGTAAGAACAAATCCCCTGGTGGTATGCAAGCCCAGAGTGGGCACCTGGAGCAGCCTCAGAGCCTGGGAAAGGAAGGCATCAAGAAGGAGATGGTGCCTGTGTGCAAACTTGACTGATGGCTGTGATTCTCTCAGAAGCAAACAAATCAGCACCATCTTACAGCAAGTAAAGTAAGGTCAAGGAAGATAGGCCTTGCCCAGAGTGTGTGGACAAGGAGACCCAGAGATGACTCAAACTCTAAGACAACTGGCCACTCTTGAAGAGAACCCATGTTGAGCAGCTTATAGTTGCCTGTAGCTCCAGCTCCAAGAATCCAATACTGTCCTGGCTAGTTTATTGGCAACATGACACAAGTTAAGAGTTAACTTGGGGCGGGTTGTGGTGGCGCACGCCTTTAATCCCAGCACTCGGGAGGCAGAGGCAGGTGGATTTCTGAGTTCGAGGCCAGCCTGGTCTACAGTGTGAATTCCAGGACAGCCAGGGCTATACAGAGAAACCCTGTCTTGAAAAACAACAATAAAAAACCAAAAACCAACCAACCAACAAACAAACAAAAAAAAAGAGTTACTTGGGAAGAGAAAAGCCTCTGTAAGAACCGGATGTGGTGGCGCACGCCTTTAATCCCAGCACTCGGGAGGCAGAGGCAGGCGGATTTCTGAGTTCAAGGCCAGCCTGGTCTACAGAGTGAGTTCCAGGACAGCCAGGACTATACAGAGAAACCCTGTCTCAAAAAAAAAAAAAAAAAAAAAAAACCAACCAAAGATTTACCTGTAGGCAAGTCTGTAGTGTGTATTTTCTTAGTGATTGATATGGGAGGGCCCAGCCTACTGTAGGGGGGGGGGGTCAGGGTGCTGCCTCCTTGGCAGGTAGTCCTGGGATGTGTATGAAAGCAGGCCAGACAAGCCAGGGAGAGCAAGACAGTAAGCAGCTTCCTCTATGGTCTGCATCAGTTCCTGCCTCTAAGTTTCTGTACTATTTGAGTTTCTGCCCTGACTTCCTTCAGTGGTGGACTGTGATGTGCAATCTATAAACTGAAATAAATCCTTTCCTCCCCTAGTTGCTTTTATCATGGTGGGTTTTGTTTGTTTGTTTGTTTGTTTGTTCTTTATGCTTCAGTGTAAAGGTCAGATCCCCTGAAACTAGAGTTACAGATGGTTGTAAGCTGCCATGTGGGTGCTGGGAATTGAACCCAGGTCCTTTGGAAGAGCAGCCAGTGCTCTTAACTGCGGAGCCATTTCTCTATCACAGTGATAGAAACCCTAACTAGGTCTACTGATCTCTGTGCTTTTCAGGTACCAGGAGCAAATGTGGTACACATACATACATGCAAGCAAACCACTCATACACATAAAATTAAATAAATATAAGAGGAAAATTAGTTGTATGTGTATTTGTGTTTGCCTGCTTATCCAAATGCCCACTACATGTGTGCATGTGCCATTGGAGGCCAGAGAGGGCATTGGAACCCCTGGACTTTGTAGTTAATAGGTATTTATGATCCACCTGGTGTGGCCAGTGGGCACCAAACCTAGGTTCTCTGCAGAACAGCAAATGCTCTTAGCCACAGAGCCATCTCTCCAGCCTAGATCTTAGTACATTTTCAAATAGTGAAGTCAGACATAAATTTTCCTAATCACAATGGAATGAAACTTGAAACATAAAACTGGATAAATTAAGCCAGGCGGTGGTGGCGCACGCCTTTAATCTTAGCACTAGGGAGGCAGAGGCAGGCAGATTTCTGAGTTTGAGGCCAGCCTGGTCTACAAAGTGAGTTCCAGGACAGCCAGGGCTATACAGAGAAACCCTGTCTCAAAAAACCAAAATAAATAAATAAATAAATATTTTTAAAAATTGGATAAAGTACAGAATTTACAAAGATGTAGAAATTTTGAAGCAATTTTTTCCTTTGCATTTTGACATGGGGGGGGGCAGCTGGCCTTGACTTCTCTGTGCAGCAGGGACTCTCCTCAAGCTCCTAGTCTTGCAGACTTGCTTTGCAAGTGCTGGGATCACAGGTATGTGCCACCACACACAGCAACAACATAGTCCTGGACCATTAACATGGCAAAGAGCAGATTTCAAGGGAATTAGAAAGCAGCCTTAAGCACAGGGGTGTGCACCTAAGATCCCAGCACCTGGGAAGTGGAAACAGGAAGACCCCAAACTCAAGGCAAGACTGTACTGCATAGAAGAGGAAGATGAGAAGAATTCTGGCTTCTGTTACAATACAAATGAACCTTGAAACATGCAAAGTAAAACAAGCTAAGGGCTGGGGGTTTGGCTCAGTGGTAGAGCACTTGCCTAGCATGCATGAGGCCTTGAGTTTAATCCTCAGTACTACAAAAACATGCGCGCGCGCGCACGCGCACACACACACACACACACACACACACACACACACACACACACAAACAGAGTAAATCACTGATACCATGTATAGACAATGGACTATTTTTTTTAGACTTTAGTTTTAGTTTTAGTTGAGTGTGTGTGCCATGTGAATGCAGGTTTTTGTGGAGGCCAGAAGAGGGTGTCGGGCCCACCACGAGAGCTGGGTGATGTAGTAGACTCAGGTCCATCAGAAAAGCAAGAAGCACTCTTACCAGCTGAACTGTCTCTCCCACCTGACAATGCATTCTTAAATATGGTCAGAAGCATAGTCAACAAATGAGAGGATAAGGAAGTTAGACTTTGTCAAATTAAAGGCATCGAAGAACAATATGAAATCACTGAAGGGACAATGGGCGTTGGGAGGCTCGGCAGTTAAGATCAATTGCTGCTCTTGTAGAGGACCCAGGTTCAATTCTCAGTATCTACTTAGCACTTCACAGTTGTTCCAGGGGAAACCCACACTTTTCTGGCTTCCTTAAGCACTGCACGCTCTTGTGGTACACAGACACACATGTAGGCAAAACACTCGTACACATAAAATAACAATTTTTAAAACATGTAAAGGACTTGGCATTTCTCCAAAAAGACATAAACAGCAGGAAGAGAGGCTCCACACATTATGACTGGCTCAGTGAAACTCAGAACCCCACTGAGACACACCCCTCATTTACACTCAGAGGGCTGTACTTAACAAAAGGAGAGTAACCATTGTTGGCAAGGATGTGGAGAGACTTAAACCCTCATTTAACGTGGGTAAGAGTGTATATATGCCAGTGCTGTGAAAATCAATTTTTCAAAAAGTTAAACATGGGCTAACCAATAATATTAACAAGACCACTCTACTTTTGATATCTTTTTAGTTTTCAAAAGTTTTCATTGCATTGATGTGTGTGTGTGTGTGTGTGTGTGTGTGTGTGACAGGAAAACTTTTAGGAGTCAGGTCTCTCCTACCACGTAGGCTGCAGGGATTAAATTTAGGTTGTCAGACATGGTGGCTGGTACCCTTACCCACTGCACCATCTTGCCAGCCCAATTTGTGTGTGTGTGTGTGTGTGTGTGTGTGTGTGTGTGTGTGTGTGTGTGAGTTTTGTTTTGGTTCGTGTTGTTTTCTTTGATCCAGAGTCTCACATTATGCAGCCCTGGCTGTCCTGGAACACACAGAGATTTGCCAGCCTCTGCCTCTACAGTCAGTTCTGGGATTAAAGATGTGGGCTCTTACACTCAGTTTATCACTATTTCTTTGATGAGACCGCTTGTACTCTAGCATATCGTTACCTAGGATGGTAGGAACACGATAATGTGTTGTATCGGAGTCCAAGCTGGCCCATGGAAGCAGGGCTAATGACTTCCCAGGGACCCTGAGGAATGGAAGCAAGGAGCCTCCTAGGCCAGCCAAGGCCTAGATGCTGACTGTTGCAGACTCATTTAGCTCTGGAGACACAGTCTATTCTGCAGGAGGAAGTGACGGGAGCTGGTGGCATGATCCGAACTGGTGTGGGACCAGCTTTTGCCATGATATTTGATCTGTGACTCACGGTAGCACTGGCAGATTGTGTCCAGAACTTGGAATATCAGCTAGCTAAACTGGAGGCTTGGGGGACAACCTCCTCCAGGGTTAGTATGGGACAAACCGAGGCAAGCACACGGTTAATACAATCAAGGCAGTGGAGGCCCTTAGAGAAAAGGCATATTTCCATCTTGTTCCTGAAAGACTCTTTAAAACCCAAACTCAAATCAAAGAGCACAGTATAATAACTTCCTGTGGGCAAGTTTATAATTAATCCTGGATTAATTGGCCTTAATGAAGTTGAATTAATTAGCAGCTGTTTGTAAAGAACTTTGAACTACCTGAGTACAAAAACAGCATTTAAAAAGGCAGAAAGAAGCGGGCATCACATTAACATGAAGAATGAATCCGAGTAATCAGAGCTCTGCAGGCTGGATCCCGCCAGGGATGCTCTCAGGACTGTACTCAGCCTAGGCCACCATCCCGGGTCCAAGGAGGGGCCTGCAGAGAGGAGGCTGCCTTTCCAGTGGAAGGGTCACAGTGCATCCACCCCAGCCACAGCTTCAGTCTATGTGACCATGCCAGGTCCAGATGTGTTTTCAGGGGACCCTGAGCTGTGTCCCCTAAGTGAGTGGGAGACACACAATGGATGATGGATGCGGCCAAAGAATAAACCCCAAAGTGTGTTAAGTGGCTGGCCATATATAGCTCACTGGTAGAGCAATAAGGTCCCAGGTTTAAACCTCAACACCTCAAAAAAAAAAAAATCATGCTAATGCAGTAGGCTAGAGAAAGGGAGAGGAGAGAGAAGGGACAGGCAGGTCTGGTTGACGCGTGCTGTCCAGGGCACCGCTCACTGAGGGAGTGGCAGTTGAACTCGAAAGGAAGTGAGGAGGACCATAGGGGGGATTTTGGGAGAACATTCCAGATTGTTCTCCCAGGCTCTATAGGTCTGGGGAATACTCCTGCTAATAGAAGAGAGAGGGTAAGGCTGTGGGTACAGGGGCAGATTCAGGGTGCCTAGAACAGTGACTATAGTAAATTAAGACCCCCACCAGATGCCAATACACACATCAGAAGAGCTACAATTAAAGTTGAGACCTTCAAGTGTCTGGCTGAAGCCCTGCAGCACTGCTGGGGGTGGGGGGTGGGGAGCAGAACAGCTGCTTGGGAGATAGCCCAGCAGGTTGTTGAAAGTGAAATAGACTCATCTTGTGTCTTAGTCAGGGTCCTCATTGCTGTGATGAAACACCATGACCAAAAGCAACTTGTGGAGGAAAGGGTTGATCAGATTTGTAACGTCCACATCATTATCACCAAGGAAGTCAGGACAGGAACCTGGAAGCAGAGGCTGATGCAGGGGTCATGGAGGGGTGCTGCTTACCAGCTTGCTACTCTTGGATTGTTCAACTTTTCTTATAGAATCCAGGACCACCAGCCCAGAAACGGCACCATCCACAATAAACTGGTCCCTCTGACATCAATCCCCAATTAAGAGTGATGGTGTGAAGAGACATGGAAACCCTGGAAAGATGGTTTTCTCACAAATCACGTGGGGATGGAGGACACTGGTAGAGTGAGGTGGAGGGTGTCCCAGTTTTTTTGTTTTTTGTTTTGTTTTGTTTTGTTTTCGAGACAGGGTTTCTCTGTGTAGCCCTGGCTGTCCTGGAACTCACTTTGTAGACCAGGCTGGCCTCGAACTCAGAAATCCGCCTGCCTCTGCCTCCCTAGTGCTGGGATTAAAGGCGTGTGCCACCATGCCCAGCTAGTTTTTTTTTTTTTTTAAAGATTTATTTATTATATGTAAGTACACTGTAGCTGTCTTCAGATACTCCAGAAGAGGGCATCAGATTTCTTTATGGATGGTTGTGAGCCACCATGTGGTTTGCTGGTATTTGAACTCGGGACCTTTGGAAGAGCAGTCAGTGCTCTTAACCACTGAGCCATCTCTCCAGCCCCCAGTTTTGCTTGTTCTGAGACAAGTCACATCTTTGTAACCCTGACTGTTCTAGAAATCACTATATAGACCAGGCTGGCCTCAGATATGTGATCTTCCTGCCTCTGTTATGATTACAGGCATGTACCACAATGCCTGACAGGAATTGGAATTTTAGGTGTTGGATAGTCGGGAGGCAAGGGCTCAGGGAGCTCACCAGGCTTATCTTGAACTTGCTTTGTAGCTGAAGCTGGCCTAACTTCTTGTCTCTATCTCCCAAGTACTGGGCTTATAGGAATGTGCCAAGATGCATGGTTAAGAGTCTCATTCTTGACACATCTATTTGGCTGGGATGACAACTAGGGTGCAGAGACATCTGGGTGGCACCATGCTTGGTTTATGTGGTGCTGGGGATAGAACCCAGGGTCCCATGAACGCTAGGCAAACACTCTACCAAATGACCCAAGTCCTTCACTGTAGAGGTTTGGTCCATTGCTATGTATTGTAATGCTAACCCACACCCTAAAGTCTAGGCCGACTAGTGACTTCTGTTTACAAGCTTTTGTTATGTAAACTTTCTTCTTTGATTTAAAACTATTGGTTAAATAAAATTGGCTACAGCCAATTACTGGAGGGATTAGAGGTAGGTTGGGAGTGATCGGTGGAGAAGAGGGGGAGAAGGAGGAAGGAGAAGGAGGAGAGAGGGGAAACTGCCATGGGAGGTATGTGTGTGGACAATGAATACATGGCCAGGAGAAACAGCAAGTGTCTGGGGTAGCCAGGCCATCAGTTAGAAGAGTAGATTAGGAGTTACCCCCCAGTAATTGTCAAAGCCAAATAAAATAACCATAGTCTGAGTCTCATTTATTTGTAAGCTATCAGGATAAGCTTAAATTTATTGTACTATACCTCACCTCTAGAATTCTTTTAGGAAAAAAATATATAGGCTAGTAAAATGAAGCCCTCCAGATCCATCATCCAACTCAGCAATAATCAACTCACAGCTGCTACACATTCCTTCTCTTTTACATTTCTAGTTTGGGTAGCTTTTAATTCTCATTTCAAATATATCATAGTAGGGGCTGAAGAGATGGCTCATGGCTAAGAGAACTGACTACTCTCACAGAGGAGAGCTCACAATGAGGTGGCTAGGAACAGATTCAGTTCCCAGCACCCACATAGTGCTCACAACTTTCTGTAAGTCCAGTTCCAGTAGATATACCCTCTTCTGACCTCTGAAGGCATTACATGCCATACTCTGAACACACATACCATATCATACACTTAGCATTCAGGCAAAACACTCATTCACATAAAATAAAAAAAATAATTAATTTGTAAATATCCAAATATAGCATAATGACTTTTAAAGTACATTTGATGTCTTTACAGTATTTTGCTAGCTTATACAAAGCAGACAGAAATACTCTACTAGAATATGTCTTTTTGTGAAGACTTCTTTCCTTGGGGGCCAGAGAGACAGGCTGAGGCATGCAAAGGTCCTAGAGCCACTGTCTTGAAGCATCATTCAAAAGCTCCTGGTGACGGTTTGCTGGTCTGTGGCCCTGAGCTGGCTGTGTGTCTAGATCCCGCACTTTGCTGATGCCACAACACACATCTCAGTGTGCTGAGATCCTCTTTCCTGGGAGTCTCCTACTATGTGTTCTGGAAGGCCACATTGTCATACTTAGGGTTAGCTAACCAACAGCTTCTCCTTCCTAACATCATACCTGCTGCTTCTGTCCGGAATGATCTTTCTGTCAGTCTTTCTCAGTGTCCCTCAGTCTCATGCATGTCTGGCCTTCTCCCTGTCCCTTTGCCCCCCACTCCACTGTCCCTTTGGCCCTCAACCATACTGCCAGTGGTGGATTGAAAGAGTATGGCCCCATAGACTTATAGGTTTGGATACTTAGTCACCAGGGAGTGGCACTATTTGAAAGGAATAGTGGTATGTCCTTGTTGAAAAAAATATGTCAATGGGGGTGGGCTTTGAGGTTTCAAAATCTCATGCCAAGCCCAGACTCTCTTCCAACTGCCTGGATTTGAATGTAGAACTCTCAGTTACTTCTTTACCACCATGTCTGCCCTGTCTGCTGCCGTGCTCCCCACTATGATGATAATGAACTAAACCTCTGAAACTGTAAGCCAGCCACAATTAAATGCTTTCTCTTATAAGAGTTGCCTTGGTCATGGTGTCTCTTCACAGCAATAGAACACTAAGATATGGTTTTTCTCATTTACCTCATGTTCACCACTTATTTGTCTCATTTGTTGCTGTTTCTCCAGCATAACAGCAGACGATAGCAGATATTAGTGTTTGTTAGGAAACCAAGAAAATACATTGGGGTGTGATGGTGCATGCTTTTAATCCCAGCACTTGAGAGAGGTGGATCTTGTAGTTCAAGGTCAGTCTGGTATACAAAGCAAATTCCAGGACAGCCAGGGCTACACAGAGAAACCCTGTCTCGAAAAGCCAAACCAAACCAAACCACCACCACCACCACCACCAACAACAAAAGAACAACAACCACAAAATTAAAAAAAACAAAAAACAGAAAATGAAGTACTAAGACTTAAATATAAAGAATGATTTAAATTTATATTATTCACCTTTCTGTTACTCTAACAGAGCGCCTTGGATAATCAACTTAGAAAGAAGGGAGTTCTATTTTTGGCTGGCAGTCGTGGAGGTTTCCATCCATAGTCAGTTGGCCGCATTACTGTGGAGCCTCAGTGAGATAGCATGTTGTGGCAGGAGCTGGTAGCAAAGAAAGGTGCTTACCTCCTTCCTGCAGGTGAACTGAAGAGAGGAGGAAGGGGCTGGGGTCTCAAGGGCACACCCCAAGGACCTCACCTTCTCCAATAAGGTCCTATACAGCAGAGATTCTATTATCGCCAAAGAATGTTCAGGCTGAGACCAAGCCTTTGGCACATAGGTCTTTGGGTGAAGATGCCCAGTCTATAGCAAGGATCACCCAAGGTCCCTTCAGCATCCCACATCCAACAAGTCACAATGTCCTGGCAGTAGGAAACCTTTGAGAGTCCCACCCTCTTACCCCAAACTCCTAGACCAAACACCCCAGAATTCACAATATTTTAGACACAAGGGAAGATCCGGAGGGTAGCTATCTACTTTCCACATGCCTCTCATGTGACAGAGGGGCAAAGCCTTGCACTACCTCTGTGTCTTCAGGAAGCATGCTTCCTGATCATCAGGCACAGCAAGAGCCAGCCTCTCTCAATGCAGGACACAGTAAGTTCCCAACAGCGCGTGAAGACCCTTGCTATTTTCAGAGCACTTTGGATTTTGGAAATCTGGCTACAAGGCTGAAGAACTGACTGTTTTAAGGTTCAGATTACCTTCCATTCTTCCCAATATCTAGTATGAAATATTCAAAAGCACGGTAAGTTAAGAAGCTGACATCGCGCACCTGCCTTTGTGCTTTCCCCATGGCTGCCACAAGGCCCTTGACAAAAGTGACTTAAGGAAGGAAGAGTTCATTGTGGTTTACGGTGTGAGGATCCAGTCCATCCTGGCAGGGAGAGGCGAATGCTCTGTCACTCACTTTCCATGGTCTATTCAGTCCAAGGACTCAACCCATGGAACAGTACAGTACTCACAGGTGTGTCTCTTAGGTGATTCTCTTTTTGTTTGTTTGTTTGTTTGTTTGTTTTTAAGATTTACTTATTATTATACATAAGTACACTGTAGCTGTCTTCAGACACGCCAGAAGAGGGCATGAGATCTCATTACGGGTAGTTGTGAGCCACCATATAAATGCTGGGATTTGAACTCAGGACCTTTGGAAGAGCAGTCAGTGCTCTTACCCGTGGAGCCATCTCACCAGCCCCTCTTAGGTGATTCTAAACCCCACCCACCCAGCAGACAGGACTGAGCAAGCCTCACATGGACCCCACCAATCCCATTTTACTCACTTACCCTATGCATATACATCCAGGGAGCCCCTGTCTAGGCAAGCACTTTCCGGTGAGCTCAGCCCCAATCTACGTTGCTTACTTGTGTTTTGCCTTGTTTTGAGATGGAGTTTGACTACCTTGGCCAGGTTGGCTTTGAACTCCTGGATTCAAAGCCATCCTCTTCTTTATCCTCCAAGGCCCTGGGGCCACCCAATGTGACCTGTACTTCTCTGGTACATTTTAAAGTAAAGTGTCAGAAGCAGCATCCTTCTTCTTGAGTACCCTAGCATACATCCCCCCCTCCTGAATTCAACATTGGGTTTTTAGGGGCTTTTTTGAGGGGTGTGTGTGTATAGAATTTCCATAAAATGCACAGATCCGAAGTGTATACTGACTGCGTGTTGGTTATACATACACTGGTAAAATGTAAAGCTTTATCAAGGCTCAGAATATTCCAATTACCTCAGGAAAGGCCTCAAGACTCCCAGCTAACTTCCAGTGTACCATCAGAGGCACCCTTAATACTGTGTAGGTTTTTCCCACCAAAGATGGTTTTGCCTCTGAAGTTTGAAATCCCTCCCTCTCCCCATTCCATCATTAAACTTGCCTGCCAGCCCTTTCCATTCTCCTCTGTCTCAGGTTGTCACAGATTGTCACAATCATGCCCCTGAGTACTAATCCAGTTTAGGGGAGGTGCCACCACCACACACCCTTGGCTCATTCTCCCTCCATGTCTGTGCCCAATCCTTATAAATAACCAGGTTCAGTGACTGCCCCTCTCCCCTCTTCCTGTCCTGCTGCAAGCACAAATTGTTTACCCTGAGGCCCAGAGTTGTCCCAAAGATGGGTCATTTCTTCAAAAGTCAACCCAGGAGGGGCTGGAGAGATGGCTCAGTGGTTAAGAGCCCTTGTTGCTCTTGTGGGGGACCTAGGTTTGGTTCTGACACCGAGTGGAGAATCACAACCATCCATAACTTCTGCTCCAGGGAAACTGATGCCTTCTGACCTCTGTGGACACCAAGAATGCACATACTTCAGATATACATGCAGGTAAATTAGTCACAGGCATATAATAAAGTATATCTAAAAACATCTTAACAATCAAACACATGAAGTTCATTATTGAGCCTGAGGTCAATATTACATTAAAGCTTTACAACCTTAAGCTTGTTGTGCTCTCCGTGTGTAAGGGGAGCATTCTGACACTGATGGCAGACAGCCCTAGCTCTTGGTTTTTTGAGACAAGGTAGATAGGATAGGTAACTCAAGTTGACCTCAGACTGCCAACCTGCTTCTGCTTCTTGGGTGCTGAGGTTGTCACCTCTTGGGTGCTGGGAACCCTCTTGGGTTCTGGGGCTGTGGGGCTGTCACCTCTTGGATGCTGGGGTTGTCACCTCTTGGGTGCTGGGGCCCCAGGCATGTGCTCTCAGACCCAGCTCCTTTCACTTCCGGTTTAATACACCTCACCTGAAATGCCTGGGACCGGCAGCATGGAGATTTCAGGGTTTCCCCTCGTGTTTTAGAATGCTTGCACACAGGTAATGTGATCATTCAGAGGTGGGACTCAAGTCGGAACACGGAGCGCATTGTTCCCTTTGTGTGTGGAGCCTCAGGCTCATTTTACATGCTAGCTTCATGTTCTCATGTTTTGACTCTTGCCTGTCACATGAAGTCAGGTGTGGAATTTTCTACTTGTGGTATCATGTCAGAGCTCAGAAAGCTTCAGATTTTGTTGTTGTATTTTGGACTTTTAGGTTAAAGATGCTTGGTTATTACTGCTTGTCAGGATTTTATGTAGGTCAGAGGTGAGCAGTGAAGTTTATTGAAGTTAGGTCGCATTCAGAACATTTTGTTACTGGAATGTCCTCTAAAACTCTTGTGATCTGTCTGCTAGGTTCCCTCCTAAAGATGCCCGCTGCTTTATCAGTGGGTTTTAAACAAACAGACAGACAGACAGACAGACAGAGGATAGTGTCTTCTTGTTTCCTGTTTGGAAGATGGGAAAATGGAGACACAAATTTTAGGAGCACTAATTCATATGAGGACCCTACTCTTGTGACCCGTTTGGTCCTAGTGACCTCTCTCCAAATGCTATCACATGCATGTGGGGTGGGCATCAAAGCCTTGCCACATGAACCTTTGCAGAATGCAATTCAGTCCGCAGCAGGGACTCAGAGTGTAGAGTCTTGATCTGCGGAGCCATTGGGGCTACTTCCTGCCAACATGCATTCCTGGCTCATCACAGAGGCAAACTGCCCAGTAGGAGTCAGTGAGCTTGGAAACTGCCACCACCTTCATGAGACCATCTGTACCAAAGTCCCAAAGTTCATCATGATCAGGCCTGTGGACCAATGACTTTCCCTCCTAGGAGGAGGAGATCAGCTGTGTCCCTGGGTCCTCACCTGAGTGTCCGGCCCCTCCTCCTAGCCAGGTGCATTCAATCCAGCCCTAATTGCACGTGGCCTCAGGACTTCAGGGAGGAGGTAGAGTATAGTGGGAGGTATACAGGGAGGTAGGTTAGTGTAGATTAGGAGGAAGAAAGAGGGGAAGCCATAGTTTGTGCTCTGCGAAGACTTTCCAGAGCAGCTGCTCTGCTGTCCTCAACACTCCTAACCTCTCACCCATGTTTATAAGTAAGCCGGATAAACTCAGTCCTAAGAAGAAGGATTGTTGTCGTACTGCCTTTTTGGTTTGTCCTTGGAACCTTAGGAAGAGGGGTAGATGTCATTCGCTACTCCCCTCAGGAGGGAATTTTATCAACAAAGGCTAAATAAAATATTTGTCAGAAGTCAGGCTTTATGTTAGGCTGCATCATTGTGATAAAACACCTATACAGACAAAGAAACAAAGAGACTTCATTTGACTTCATGGTTTCCGAGATTTCAGTACATGGTCACTTGGGCTTGATCCCCCTAGCCTGTGGCAGCACAGTAGTATATCATCCTGGTGACATCACAGTAGTATATCATCCTGGTGACGGCAGAGAGTAGCAGTCTGACTGAACTATTTATTCACTACATGGTGGACAGGAAGCAGAGAATGGGGAAGCGACTACTGCCTTCTGCTAAGCTTCATCTCATAAAACAGCCCACCAGCTGGGGCCCAAGCTTTCAGCACACAAGCCTGTGCAAACCAATTCACTTGCAAACTGCAACTCCTCGTTCCTTAGAAAGATGGAAGGCTGGGAATGCTGGGCCAGCATCCTCTCTGAGTCAGCAGCTAAAGCCAAGCCCCACTCCATTCACAGGAGAGCAGTGCCATTCAGCTCTCCAGTCCTCATTCCTCCCCTGTGAGGTCCCAGGTCCCTTCTTTTCCTTGGCTTTTACCCTTTGCCAGAGCAACCACTTAGGCTTGTGGCCTTTTTCATGGTTCTAGGCACCTTTCAATACCTGAAGGAGGTTACAGAGGCTGGTTGGTATAACACTCACAGCACATTTCAAGTTCATACACAATAGTTAAAAGTTGCAGCTCCTCATGGTAGCCTAGACTTCAGAGTGAGGTTTTTGTCCCCCCCCGCCCCCCATCAACGGGGGCCTCTCCCTCTTTTCACAGTGCTTCCAGGTTTCTGATGGGCAATTCTCAGTCTGCATTGGACTTCTAGTGACAGTACTTGAGGGGTCTTCCCTGAGCCTCAACTAGGCTCCCTTGCCTTCCCATCTCTGTCCTTTCCAGATAGTCTGGCTTGGCCACTGGCCTTGGGTTTTACTCACTCCTGTTCTCACAGCAAATAATGTCGATTACCACATTCCAGTAATTGTATACAGTCTGCACTTAATAAAGGCTGACAGAAATAAATGGACAGGTGGATGAGTGTGTATGGAGGAATGGAGGAAGGGATGTGTGGATGGACTGGGTAAGTGAAATGATGGAAGGAGGGAGGGAAGAATGGATGGATGGATGGGTGAAATGGATGGATGGATGGATGGATGGGTGGAAGGATGAATGGATGGAAGGAGGAATCCCTGATCTCAGTCTGGCGAGACTTTGTGGGGTGGGGAGCCGGATGACAGCAACCCCAGGTAGCAGGCCGGCTCTTGTCCCGCCCTGTGTACGCTCTGCCATAGGGCTGTGGGCGCCCGAGGGCGGAAGCTTCCGTGCCGGAACCGGCGCGCTCAGCGCGGGTTGCGGGGAGGTGCGGCTTAGCAGGCGGACCGCGGGGGCCGGCACTCAGGCGACTGCGTGAGAGGCAGCGGCGGGATGGCCGGCCGGCGGGTAAATGTGAATGTGGGAGTGCTGGGTCACATCGACAGCGGCAAAACAGCGCTGGCGCGCGCGCTGAGCACCACGGCCTCCACCGCTGCCTTCGACAAGCAGCCGCAGAGCCGCGAGCGCGGCATAACGCTCGACCTGGGCTTCTCCTGTTTTGTCGTGCCGCTGCCGGGGGCTGAACCCGGGACTAGCGACACGCTGCTGCAGGTCACTCTGGTCGACTGCCCCGGGCACGCCTCCCTCATCCGGACCATCATTGGCGGTGAGCGCGGGCCGGGGCGGGAGCCGGGCTCGGGGTCCGAGCTCGTGGGGATGGATGGCGGCCTGACAGTCTAGGCCTGGCCACCAGCCCGGAAAGCTTATGGGCTCGAACTCACAGCCCGCAGACGTGGACACAGTTTCCACCTTCACTGCCGTGCAGCGAGATGCTTTCTTAGAAAAATGATCCAAAGAAACAAACCCTGCAAAAAGGGTGTATGCGAGTTTCAAAAAAAAAAAAAAAAAAAAAAAAGTCACCACGTACCTGCTCTTTGGTCGCCTGGTTCTCTGTCCCAAACACTGCTTTCAGTTTCCTGTGTATGGATGATTTCAGGAAATGTACACAGAAACGCAGACAAGGTGCAGAAATGAAAGATCCTGTTTTTTTCCTTCTGTTGTAATAATTGGGGTCGGTTGGGGTAGTGGGTAGAGCCTAGTGCCTTGATAAGAGGCAAGTGCTCTAGGCTCTCTCAGGATCTCATCCCCCAGCCCCCTTTTTACACAAACCATTACTATCTGGAGACTATATCTACACATAAAGTTCCTTTGTACTTTTATACCAACATTTTCTTGACTGACCCTTGTGACTTTCCCAGAGTTGGCTGCTGTTCATACTGCAGTGAATAATAACTCTAGCCCAGAAGGTTTTGGGATGTGCACTAGTGTGATAGGTTAAGTTAAGTGTGAACTGGCTAAGGCAAAGGGCCTGTGTGTTTTCAGTCATGATGGGCACTGCTAAAATCTACTCCTAGAATCTGTACCACTTAATTAGTCCTTAATTACAGGCCACTTAGGAATAGGCCATTATAAATAAAAGGTCTTGTAACCCCCCCTTCCTTGCTCAGCGTGACCCCTCCCATTCTTCTACAGGAAACTGTTCATATGTCTTTTTTTTTTTTTTGGTTTTTCGAGACAGGGTTTCTCTGTGTAGCTCTGGCTGTCCTGGAACTCACTTTGTAGACCAGGCTGGCTTCGAACTCAGAAATCCCCCTGCCTCTGCCTCCCGATTAAAGGCATGTGCCACCACACCCGGCCATATGTCTTTTTAAATTCTTTTTGCAAACCCATTTAACTACGCTTAAGTCTAGGCACAGCACCCCAGTAAGCACCCAGCTCAAAAGGAGGTGTGGCCGAGTCTACCTGCTGTAGCTCCAGTGACCCATTTCCTGCTTGCCGGCTTGATCTGGGTTTCTTTCCAGCAGTGCGCTGTAAGCCTGGAAGCTTGTGCAAGTGGGTCATTCCAGCTGTGCGATGAGTTACGTTCTTCCAGCTTTGTGGCCTCCCTTTCTCTATGCTGCAGGCAGTCTGAGACTGTTTCCCTGTTTCCCTGAAGTGGAAATGGAGGCTTACCTGCCAGAGTCACTCTCTTGCACAGTTTCTATCGAGTCCAGGATTCACTCATTAAAGACTATCAAGGGCCACACAGTAAACAAACTAAACTGAAAACTCTCACTAAATTCTGACTGGTTGTGTTCAAATACATTTTAGGAAATGTACTCTAAGCTAGTGTAAATTGGAGATGGAACATACAGGGTAGATACTAAAAAGTGGGGTTGGCATGTCCCTCAGTGATGGGGTACTTGCTTAGTGTGCGGGCCGCACCAGGTTCCACCCCCAGTATTGCAAAGAAAAAAAGGAAGAAAGAGAGAAAAATGAAGGTTTTTTTTCTGGAAAATACAGAATCTGACTTGTAATAACTTACAATTTTTCATCTTTATGATGGTGTGTAAGTGTTACAAGTTCAGTAGAGTTTTGACCTTTCCTGGTTTGTGACATGGTTGGTTCTCATGACACTGAGCAGTGCAGCCATCTGCAGCTCCTAGTCGGCCCTGAGGTCCAGAGTGCAAATCTCTGTGTACCCAACTCTGGTTGCTGCACTGGCAGGTCCAGAGTTTCTGTGTATTCAGTGCATTTCTTAGCTTACTATATTTTGAACCTGTAGTAACGGTATTGGATGTAGCCCAACTGTAAGGGGAGAAATATCTAAAATCTAGGCCAGGGCAGAAGGACAGGCCTTCTTTTAGAGATGTACAGAATTGGGTTCAAAGCTTTTTTTCCTTACGAGCTCTGTGCCCTTTGAACCTTGCTCTCGATCTTACATCACTAGTGAATAATGGTGGCTGTGCAGTTACTTTCTGGCATGGCTCTTCTCAAATATTTTACTTCTTGGACAAAGTTTGCAGGAAGCGTGTTTATTGTGTAGCCACAAGGAAGGCAGCTAGTCAGCTGGATTGTCAAAGCCTGCCTGCCTCCCAAGCTTGGACCTTTCCGTGTCCCAAGTTCCTGAATTCCTGCCCACTGCTTCCAATAGGTACAAATACACAAAACCTTTGTGTGGCAAAAGCTTTAGCCAGGTGTATATGATCAAATGGCTTCAGCCCAAGCAATGGTGTTGTGATTGAGACTATATAGCTGTACGAGGGAGCTGTGCTCTTGTAGCCCTGTTGTTGTTCTTCTTGCTTCATATCTTGAGAAAACTTTCCTTTCTGGTCTTAAAATGTGGCCAGACCTCACTGGAGTGATAAGACCATTCTTCCTTAAGGAGATCGGATCCCTACCTTCTTTCTTAAGGAAAAGGGAAGATGGAGCTTTTTCCTTTTGAAGGGAAGCATGCAGCTGCTTGAGTGCCTGCTCTGGCCCAGACTTGTGGCTAGGACCTTGTGACTAGGCAGTGTCCTGTGGAAAAGCATCACTCTGGTTTTCAGATGAGGAGACAAGCCTGGCGGGTTAAGTGCACAGGGCTGCTGCTAGAAGTCACCTCTCACTGTGCACAGTGTCTATTTAATACCATGCCTTGCCTTCCTGAATTGGCTACAGGGCCATTCACTCACTGTTGCCTGAACAGTGGGTGGGGTCATTTTCAGGGGCTCATCAGATCATGTTAGCCCTTGCTTCTAGATCCTCAGTACGTTTTTGTTTGATTTGGTTTTGGAGGCAAGGTCTCTCTCTACCTCTAACTGTTCTGGGTCTCACCAAGTAGACCAGGCAAGCCTAGAACTCATAGAGATCCTCCTGTCTGCCTCCCAGGTGCTGGGATTAAAGGCTTGCACTATTGCTCTTGACTCCCTTGTACATTCTTGTATTTGGATTAATCCAGCCTCTTTGTTCCAGACTCAGTACCCAGGCTCTCCTTCCCTGGAGCCTCCTCAGCAATGACTTTCCTATGTTTCTGACCTGCAGTCATGCTGTCGACTTTTCCACTCCTTAAATATGTCATCAGTTACATTGCCCCTGCTGTTGCTTCTTGGTATGTCAGACTCCTTGCTGCTGGTCTCAGTTCAGATGTTCCTTCATTAGTGAGGCCTCCCTGACTCATTCTCTCTGGTGTGTCTGTCCCCAGCCCTCACTCTCAAACTTTCCCATTTCCTCATACTCCTTGGGTGTTGTGTCAGTTGTCCCTTGCTAGGACCGGGGCTGTATGAGAGCAGAGTAGGATCTGACTCGCCAGTGTTCTCTGGTGTCTGTGCTGACAGCAGCATCTGGCAGGTTCTTAGTAGGTTCTCAGGAAGGAAGAGCTATGTTCTTCTAATGGCCTAGCTGGCTGTGAGTGAGGTGACAGGGTTAGGACAGGGCTGGTGTCAGCTCTTTCCTCATCCAGGAGATGACAGGAGAACACTGGCAAAGACACACTGTCACAATCCGAGGGGTCTCTGGAGTACCTCATATAAGCTGGGCATGGATGCGCCTGTCTAGCCACGCCTTCGGTGGGCTGGAGGCAGAGGATTGCCTGAGCCCAGGAATTTGCACCCAGCCTGGGTATGTTAGTGAGGCTCTGTTTAAAAACAACAACAAAAAGCATTCCTCAACCTTTGTTGAGGCACAGGATGTGGGTCCATTTAAAAGAAGAGCCTCCCTAGAGCAAGGAGCCACCAGGTGAGACTGCTTTGTAGGGTCTGAGGTAGCTACTGGTAGCATGAGGCCCAGCAGGATGCCTTCATGGGATGTCACAGGTATGTTCAGGACAGTGAAGGTCTAAACAGAGTTTGAACCTAGAGAGTGGTGGGAGGGATTTCTCTTAAGGGCCTGGAGTACTTTGGAAGGCTGTTGTTTTGTAGATGTATGTGGCCAGCTGAGCTGTGGGTAGGAAGCTGCAGGTAGGGACTACCATGAGCAGAGGTGTGGTCTTCCTCTTATCCTGGGATCCTTTGATGACTGTATCATCTGTTCTCAACCTCTTGGGGAGTCAAGTGACCCTTCCACAGGGGTTGCCTAAGACCACCAGAAAACAGTTTTATTACAATTCATAACAGCAAAATTGCAATTATGAAGAAGCAAAGAAAATGATTTTATGATTGGGGGAGGGGTCACCACAACATGAGAACTGTATTAAAGGTTTTCTTGATAGTTTCTTACTGTATTAAAGGTTTTCTTCATAGTTTCTTAAGTTAAAGCCAGCTGCCTGATTCTATTCTCCAAGGTGAACTCTCCAGAAACAAGAATCCCTCATTCACGAAAACTGGGCTTCTGGGCTAGAGACTCAGTGGTCAAGGGCGTTCACTGGCTTCTCTTCTAGATGACTCCAGTTCAATGCCAAGCAACCACATGACAGTTACAACTGTAGGTCGTAATTCTAATTCTAGGTGATCTGGCCCCTTCACACAGACATACAAACAGGCAAAACACCAATCAGTGCTCTAAAAACAAATAAATTATTAAAAAAATGAAAAAAAAAAAACTAGATTTCATTGCTCCTGAGGCTCAGATGTGGTGCCTGATGGTGTTCGGGGTCAGAGGTGGTGCTTGGGGTCAGAGGTGGTGCTCGGGGTCAGAGGTGGGAACGCACATGTCAGTTATTGAGTGCTGTCCTTCTGGTTGGTATGTTAGTTTGTTTTGTTTTGTTTTGTTTTGTTTTAACTCTGACAGCTGCCCTAGAGAGGAAAAGTGAAATTCATATTCAGATGGAAAACTTCTGTACCTCAGAGAGAACGGGGACAGTTACTGCTAGCCAAGTTTGAACTGAGTGCACGTGTCTCCATAGCCTTTGTCTGGCTTCCTCAGTGGTAATGAAAAGTGTGCTGTCCACTGCACCCTCCTGGGTAGCGCTTCAGGGTGATATTTTTCTCAAATCCATTTTCCAGTATAAATCTTTCAGGGTTAGAACTTCAAAAAGATTAAACAATGTATGTTTTAAAGACTTGGGTTGGGTAAGAGATGTAAGACTCATCTTTAATCTAAGTCTAGTAGGAGAGAAAAAATGCTGGTCTCTTGGCTTAGCAATTTATAGTCTTCTGGTGGCTGCAAGGATTAACAGTGTTTTGTCTCTGAGTCTTTTGTTCTGGTTGTTTACGATGGGTCTCCAAGCCCTCCCATCTCATATCCACTGTGTGAGGCAGGACGCATGGCCAGGACTTTCTCTGGACTACTCCCGCTGCCCAGGAATTTGTATGTCAGACCCAGTCTCTGCACGTGGAGCCTAGGGGGCATTGTCTCTTACCTTTGAGACATTTTTCTTTGTAAAGCTTAGCTATATACGTATGTAAAGAAAAGCTTTACTTTTCTGACTTTCTATGTTCTCCGTGCCCCAGGAGTACAAGTTTATGGCCCTTTGATCTGCTTTTCTATGCTTGTCCCTTTAAGTCCCTCTGTATTCTGTCTGACAACCTTCCTTTCTGACTTCCTTCCTTTGGAATGGAACAGGGTTTAAGTGTGCAAAAGAATACATGCCATCAACCAAATTTCTCATGTCACCCTATGTAGTACACACTGGCCTTGAGGAGTGCACACCTAGGGCCAGAATGTTGCTTGGCATAAGCAGAGGGGGGTTGGATGGGGCCTTGGCAGCCAGGGACATGGGGGATGTTATTCTAGTGGAAAAAAAATGAAAAGACTTGTTGTTTTCCTTGCTTTTGGTCTTTCTGCGAGCATCTATCTGTGTAGGAACACATGTATGGCACTTACATGCTTGGTATAACATTGAAGCTTATTAGGTGCTAGAAGGGGAAGTGCTTCCCTCAACACAGGCTTTGTCATCAGACATCTGCTGGGCCTTGGCTCCTTGTACTCTGTTATTTTCGGCAGTAACACACACACACACACACACACACACACACACACACACACATGCACGTACTCATACAGAAGATTCTGCTGCCTGGAACAGCCTCTGTAATGTCTTCTACTGGGTGATGCTGAGCCAACATGAGTTGCTTGCTTTCCCTTGCTTCAAAGGCTGGTCAGTAGGAAGTCTGCCTCACTGCAGAGAGCTGCTATAGAAATCCAAGTGCTTCTGTTGTGCCTGGCACTTATCATTCTCTGACCCCACTTGATCTCCTTCCAAGCTGCAGTGCCTTTAGCTGTCTCCAGGAGACTCAAGTTGAGCTCCTCTACACCATTTTCCCTTGGAGCCGGACAGCGGGTGACTTTGCTTTGGTTGGGGTGACAGTGTGGGAGCGGCACAACATCAGACACAGTCTTGAGTTTAAATTAATGCAGAATATTTGAGCAGGAACCAACAGGAAAGAAAAATGGAAGCAGGTAGTCATATTTCATTCCGTTGGGGTACATTTTTCTTCTCATGGGGCTTGCCCTTGAGAATAAAACATATCAAATGTTAAATCAAAGAATATTTTTGTAGTCATGCTAGGAATAGAAAATAATGCAAAGACTTTGCCTTCTTGAGGCAAATATTTTGCTGGAAGGTTATAATCAAAGTCAGAAGGAAATTGTAGCCACAGCTTTAGTAAAGCTGTGATCACTTAAAATTAATTGCTTTTAAGCTTTTTGCTGAACGTCTCCTGTCTGCATCTGAATGAGTGTCTCTGGGTTTTCCTTCGGAGCCACTTCATTTGGGCTAGGGTAAGATTTAGGCTTGCATTTCGGAAGATAACCTATCAATGAAGCCCTAGCACCTAGCCCTTCTTGGTCATTCTTTTGTTCAGTGGAACCTCAGCCAGGCTGGGACTGAGCCTCTCATGATTCTCTGTTCCCTTCTCAATAATGGCTTTGGTAGCATGTAGAAAGTGATGCTGTCTCTAGTTCTGGCCTTCAGCTACCTTATAGTCCCAGTTCCAGGGAGAGTGGGATTTTGGAGGCAGCCTCACGATAGGGCTAGGAACCAGTCTGAACTGAGCAACACATTGTCCTCTGCTGTTGGAAGGACCATACAGCACTGTATGGCTGGAAGCACCATGGGGTAGGGATGATGCCCGAGTCTTCTGTAGCTCTACCTGGCCTGCCTCACAGAAAGTACATGATGGTTTTTAAAAGCAGTTTAGTTCAGATAACGTGCAGTTGAGCATGCTTAGTGTTTGCCCATGTGTTTATGGAGTTGCATGGCTGTCCTCTACAAAGAGGCGCTGTGCTTGCTCACAGTCGGCTCTGCAGACCTGGGCAGCTGCCAGCCTCCTTCACAGCTCTGCAGATTTTAGACTCTGACAGAAATGGAATTATTTTGTGCCTGGCTTGGGTTTGGGGCATGCTTTGTAGTTATTGTTTTGAGAAAGGGTCTCACTGGGTAGCCCAGGCTGGCCTTGAACTTGTAGTGCTCCTGCCTCTGCCTCCCAGGGGCTGGCATGATGGCATTCCCAGTTTTAAGCATGCTTTTTAAAATTAACCCATACTGTGGCATGCAATTATACTTCATCTCTTCAAAAAATAAGATCTGTTTCTAATTGTGATAAAAAAGATACAATACTTGCTACCTTACTAATCCATCTAAGTTACTTCTTTCTGTGCCATACCTAACCTGTGGGGACCCGTCTCCTAGGGACTGCTAGTAGGAGAGGTTCAGATGGTGATGTCTTGGTGGGTTTTGGTCTTGTTGCTTTTTTTTTTTTTTTTTAAAGATTGATTTGTTTATTTAATATATGTGAATACACTGTTGCTGTATTCAGACACACCAGAAGAGGGCATCGGATCTTATTACAGATGGTTGTGAGCCACCATGTGGTTGCTGGGAATTGAACTCAGGACCTCTGGAAGAGCAATCCGTGCTCTTAACCACTGAGCCATCTCTCCAGCCTTTTTTGTTTATTTTTAAGACAGATTCTCACTACATAGCTCTGACTGACCTGGAACTTACTATGTCGACCAGACTAGCATTGAACTCACAGAGATCTGCCTTTCTCTGCCCCCCATGTGCTAGGATTAAAGATGTATACCACTATGCTCAGTTGTCTTAGTGTTTTTATTTATTCACTTTGGTTCTATGTGCACAGCTGTGCAGTGTTGTTTTGGATGTGAAGCCAGATACAAACCTTGTGTACGTCTTCAAGGGTTTTGTGGTCAGGGGAGGCGGGAGGAGTGGGATGGGTAGTTAAGATATAAGATACAGTTAAGTTGTAAGAGTCGATCAGGAGAACCTGTATCATGTGATGTGATGTGTGAGTGTGTTGTGGCACAAGCAGGAAGGACCCCCCTCAACCCTCCATGGGAACACAGAGTCAAGCCTAAACAGATGACCTGGAGATTTGCAGGCAGAATAGCCACAGGGAATAGCCTCAGCAAAGTGTTGGGGTGTGAGAGCAGGTGGATCTGGTGAGGAAGTGTGATGAGGTGCTAGTCCAGTACAGGAAGGCTTCTGGGAGGAGGGGATATCTTGTTGTAACTTTGTAGGGTGATTGAGAGCTTACTGACAAGGTGGGGGACAGTTCAGCTAGAGAACCCAGCATGCAGACAAACAAGGCAGGACATGGAGTCATGAAAGAGGGAGAGAGTAACAGGTCCAGTGGCTAGAGGTTGGCTGGGATAGAGCTTAGGAGCTTGGTATACCTTGTGGGAGAGAGTGTGTTTTAACCAAGGGTCCTTGTAGTGGTTTCTACAGGCTCCCTTCAAGTTTGAAAAAGAGTTCAGGTCAAGTGGCTTTAGGGCCAAGTGTTCTGAATGTGCTCTTCCAACAGTAAGCAAGCAGACAGGCAGGTGGCTGCAGGAGGAATACAGAGCTCTGGGGTGCTGGTATGGAATGACAAGAAAGGCCACCGAGCTTCTGCCTCTCAGAAGAGGGTAATTATATGTTTGGAGGACACATACTACCTTTTAGACACCATTCAAGACCCCAGACATTTACTGTATTCTCAAAGCCTGTGTCAGGGTGCCTCTGGTGGTAAGCAGCTTGCTGTAGGTCTCATCTGGTGAGAGCTGCCTCAAGTTTCCCCCAGCCTAGTTCCTGGCTGTGCTTTGTCTAGGGTTGCAGTCACGCCATTGTTCATGTCCACATCAGGAGAAAGCCATAGCTCCTGAAGAGCAGTTTATAGACATGGCACAGGAGATGGCTGGTCCCAAGCACAGCTTCTCTCAGCCTCCTTCCCTCTACTGTTGTTTACCATTCTTTCCTGGACCGGTTGAGCTTTGCTTCTTGTTAGTTGGGTCTTTCATTTCTTGTGCGGTGCAGTTAGCTCCTGCTGCTTTGGTGGCCTCACTGGGTAGGAGGGAGGACTTAGCTAATGTGATGCTCCTCTTGGCAGCAGGAAAACAACTTTGCTGTTGAGATACGTTGACTTTCCTTCTTTTGCTGTCACCGTATTGTGATGATGCTCTCTTTTCTTGAGGCCTTCAGGAAGACTGAAATGATTTTCTTTGTCTCTAACCTACTTCCTGAGGATATTTATTTGGCAGCACACACAGGTGCTACCTAAAGATAAACTTGACTTTTTTCTTTTAAAATTGGTACTGGAAATGCACTAATGTTGCTCTGCGTAGTCGCAGAACCTGCCTGGCCTAGTCTTTGCTGTAGGTTTAAAGCCCAGGAGAGGTCAATGGCTGCTGCCCTTGGCCATCTGACCTTAATATTTGAGCTAAAACTGCTCATCTGCATTGCATTGTGACACTTGAAGACAGTCACTCTACTGTGGTCATTTTCAGGTGAGTCCTATTCCTTGCCCTTTTGACACAGGCACCAGAGGCCCAGTATATGTGTACCTCAGTATTTCCTATTCTGGAATGATGGCTTAGGGCAAGCTCGGGGAAGGTCTGCAGAGCTTAGCTCTAGAGAAGAAAGACTGGCCTAAGAAAAAAGGCTCTATTTCTCCTCCCACCCCCCCTGCTTGTTCCGGTCAACCCTGTTTGCTCCGCCAGCCCTGCTTGCTCCGGCCAGTCCTACTTGCTCTCTCCAGTCCAAGGATTCGTTTTTATTATTATTGATAAGTACGCTGTAGCTGACTTCAGATGCACCAGAGGAGGGCGTCAGATCTCATTACGGGTGGTTGTAAGCCACCATGTGGTTGCTGGGATTTGAACTCATCACCTTCGGAAGAGCAGTCGGGTGCTCTTACCCGTTGAGCCATCTCACTAGCCCAGCTCTATTTCTTTAACACTTCTGCCTGACACCTAGAGACTAGAAAAGCACAGGCTGGCAGGGATTGGTGTCCAGCGGTGCTCTCTATTGCCGATGCCCCTTTATTGCAGAGCTTGACAACCTGTTGTGAAGGACAGCCACATTTCCAACAGAACTTCCTGTTGAATATTGTTGAAAGCTTACCAGTGATGAAGATAGGGGACATTTCAGCTAGAGACAAGTCAGACAAGGCAGGACCAGAGCATGGAGTTCACAAAAGAGGAAGTGAGTAACAGACTCAGATAGTAATGTTCTGATTGTGTAGCCCAGTGGTGTGACTGTGAGCCTTGGAGCATTTGTGTTAGGCTAGTGCTACTGAGGCGTGGGGATACCAATTTTGCCTCAGTGTAGCTGACAGTGCAGCACTGGATGAACTGAGAAATGGCTGGTTCTACATTCCTACAGTGGATTAGGGCTGGTTTTCTCCTCTATGTGAGGTTTGGTGCTAGGGGCTGTTATCTTCCTAGGAAAGAGCTTGGGGCTCTCTGCCTTCCTTGGTTTTCCAGACTTGCTCATTAGTTGATCTGCATACCTGCCAAGTCCCCTTCACCCTGTTTGCCTTCCTAGTGGTGCTTCAAAGAATGGGCTGTGAAATGACTCTCAGTCTTCCTTCTCCTCCTTTTCCTCACAGGAATCACTTGCTGACCTTGTACCTCTAGAAGTTACATCAGTACAACTGCTGCTTAGGATAGGCTTCACCTAGCTCTAGACTGGATGAACTCAATTTCCCTTTATATATCTTCGAGTCTGTATCCAGGAACTCTTCCTAGGTACCTTCCATAGGTCCTTGCTTAAAATTTCAGTTACTGTCCGAAAGCTCAAGCCCCTCATCATGACATGATGTGGTCCTTTCTGATAGATTTGTGTTTTCTCCCACTGGGACTGCATGACACCCTTTGGATACTTCTGTGCAGACAGAATATGTTCTCTCAGACTGTGCCTTCTGATAACAAGCGCTTTTTGGGGGAACCTCCTTCTCTCCCTCCCAGGCCGGACTAGGTAACTTCATTTATGATTTTCTGCACTCTGTGCATACTCTTAGGGATTTAATTTTTCCATCTCACTCATTTTGTATTTAGTGGGTAAACCTTCTGAGGGCTGGGTCTATTTTAACTTGTTTTCTAAGGGGATGGGATGGGACCTGGCCCAGTTTGAATAACTAATGCATATGTGTAGACACTCAGGAGTTATTGAATGAATGAATGAGTGAATGAATGAAGGATGGATAGATGGATGGATGAAGAAGAGGTCATTTCCTACTGCTTGCACCAAGCAGTCCTACTCTTGTGATGCTTTAAGGGACTGCCCAAAGTTCAACAGTGGAGGAAGCCTGCCTCGAGGTTAGACAAGTTAATCTTTCAATGGAAATTCAATCCTCACTTTTCATTTTCAGGCCACTTTGCGTAGCAAAGTAGTTTAACTCATAGCAGATTTCTGCCATGCTGATGGTTAATTTCACGGCCCACAGAGGGTCAGCACACTAATGCCGAGAACACGGCGACCTCAGTGTGGCTCGCCGCACACAGCGAGGGCCCAGCACCCCTGTCATTTTTTTAGAGTACCAATATTCAAACATCCTTCAGCAGGCTGATTTTTGAGTTAACAGGGGTGACCCTTTCAAGACCAGTTTTAAAAGCTATAGTGTAGATCCCTCCCAGGCTGTGTATTTTCCTTTCTCTATGCAGTTCAAAAGGGCTGCGTCATCTCAGGGTTTTGCCAGCAATCTTCAGCTTGACCCTGGTTGTTTAAATCTGCAGGAGGAAATTTGAACAAACTTGTACTTTGGTAATTCTTATGCCTTCGTGAACCTTTAACCTTAAGGTTTCTTTCAGAGCCACTGGCTGCATTGTCACCCTCTGTCCCTGCTGAGGCTTTCAAAGGGCATTGTCTAGTATGTCTGTTTTCACTTTGCTACTGGCCTTCTTTTGAGGAAGGGTATTAATTCAGACCTGATTCTGAGGCAGGAGGGAAACTTTTAAACTTGCCCCAGAGCTCATGGATGGGGAAATGAGCATAATGCAAGCCCATGGCTGATGCTGGTGAAGGAGAGAGAGGCCTCCAGCTGTCTGGTGGGCAACCTCAGCTCTGTCACGTCCTGTCTGACACCATGGCCAAAGAACTGATTGGCTCTGATAAGTAAGCCTGCTGAATGTAAGATCCCAGAATGCTAAGTTCTTAGGAACCTGAGAAGTCAGCAGTGAATATGGGGTTCAACTGATCACTATGAAAGACCACATACTAATGAATTTCCTGGGGTCA
Organism: Mus minutoides; assembly: GCA_902729485.2. Taxonomy (NCBI): domain Eukaryota; kingdom Metazoa; phylum Chordata; class Mammalia; order Rodentia; family Muridae; genus Mus; species Mus minutoides. The sequence continues at coordinate 2,170,696 of LR749652.1, read as the reverse complement.
GCAAGAAGACTCCTCAAGTCTTGGGGAGAGCTCTGGTGCTGCTCTGCCTTGTCACTGTTCAAGACTTGCTGATGCCTGGTCCATCCTGCCTCTCTCTCCTCCACCAGTTAGCCAGTTCACCCTCCACTACTTGTTTGTTTTCTCTTGATGTGACTGTGATGGTACTAGCACAAAATCCTTGTGGGCTGTGCTGCTGGTTTCATGAATGTATGGTGATTGAGACCAGACCTTACTTGTCATGTGTCATTTGAAGCAGGCTTGTGGGCTGCGAAAACTCCTTGCCTGTCTTCTTGGCTTTATTTCTTTCCTTGGGCTTCTTAATATCCTAAAGGTAGGGCTAGGTGACCTTATTCTGTAAGTTTGATGACACAGAAAGAGTTTCATCATCATGTTAATCAAGTTCATTTAGCAGTCCCTAAGAGATCTGCATACAAGGAAGGCAGAAGTTGCCCTAGCTTCCCAAACAGGTGGGAGGCAGGTATTAGGAAGTAACAAAACCATAAAGATTGTGAGTTATGATCAGTACTAAGGACAGTACAGGACTGTTGGCTTTGGGTATCTCCCTTCCACCTTCCTGAGGCAGTAGAGTTGAAAGTAAATTCTGGAAAAGTTTGGGGCCTGTGACTGGCAAGTTGTGGATGGATACTACATGCCAGAGGGGCAGCGCCTGCAATGGCTCTGAGGAAGGCAGGTTGAGCTGGTCTGTAATGGGGAGAGGGGGTGGCAGGTAGTCATGGCTATCTTTGGACAGATATGCACACTTGGACTCTGTTAACCCTGGTTTTGCTGGAGGACAAGCAATGGTATATTGTGATCCATGGACACAGAGAGACATTCACACTAGCCCTCTACAAGTGGGTGGCCATACCAGGTTTTCTTTACTGGCTTTTATATGTCCTTAGTCCTGCCTGTTTCTGTTACTAGGTCTCAGATTCATGTGGGTGTTTCCTACCCTTTTCTTAAATTCTTTTTTTTTTTTTTTTAAAGATTTATTTTATTTATGTAAGTACACTGTAGCTATCCCCAGACACTCCAGAAGAGGGCGCCAGATCTCGTTACAGATGGTTGTGAGCCACCATGTGGATGCTGGGATTTGAACTTATCACCTTTGGAAGAGCAGTCGGGTGCTCTTACCCGCTGAGCCCTCTCACCAGCCCTTAAATTCTTAATGTTATTTTTATTGTAGTATTGGAGAATCGAATCTCAGGCCTCCTGTGTACTAGGTGACCACTCTATACTACTTTCCTGTAGTAGAACAATGGGCTGAGGTGGTAATAGGGTTGGCAGGCAATTCTGGTATGGCAGTAGCTAGCCATTTTCACTGTTCTGTAGTGTGACTAGTGCCACACTAGCACACTGGCATCTCAGGCTCCAGTCACAGGGTGGGAAGATAGCAGTCCTGAGTGGACAGTAGAGATGTCAAGTAAGGCATCCATCCTGTCACAGAGCTGGCCATACTTTGCTAGTCTCCTTGAGCATACTGCCCTGATGTTCCCCACCACCCCTCCTGCAGGATGTCCTGGGTGGACAGATTTTGCCTTTTCAGGAGAACTGAGGTCACTGTGCTTTGGTCTCCCAGCGTGCCCATGAGGTGGAAGGGTGGGTGCTGACATTCTGATGAGTGCCCGTGAGGTGGAAGGGTGGGTGCTGACATTCTGATGAGTGCCCGTGAGGTGGAAGGGTGGGTGCTGACATTCTGATGGTTTGTTGTTTAGAACAGAACTGCAAACTGACCTCAGAGACGCTCATTCCCCTGAGCTGGCTGCTGAGCAGGAGTTACTGACCTTAAATTTGTGCAGGTGGGGGAGTTACTAGAACAACTGCAACCCGAGGGATTCATGTTCCTAGTGGGTTTCCTTCCCTTGTGTAAATGGAAGCGCTACTTACTTATTATTGCAAGTTCATCAGTCATTTCTAGAAGGTTTTTAAAGTGCATAATAAAAGTTCCCATGATAACCAGCAGCTTTTTGAAGAGTGAGTGTTTTCTAGGAACCATAAGAATCTATTGCGTTAGGTCTGCTTTCTCCAGCTGACGCTTCCTTCTTATCTCAAAATCTGCCTCAGAAGGCAATCTGGGGATGCACAGCAAACACTCTGGTAACAGATGTGTGTCGTCCTCTTCTTGACAAGTCTCTAGACTGGGAGACCCAGCTCTACTCAGTAAGCCATCCACTAGGTGTGGGTAGACACACCCTGTGCTGATTAGAGCTGTTTGGTGCACAAGAGGGCAGTGTTTGCTTGCAGTCTCAGACGGGTGATCATGTGCTGGTTCACAGGTCAGCATAGTTAGAATGACCTCAGATGTAGTCAAGACAAAATAAACTGTAAGTCAAGGTTGTGATGAGTTCTCATATATGCCTTTAAATATACATCCCCTTCAAAACTTTGCTGCTTGTTAGCCTTCTTTTTCCTAAAAAGAAAAATATTGTTTCTTTCAATGTTTATTTTTAATTTTTTTAAATCAATGAAAATATGGTTGCAGGTCTTGTACGACAACTAGCAGAGGTTACACAGTGTCACAGAAGCAAAACAATGGCTTCCTAATTAAAAACCAGATGGGCAGATTTCTGTTTGGAGCAAGAGGTCAAATGTATTTTCTCCCCTTTTCACATCAATGTAAAGATTATCTGCCTTAACTTTTGAAGTGTTTGAAGGTGTGTACGTCAGCAGTCCACCCTTTTTCTTTTATTCTGCTTTTCTCCCGTAAGGTGGCTTCCCTGAATCCCGGTGTTCCCGTGATTGATTGACTATGCCTCTTTTTTTCTTTTATTTCTCTCTCTCTTTTTTTTTTAATAAGGATTTTCCCATTTTCAGTTCTTCCATGGTACTCTTCTGCTGAAACTTTTGGACCAGCAGGACACATGCTGGAATGCAGTTCTTGCTCCCACCAGATTTCAGCTGCTACAGAACTGGGAGCCCCTTCCTTTCCTCATTCACCTCCTGATCTCAGGTGTTTTTAGGGTGTTGGTGTCACTCACTGATGAAATGCTACAGTTGGCAGCTTGAGGAAACAAAAGGAGGAAAGGCATAGGATGGCCATAGCTTGTCTTGGCATCCCCATAGGAACTACCTGGGCTTTTGAGCTGCCTGTGCACCCCAGGTGGAGGCAGTTGTCTTGCATAGGACTGCTGTATCAGGATCATGCTCTTAAAGCTCATGCACAGAGCAGAGGCTTGACCGGTATGAGTGTCAGGAGTAGTGGGTGCTGTAAGACAGGAGGATAGAGACAAGGATAGCATTTTTGACTGGAGACAAGCCAGGTCTTCCCATATTGCTCATTTACTTGATGTCTTGATCATCTCTGCTGGTCTTAGTGAACATCACAACAAACCATAGTGAGACCCAGATGCAAAGGGCTGTCCACCATTTCAGTCCCCTGACAGCAATCAAGGAGACAGGCTGTTCCAGGCTGAGCCCTGTATAGAATCAGACGTCTTCTTCTAGTCTTATGTAATCCAAAGGGAGTATGTCTGTAAGAGTGGTGCCACATAAGCAGTGGGGGAGAGATTTGACATCCCCTGTGGTCTTTAATTGATCTATGACTTCTAGTTTAAATGTGAGTGTGACAGCACTGAGTGCAGTGTTAGTGGGTGGCCACCTCACAGGTTTTCCTGTGACCCACCTGACTTCTAGATAGGTCTGAGTCTGAAAGAAAGATTTTGCTGCGTCAGGTTTGTAAAAAAGGCTCACCAAACATTTTTTTCTAGGAAGAGAATTTTTGAAAAATGCTGGAGCCTTTTGTTTACAAAAGACGCTCATTTGTAAGGGGGGAGAAGTCATTTTTTGTGTGGCTCTGGGTGGCTTTGTCCTTTCACTTCCATAGTAGGGTTGGCAATCAGGAATGAGACCCATGTTCTGGGTGGTCATTTCCAGCTAGGCTGTGTGTTTGTTCAGTCTCTGTCAGCTCAGAATGGAGCAAAATGAATGAGAGCCCTGCCACAAGCAATATTGTGGGTGTACTAGAGACACATGCTGACAGAGATAGAGTGTATCTGTGAGAGAATGGTCTGGGTGCTGTTCTGTTTGGGATGTAGAGCCATTGTTCTGATGAGTTCCCTTATACTAGAGTTCCCTCCACAAGCATTACTTGTGGTCCCCTCTTATGTTTTGATCAACAAATAGATTGTGCAACTTTAAGACAGTTTTCTGTTTGGGTCTTGAGGTCAGTCAACTTTCTTGTGTTTGTCCCACTCTGGAAACTTTGCATGTTGTGCCTTAAGCATTGTAACTTGTTAGGAGTGTAGGGAAGACAGGTCTACTTCTAGATCTTCATAGGGAGCTAAGAGGTGTGTAGGCAGTGAATTATATCAAATTATGCACATGAAGCCCAAAGACCTTAGGTGGAAATGTTGGACAAGCCATCCTATGATCACATAAACGAGCCTTCCCTAATCTTGCTTTCTTTACCAGATGAGGGGACATACCCTGGGTGTATGTGAGAGTTAGCAGTAGCAACTGGGATACCAGTAAATGGATGCTGACCTCTCAGGCCCTGTCCCTGGGGGTTGGAGGCCTGCAGGGTTTAGCATCAGGATACAGCTGCCTTTTAGGGTCCTTGGGAGAGTCAGACATTCTTTCCCTCAGCACTGCTGGCATCAGAAAAGAACATTTAATTTATGCAAGGATGATGTTTCAGAGAAGGAAATGAAATTCTTATTTTAAGGTGAGGATGAGGAAGGGAGAATACTTCCCTGCTTTCCCTGGTGATGGAACAGGATGGAGAACACATCTGCTTTTTCCCATCTGAGGTTGACATCCACTCTTTTTCTCCTCTCCTTTTCCTCTTGCTCTAGTCTCCTGCATTTCCCCTGCTTACCCTTTCCTCCCTCTTTTCCTGCTGCCCTATAGAGACCCTGCTTTTGTCTAAGCTAGTCCCAGGGAACTCAGTGTCATATTCTGCAGATTCCCTGATGCTGGGGTGTTTTGTGTGGTCTGTATCTCCTTTCCAGCATATATGGTGGCTTTCAAGGGCCATGCCAGGTGCTCACCCTGTTTTGCCTTGGCTTGTACAAAGTGCTGCTTGTTGCTTTTGGAGTGTGCTCTTATAGTTCGTTGTAGAGTAGCCAGGGCAGTGCATGGTTAGAGAGTGATGTCAGAGTCGGTGAGCTTTGGGGTAGGCTGGATGTGGATGGGCTTTACCTCTGGGTAAAGCAGGCCTGGGGTCCTGGGCCAGGTGGAGGCTCTCTGGAAGAATTGATCAAATTCAAAGTTGCTTGCCATTTAATGAGTCCCAGGTATATGAGCTCTGCCAGCCCAACACATGCAGGCTCTGGAAAGCCCGAAGGAAAAGACATGGTCCCGTTTGGAGAAACGCCTTCTGCAGAGGGAAGCTTGCCAGGTCTTTCTTTCCTCAAAAGGAGGGAGGAAAACTGTATCAGTTGGGAGCTCCTGGTGGGACACACAGTTCAGCCTTGGCACTGGCCCAGGTCTGTGCCCTTCCTTGCTCTGCTCTTGCTGTGTTAACTTAACAGAGCTAAGCTCTCAACCTCAGTTTTCTTGTCTTCAAAACGGGAGAATAATTACGTATGTGTCTGTGTAGAATCCCACAAGTGAAGCTGTACATAGAGCTTATCTAACTCAGTAAATTTATGACAGGTATAATTTGGTTTTAAAATCCTATCAGAGTATACATAAAAAAATAAATCTTGTCAGAAACTCTCCCTGTCCTTTGGTAGGAGACGTTCTAGATAAGCAGCGTTTGATGCCGTGTATAATATACACAGGCTTGTCTCTGCCTGAGACTAAATTAACACACTTGACTTCACCTGTGTGGTTGGAGTTTAGAGGAAGGCTGTGGTGGCGAAAGGTGATATAACAGAAGGACGAAGAGACACATGGACTGTTAGTGTGTGAAGAAGCAGTGCTTGGTCTCTGGAGAGGCCAGTCTGCAGGGATCCATGACCTGTGTTGTTTGGAAGCCTAAAGGCTCTGGTCATGGAAATGTGTGATGCAAGGAACAGAGCCTTTCTTAAAAAACTTACATCTGACACCGAGGAAGAGATTCCACAGAACAGCACAGAGAAACATAAAGGCAGCTGGTGGAGTTGACAGGCTTGAGGCCAAGAGCCAGGGAAATGGAATTTGAGTCCTGGTTTCAGTGTTTGTTAGTTGTATGATCTGAAGTCGATTACTAACTTCTTTGGGCCTCAACTTCCTGGTCTTCAAAATCAAGAAAGAACCAATTTGAGGATGAGAAGACATATATCTAGTATACAGTATTCGGGGAGTAAACATAATTGCAGCCCCTGCTGCTCTTTTCATTACTATGATAAGGCTTTCCAGCCTCCTGGGACTGCCCATCGCCAGCTATAAGCATGGGAGTGTTTCTCCAAAACCCTATAGGTTTTTTCCTGTAGTATAAATGAGTGCACTGAACCATGGGTCATTCTTGTAGACAGACTTATAAATGAATTTATATGAACAAATTTTGGAAATCTATTTTTCTCTTGATTTGCTATTTTAAAACCAGGTTTTTTAGAAGCCCTTAATAGCTTAATATATAAGAGCCTAAAGTAGGCCAGTGTTTGTAAGTCTGGTGAGGGTGAGGATTTCATAAAGCTTTGGGATATTTTTCTAAAAGACTGCTTCAATTAGGGAATGTTCCCTCCTCCAGGTTACTGTTGATTTGGGAGAAGTACTCATGTCCAGATGCATCAAATATAAAAGATGAATTTTAAAGCTTTTAACTATCGCAAAGCATCCAACCTTTATGTGGGTTTTAAAGGCCTTGATGATGTTCAGTTGCCCACATTTGCATGTCTGTGTAGATATTTGACAATGAGGATGGTAAGGAACATTTTAGAGATGGCAGGAGCTCCTGTCAGTTCATCAGATTCTGGAGAACCTCCCACGCGCTTTACTCTTGCAACGTGCCACTTGCTTAGACCGGGCACAAAGTCAGTGGGTTTAAAGTGTCTTTACAATTAGAAAGGCATAATTTTTTTGTCAATTTGTCTTACAAGACAGGCATATATATACATTTATGTTTAAGGGAGAGCTAAACTGTGAGAGGGCAGCGCAGACTGTGGGCTAATGTGTACATACTCATACAGGAGAAACTGAGCACAATGCAGTATAGCCACTGAAGCTGCCCCAGCTCAGTCCTGGAGTCCAGACTCGGGGGCCGGCTCTTCCCCACGAAGGTTTTATTATTTTGAAGGCATGGCTTTTTAAATCATCTCAAAGTATTTGTCTTTTGGGGGGAGATTTAAAAAAAAAAATACAAGTCATTTTATTTCTCCACAATGAAGTGACACTTTCCTGAAAAGATTCCCATCACACAAAGTGAAACTGGAAGTTGTTGGGATAAGTAGCCTGGACCCTGGTGCTGAGAACTGCAGTTTCTCCTCCTTAGCAATCCACACCAGCCTGGGATTCCTAGACGACAGCCAAATTTCCTGCTATGTGTTTAGCTCCAAACTTGGTATATGGTAAAGTTTCTAAATGAAATTTCTTTGTGGAAACAAAGAATGGGTAGAAGGTGAAATCCAAGGACAAAATGGCATGTATAGATCATTGTTTAGAAATTCATGTTGAATTTCTACAGCTCTAACAGAATTCAGATGGACTTTTTTCCTTGGGTTGTCAAAACCTTGCTGTTGTATGGCAGACCCACAATTCCTCTCTGCTTGTGACGGCATTATCATTCACCAGTCCCTCTTGGTACAGTACGTGTTATTGTATCCTGGTAGTTCTGTCGTTACACGCTTTGGATATTTGGTTGTGTGATTATTGTGCTGTGCAGCTGAGCAGGGAAGCTAGGATTTTACATACATTTCTAGACATTTTTGCTGGAACACAGGCAAGTAAGATACTTGTTTTTACATGCTAAATAGGGTGGGAGTAACAGCTTTAATTTTTAAGTGTCCTTTTGAAATAAAAGTCCAATACTGTTTTAGTTTTTGGAATGATGCAGATTGTACTGAAGCTGTGTCTTCTTCCAAGGTGGACAAAATATGTTCTGTGTGCAGAAATGCGAACTGCTGCCTGCCTCAGGAGGAAGGGAGAGAGGAAGCTGTTTGTAAAACTACTTAAAATAAATTTGAGGGGTCAAACATGGAGCACGGTCACTAAAGGGAAAGGAAAAAAATGCCTTGGGTCAGTTGCACTGGAATAGCACAGGCATTCACACTGGCTACAGGGCTGTGTGCTTCTTGCTAATAAGATACAATTGGAGTAGATAATATTTGAATATCTATGGCTAGATCTCACTGCCTCTGTATCAGGGAAATTAACCTAAAGGGCCATGTTTTAAAAGTTTGGGTTCAGGGGAGCAGATGTCATGTGGAAGAGAGATGGCAGGCTGTTTTCCTCCTTGTGGGAGCTTGCTTAGTCCCAGCCTTCTAAGTGGCATCTAGTGTCAGATGTAACGAGCTATGGCTCAGGCAGAAGGCAGGCTTGCGTTAGCATTTTATTTAAAAGCGATCGGTACTTTTAAATTAAACATGCAAAGTTATCTTGGTGAGGCATTGAGGCTGCTGGGTTATCGAATTTGGCTCTCAGTTTAGCCAGTTCAGCAGGGGTGGGAGTAGGATCTAAAGCAATTAATATGCAAGCACACTTGAGTCAGCAAGGTGGTAGGTTACTGTCTTATCAGGGGCCGAGAGAATCTTTCTAAAAATTTATACCTTTTTTGCAGTTAGATTAAAAACTTATTGTTTGAGATTCATATTTGAAGTTAGGTGCCAGATTTTAGCCAACAGAGCAGGTGGGAGGGGAAACACCTTCTATCTAATGCTTGTGTAATACTGAGCATGGTGAAGACCTGATACTCAGATTATTTATGTTTTTTCCCTCTTTACTCACATTGTTTGGGTGGAAATTTTATTGTTGTTGAAAAGTACTCACTGAGCTAGCTGATCAGAATAGTTGTGGTGAGATCAAGCCTTAAAAAGACAAACTGAGGCAGCAAAGAGATGGTTCAGCAGGTAAGCCACCTGAGAGCCCTAGGCTGCACGTGGTGGCTGGAGACACCTGACTCCCTCATTGTGCTCTAACCTCCAGATGTGTGCTATGGATGGCTTGTGTGCAAACACACATATCCATACACAATAAATAAGTACGTGCAATATATTTATAAAGTGGCAAGTTTAAAAGGACTTGAATATTGGGCTGAGCCCTGTGTGCCCTATAAGACTCCCCTTACCCCCTCCATACACAGACAGCCAGAGCTCACCCACCTGCTCTACCCACATGATAATACTTGAGGCATGCCATGCGTTTTTTTCGTTGTACATGGTGGCTGTGATGCAATGTTGGGAGGGGGCCCACTTCATCCCGTTTCTTGCTTTTAGACAGGGAAAGTAAAATCTTCTGTATGCAGAGCACTGTGGAGATGCGTTTTCTACTGCCTTTAGTAGAATGCAAAACCCCAGATCCAGCACTACTGCAGCCTGCAAAATGTTGTGACTCTAGCAGACAACACTGGCCTCTAACAATCAGATGTGACTTAAAAATTAACAAGTCAGAGTATAGCTCTTTGTTCTGCATCTTTGGGGGTAACCACAGCAGAGGGTCAGGTTTTACCAGCAAAGCACACAAGAGGAAATACGTGGACACCCTTCTCTCTTGGAGGCTTAGCCTGGATCATTGTCTTAAATTCAGGAATTTGGGGGTTTGGGGTGACAGTACCCTTTGGTAAGAAGCATAGAGCTCTTGCTGCTTCAGGGCTGCTTCAGGACATGGCCCTGGGATACATGGCCGAATGACCTTGTTTTTTGGAAGGTGACACAGGGACTTAGTCTGGGCGTGAGTGGGTGTGTGGCTGGCTTCCTCGAAAAGGGTCTCTAGGGTTTCCTGTGGAGCTGTGCGTTGTCCATCCAGTGCCACAGCCCTTGTACTTCAGATGAAGGATAAAATACTTGGGAGAATAGCTTTCATTGTTCCCATTCCCAAACCCCTTTCTGTATGTGGAGAGCTTTCTGAGTTTGTCTGTTTGTTTTCTGTCCTCCCATCTCGACCCACAGCCTGTGCTGACATTCTTTGGAGCAGATCACATGCTCCTGGCAAGCAGTGGGCATTCTGAACTCTTTTTGTGTTTCCAGCCATGGTCCTCAGTTCTCCAGGGAGACTTCGAGCCTCCATTCCGACTTAGGATAGAACCAAACCAAAACAAGAAGCCTTGACATAAACTGGAAGTAAAACTTGGCAGCAGCCAGCACAGACTACGATAAGGGGTTTTGAAGTGTCTCCTTTGAAGGGTCTTTCTTGTTGGATTACTACTCACTGCTGCTCCACAGCTGGGGTGGGGGCAGAAAAGAGGCCTCAGGACTCTTAGTCTAGGGTTTTCAAATTCAGAGATGCACAAGGAATAAGGAAGAGAATGCAGGCAGGCAGCGCAGGGGACTCTACACTTAAGGATTTTCTTTCCTGGGCAATGGTGCCCAAATTGCACTGTGGACAGCAGCAGGCCACTGAAGTCATTGCTCACTGTCTGTTAATGTCACCACAGACTCTAGGAGAATAAATGTATTTCTCTCTTGATCAAAAGAAGAAAAAAGTAGTAGAAAAAGTAGTAATAGAAAAGAGACCCATCCAAAGTGGGTTTGTTTGTAACTGTTAGGTTGTTAGGTAATATGTGTAGATGTTTGGCAATTCAGGTAAACTGACAGTGGATATAAAGAGAAAGTTCTGTCCTACTGTCTTGGAGCCCTAGGCTCCTAATTTTCCCTTGCCAGGTATGCACATTAAGTGCATGGTTCTGGTAAGTTTGAGGTGGTGCACCTCAGTGGGCAGCAACAGCAACAGCAGCTGGCATCTCTGTAATGGCACTGTCCTCACTGTAGATGACCTGTGAAGTATCATTTGCTGTGAATAATAGAGCCTCTTTCTCTTTGTGCACTGCTTTGAGAAAACTCCATGGTTCTCTTCTGCACGCAGAGCCCCTGTATGGACACTATTGACTTTTTTCTCAGAGAAGCCAAAGGGCTCCTACCATATACTACTTCTAGCAGAGACCCTGGCAACTTCTACAACTTCTAGACAGCTGCTGAGGGAGGCTGGTCACTGATTATATATATATATATATATATATATATATATATATATATATATATATATGAATGAGAATGATCTGAGCCATCTTGGGCACATGATGCAAGCTTCCTTTAGGATGAGCTGAGTTAGCAAGGTGCATACCTGCCAGTTTTCACTGCTCACCTGTTCTTCTCATTTAGCCCTTAGAGCCTCTGATCAGTCAAAGTTTCTACCTTCTAACTGGCATGTCACTTGAAATCTGAAAAATGGGACTTCCCCCCACCCCAGCTCAGAGTCCCACCTGTGAGCTCCAGCTTGTCGGCTCCAGAGGAGACTGCATCTGTCTGTTCAGAGCTGGCAGTGCATGCTGGTGGGACTCTCTACCCAGTAGGTCTGAATACCTACTCAGAGAGACTAGTGAACAGAGTGCTTGTGTCGAATAGAAACCTGACGTGTGGCTGGGCTGGGCTCCATTATAGTGCAAAGCTTTGCCTAGTGTGAGCAAAGCTGGCTTCCATTCCCAGCACCATAATGGGGAAGGACAGGAGAAAATGAAACATCACTGAGAGGAAGATCCCTCATCTCTGCTGCTCTGGGCAGCAGTATTGTCTGTTTCACTCTAGCACCAGGGTGTCCAGCCCCTCACGTGGCACCCGGCAAACCCTCAGTGTGATGTTATTGGCTTTATCATCATCATCATCATCATCATCATCATCATCATCATTTTTAATTTGGCTCATCCATAGACTACTAGGGAGAGATTTGAGTTTTTCACACGTTCATAAGACAGCCTGGAGTAAAGTCACTTTCTAACCTTTTGTGAGAAGTAGTCATGTGGAACATTGTGGGAAGTGGAATTGGTGGAGGTGTCTTCTGGGGTTAAGATGCTTCTGCATTGCTGGAGGACACGGAGCCTGCTATGGGAGCAGTGGTCTACCCCAGCTGCATGATGACTGATACCCACCCTTAACTCCAGTTCCAGGGAATCCAATGCCCTCTTCTGGCCTCTACAGGCACAAGGCACACGGCACACACATGGTGTACATATATACATGAGGATTAAACACTCATATACATAAAATAAAATAAATCTTAAAACAACAAAAAGCATACCTCTTTAAAAAAAAAAGGAAGTGTTTTGTTTTGAGACAGGGTTTCTCTGTGTAGCCCTGGCTGTCCTGGGGCTCGCTCACTCTGTAGACCAAGCTGGCCTCAGACTCAGAGAACAGCCTGCTTCTGCCTCCTAAGTACTGGGATTAAAGGTGTGTGTACCACCATCTGGCTTGAATTACTTTCTCTTTGTTTTGAAGCAGAATCTTATGTAGCTAAGGATGACCTTGAACTTCTGATCCTTGTTGTGCCCCAGGTACAGGGAATATGTCATGTGTCACTATGTCTAGCTTTGAAATGCCCTTGTAGGGGGTAGGGGGAGATTTATTTATTTGTTTTTGTGTGTGTAACTCAGAGTACAATTTACAGAAATCTGTTCTCTCTTTCCACCACCTGGGTTCTTAAGATTGTAAACTTGGAGCTGGGCGGTAGTGGCACACGCCTTTAATCCCAGCACTCAGGAGGCAGAGGCAGGCGAATTTCTGAGTTCGAGGCCAGCCTGGTCTACAAAGTGAGTTCCAGAACAGCCAGGGCTACACAGAGAAACCCTGTCTCGAAAAACCAAAAAAAAAAAAAAGATTGTAAACTTGGATTTTTCAGTTGTAGCAAGCCATCTTTCCAACCCGCTTGAATTACTTTTTTTTTTTTTAAAGATTTATTTTATTTATTATATGTAAATATACTGTAGCTGTCTTCAGACACTCCAGAAGAGGGCGCCAGATCTCGTTACAGATGGTTGTGAGCCACCATGTGGATGCTAGGATTTGAACTTATCACCTTCGGAAGAGCAGTCGGGTGCTCTTACCCGCTGAGCCATCTCACCAGCCCCTTGAATTACTTTTTTTTAAAGCTGTGAATTCTGAGGCTAGAGAGAGTTCACCACAAACAGAAAGACCCAAGTTTGACCCCCAGAATTCATGTTTAAAAAAAAGTCTGGCATGGTGATTGAGTGCTTGTGATCTTAGTGCTGGGAGTCGAGGGCAGATGATCTTCAGGCTTTCAGGCCAGCCAATCTAGCCTAATGGGTGAGCTCTAAGCCAGCTAGAGACTGTCTCAAAAAACAAACAAACAAACAAACAAACAAACAAACCAAGGTGGACTCCTAAGGGAAGAAAGATGCCCAAGGCTGTCTTTTGGTTTCCACATACTCATACACTCACCTCCCCCAAGACTGCCTTCCCAGGATTTTAGGGAACCGGTTAATCATAGATTGCTATGAATATGCTTTCATGGGGAGCCATGGGGAGGCACTGTTCCTCCAGCTTCTCTGATATCACTAGTTACCTCTCCTGCTTGTCTTCCCTTTTGTCTCTAGGGTGCACTCCAGGAAACGTGACTGTTGAGGGTTTATCGCAGGAACATGGAGACAGGCTCTCTGATGTCTTCATGCTCACTAGGTTTCAGCACAATCACACCATTCCTTTTAGAAACTAAAGCCTGAATGTGATGGGTCCTAAGCAAGTTCTGTCTCCATTCTGAACATTGCCATGCATATGTAGTTGCCAAGGACCTCATCCCTATTTAGTCCAGACGTTGCTACCTGAGTCAAAATGAACTAAAAGATGCTCTCTCTGACTTGGGAACTTAGGAAGGAAGAGGAGGAAACAAGGAAATTTGGTGTTCTAGAAATTTGCATGGTAGTAGCAGTATGAAAGAGAAGGCAGCTGTACATCCAAGTCTGTGCTGGCGGCTGAAGGCCCTGGGATCCTTTCTTAAGCCCTTCTTGTTGATGTAGTTTGTGAGAAGGAAAAACAAACCCTTCATCAGTGGATGGGCCTATGAGGTGAGCATAGATGCCACCTGTTATTTCTCATAATGTGGGGTACTGGGTGCTGAGCCACCTCACCCTCCAGAACTTATGTCCTTGGAGTTAGTGGGTATGAGACAGCATGGGAAGCAGATGTGCTGAGAGGAAAAGTGTGTGGAGGGCATGAAGTGTGAAACCACTGGGTGCAGTAGGAGCTGGGGAAGGGCAAGGAACCATTCATATGGGGTCCTGACAGGTAAATCGGGATCTCCTTGGAGACAGATGACATGCTTGAATTCAGTGGGTTCAGAAAGTGCAGCAAAGGTATGGGATTGGCACACAGCTGGTGAAACTAGGATCAGTGCATGTAGGGCATTTCGTGGAGGAGTGGTTGTCTTTGGAGGTTTGTGGTAGGGAAGGGAAGATCTGTGATTTTCTGAGTGGGGTAAAAGGGAGAGAATGGGAGAGCTGGTTTAGTTTTCAAGGAGTAACCTGGGAAGAGAACTGCAGTTGAGGAATTGTCTAGAGCAGGTTAGCTTGAGGCCCGTCTGAGGACTATTATCTTGATTGTTGATGTGGGAAGACCCAACCTACTCTGGGCAGCACCATTCCCTGGGCAGAAGGTCCTGGATGGTGTAAGTGAGGAAAGGTAACTGAATCTGAGTAACAACCTAGCAAGCAGGCACTGTTCATTTGTCTCTCTCTGCTCCTCACTATGGATGTGGTGTGACTGGCTGCTTCAACTCCTGCCTTGATTGCCCCTCAGCAACAGATTGTAACCTGGGGTTGTGTCAAGTAAGCCCTTCCCTCCTCTAAGTTGCTTTTGATCAGGGTATGTGATCATAGCAACAGAATTGAAGTTAGAATCCCAGGAGACTGCTTTAGAGGCTAGCACTTGTGCCTTGTGGGATGGGATAAGGGGCTAGAAGGAGGAAGTACAAGTTAGGAAACAGGCTGGTGGTGTTGGGTGAGGGTGCTTAAAGCAGAAGGGTGTGAGGTATGGGTGTAGGGAGAGGGCTGAGAGCTCTGTTGCTGCCTCCAGGAGGCCTGGTGGGTGCACAGGCGGGTGGCAGGCAGGGCAGCCTCAGGGCCTCTTCCTTGGGGAAGATGAAAGGGACTCCATTTGACTTCGTTTTATGCCAATCAGGTGCAGCTTTTAGATTCCTGGCAAGCTGCCACATTGCCCCCAGGCGAAAGTTGGCGGCCATGGTACTGTTGACCCTTTGTAGTAGATGGGAAAGTCTCTGCCTCTCGGATGGCCTGGAATCAGGAATTTGGAATGCATAGCTAATGCGCCCCACTCCAGACCTTTGGTGTTAGTGTTCCACGGGATCACATCTAATTGACTATTTCCAAACTCTTGTGCATTTTGACTGTACAAGCAAGGTATGTTGCCAGCAGCCCCCCTTGCTGGGGCTTCCTCATTTGTAGTGCTCTGGCCCCATCCTTTCCAAGAGCTCCCAGTTCTTCTGACACGAGAGGCTCTGTGCTTAAGCGTGCATAGTGCTTCTCTAGCCACTCACCTGATGTCCCTCTGGGCTCTCTCCTGGGCTTCTGTAATGCTCCACTGTGTGTGAGGTGGCTCTGCCTTTTCTACCTTTCCTATGCTGTGGATCTGTGTGACCTGGACAGGTGATGAAGCTGGCAGGCCCAAGCAGGACTCCAACCTGGGGGGTGGGGGCATGTCAAGGTATGGCATCACCGCCCAGATGGAGTGGCCTTGGATTCTCTCTCCTGAGTTCTTTCTCAGTCTTTTGAGCATGGACTCCATGAACCTAACTTTGTTTCCTTGGCATGGGGTAAGACCCAGTGGTCCACAGTGCTCAGTGTTTCTTTCTGACCACCTTCTGACCTGCACATTAGTCTTTCTAATTGCAGCCATAGAATATTTCTCTCTGGTGGTACTTTTTAAAAGTGTGTGCGGTATTATTGCAGTAAAGTGTAAAGGATGAGCATTGTCGTCAGCACCACATTTAAGCATTAGAAGTGTTTGTGTTCAGCAGTGTTAAATGCTCATGTTGTTATGCAGTCCTCACAGTTCTGTTTCCAAACCCTTCCAGCCACACCACCTTGAACCCTTGCCTGACACAGCTCCCATCAATTCTAGCCCCTGGGAGCCTAACTACCATAGGGACTGTGGAGAAACAGAGTCGTGAGCTGTTTGTTCTTCTGTGACTGACTGACTGACTGACTTAGTTCACTTAGTGTGATGTACTCAGAAGCCCTATGTTGCAACACATGTTAGGCTCCCCTCCTTCTTTAGGCGTGTATATCCAGCAATGGTGATTCTCTGTGCATCTATTGGTTTGGTTGATATAGAAGAAAATACGTTGCTGGGAACTATGGGTCTACAAGGATCAAGTCCTTCCAGCCCCTTTGGGTATTTACCTAAGAGTAGAGTTGCTGGATACAATTCAAGTTGCCCTTTAAGAAGAAAAGGTGAGTTTTAATAATTAAGGCAGAGCTAGCTTTCTTTTTTTCTTTTACTGGTGTGTATATATGTATGATGTGGGTTTGGAGCACACAAGCTCTGGCATGCCAGTGGAGGTCAGAGGACAACTTTATAGAGTTGGTTCTGTCCTTCTACCTTGGTCACCAAGCCTGAGCAGCAATCACCTCTACCCATTAAGCCATCTCACTAGCCCCAAGCATATTTCTTTAAACTAAAACACTGGGTGTAATGGTATGGTAGCTTTCTGATACAGAGGAAACAGCAAAGCTGGCTCTGGAATGACAGCCTCTGGTTAGTCTGGCTGAAGACTGCTGTTCTGGGCATAGTGCTCCATGTGATTTGGGCCATTACTTCACCCTGAAAGGTAGTCTGCCATGTCACTCCTGGGCTAATGTCTGTGTGTGAGCCTGTCAGTCCTCCTGTAGGTACTCCTGCATCTGAGCTCCTGCAGTGGAGGAGAAACATGTCCGGGGAATTCTGGGCCACCTCCCCAACATCAATGGCTGCTCTCCACCCCAACTCCTACCCTTTCTCCAATGATGCCCCCTGCTCTGACATTGGAGCACAGCCCCGTGTGGTATGCTCAGGGTTCCCTCTGGCTTTTCCAGGTGCTGTGTTCTTTGACCATTATACCTGGGATATATATTCTGTTCCTTCCTGGCTACCTCCCTAGTATAACAACTTATTTTTTGGATTGATTGTTGTATTCTTTCCCCAACATTTACTGAGTGATGTTGAAAGAAGAGTGTGGAGTCTTTGGGGAGAGAGCACATAAGATACAAGAGATCTGATTCCCTAAGAATGTTAGTCTCCTTGGAAAAATGTAAATGAGGCTCTGCAGATTTGCAGATGGTAATGACAGGCACATTGGACCTGGCATGCTCTTCTCTAAGAAGCCACCCAGCCTTTGCTTTCTTTGTGACTGTTCAACATCATATTAAAGAACACAGGTCTTAGATTTTAGGTTCAAATTTGGTACTTCCTCTACTGACCTTAGCACAAATGTCGGTAGCAGGGGCTGAAAGGGCAGGCTTATCAACTATATGAAGTCCTCAGGGAGGTCATGTAGACTGTCAGCCATTGAGTCCTGCCTCCCTGAATCTGAAACTGTTAGCACCAAGCTGCTCCTCTGTCATACTCACACACATGGGAGCACTCCTGTCAGAGCCTGGGGGAATTAGCAGACACCCTTTTCTAGTTGCAATAATCTTTTGCCTGGTGCACCCTTGGGAAGATAGAGCTATGTAGGTCAGCTTCCAAGAGGCTGTGGGTTGAGACCTGTAGCTCTCTGTGTGAAGCCTCTGCCTGGGCCTCTCATGCAGCTTTGCTTAGTAAGTGCTCAGGTTGAGGGAGCCAAAGGAGGCCTGTGATACAGCTTGGAATCTGCAGGATTCTCCCATGCATTTGCTCATTTGCATAGATGTGGTTTTTCGATCTTTGGGTGATTGTTTACCTGGTTACTTATGTGGAAATAATTTTAAAATATTGTCAAAATATATTAACCTCTTTGCTTAGTACCAGTCACCATATTGACATGACTTACAAATGCCATCTTACAGGAGCCTCACTATGGTCCTATAAGGGTGGTACCATCTCTCCCTGATAAGGAACTTCAGCCATAGAAGTGACTTGGGGGTTAGGGTATCATAGGCTCATCGATGTGCAAGCCAGGTTTGGATGTGGCTCATTCACTTCCTTGGTCTTCCTTGCTCCAAGCAAAGTTCCTCCACAGGATGCCAGCACAGGCACATCACGTTTCCTTTGGAGTGGGAGGTCAGGGGAGAAAAGCAGCACACCTTAAAGGAGAATGATCCACACCATGCGGAATCTGTTTGAGCCAGGGAGTAGCGGGAAGAAGAAAAGATTGACTGCGACCACATGGGAAGTGGGGCCACCACAGAGCTGCCTCAGCCTCTCTGCTGCTCCTTAGGAATCTTTCCAGGTCACAATGCAGGGCCCTGCAAGGTTTGTGTCATAGTGACAAGGCCAGAGCCTCTGAGCTTCAACTGGGCTTCCTGGTCCTCCTAGCAGGAAGTGGCAGAGCTCCATCCTGGTTGAGGATCTTGTGTACTGTGACAGTCATCATTCCTTTTCCTGGCAGTAACCAGCAGTGTCTGGGGAGGAGGAGAGTGGCTATTTCAGTGGCAGGTTGTTAGAAAACTTCCTTCCATGTGGCCAAACCATTCAGGGGATTTAGGGGGACTCTCTACACCTGCAATCTGTGGTGTGATTTTTGTCCCACATGTTCTAGAAAACCACTGAAATGGGCTGGGCTTCTTTTTAGTATGTGTGAGTGCTTATGGGGCTGCTTGTGACAGACTCTGAAACATGAAGCACCACACTAGCTACAAGGCCAAGTGAGAAAGGCTCCAGTGTCTTGTAGTAACATTCAAAGTGCAGGCACCCGGGAGTCACTGGTAGACAGGTCTCAACAGGCCACACCCAGTGCCGGTGCTGCAGGTGGCTGCCATCTACTTTCCTTTTACAGAGTTTTTTCTCCAGAGTTATTCCATTTCTAGTGATGTTTCCCCCAGTGTCTGCAGTGAACATTGCTTGCTTGTCTCCTTCTCCCCTGAGGCCCAAGTCTGCCCACAGCTCTGAGGAGACCTCTGGTTGATGCTGTAGCCAGTCGGCGCTCCTTGCCATACTTCTTCCCCAGTGTGTGGTTCTCCATAGTGGCAATTATGTAATAAACACAACACCATCTTTGTGCTTGCTGGCACCTTGAGATTCTTTTAAAGATTTATTTATTTTACGTATATGAATGTTTTGCCTGCATGTATGTATGTAGGTGCATCGTATATGTGTATGTATGTTAGACCGTGTGATTAGTGTTAGCTGATAGTGAGCCACTGTGTGGGTGCTAGGAATCAAACCTGGTTTCTCTGCAAGAGCAGCAAGTGCTCTTAACTGCTGTGCTGTCTCTCCAGATTCTTAATCTAGACTCATTTCCATGGGTAGGGACCAGGCTTTTGGAGTTGAGGAAACATGACAGAAACCTATCTTCTATTAGTTTAGATGTTAAAGCAATGAAAATGTTTTTCTGCTACCCCTACCACAGTTCACCTTCCACTGCTACACAGTGCTGGAATCAAGTTCCTGGTGTGGATGATTAACAGGGCATATACTTAAAAGAGTCATTAAGAGGATCTGTGATAATTGTTTTGTCTCCTAATGGAAACTGGAGTCTCTGTGCTAGGACTTAGTATTGTACCTGGTAACATCAGAGAGAACATTCTAGAGTTTGCTTGGTCCCAGACACCTGCCAGACACAGGCAGACCCTAGCTGTGCTGCCTCCTGTCTCTGGGGTATGAAAATGTTTCTTGTTTCTTACTTCCTACGAAATGCCCCACCATCATTAGCCAGTTCTCAATGACTAAGCCTCCTAACATCCTGAAAGTTATGTTGAACCTAGGCATGGAGTCAGGATGGTAAAGCCAATGTTAAGGATAGTGGATAGAGGACCCGTGAGAGAACTCCGCCTTCTTCCAGCAAAGTGCACACCACTATTTCAGGAGGTATCTGGGTCCCAAGCAAGAAGCATTGTTCGAAGCAGCAGTGGGTTGCCCTTGTTGACTTTCTGTGGGGCCCTGTCCATATGGGTAGATTTGTATTGCAGCTAGAAGCACAACTGTTGTTGTGTGAGTCAGTATATAAAGAGGAAAGGAAGGAAGAAAAAAGGTGATTCATAATACTTCTAACACAGCTCATCTCAAATAACTAAAAAGACAAGGCACCCTGCTGGGAGTGGTAGTGTCTGCCTTCATCACAGCACTTGGGAAGCAGAGACAGGCAGATCTCTGTGAGGTCAAGACCTGCCTGGTCTACAGAGCAAATTTCAGGATAGCCAGGGTTATATAGTAGCACTGTTTCAAAAACCAAAACCAAAAACTCCCATAGTGCCTAGCCAAATGAAATTGTTCATTTGTTATGGTGAGCAGATGATGGACGTGAGCACAGGGTTTCCTACTGCACAGATTTCACATGCACATTGCTCTATGGGTAGTTTTTACTTAAGAGTGATTGGTATGTGTATGTGTACAATGTGTGCTGTGATACAAGACCACGGTAGCTTATGTGTATCTTTGAAATATAAGGTTATTGTTTCTAATTATTTTTTGATATAGGGAAAACTATAAGAAAATAAAAATGAGCTGATTTTCCTGGTTGGAATTGTATATTTGTGTAATTTTCTTGTGTTACTTTTTAACCTTAACACTGTGCCCTAAGCATTTTCCCACACCATCATTTTTTAATGCCTGTAGGCAGTCTACCATGATGAATAGACAGTTGTTTAAGGATGTGATGGTAATGGAAAGAATTGACTTAGAGAAATTTTGTTCAAAAATTATGTTTGTCATTCCCAGCCCTGGGTGGCCTCTGTGCTCATTGGCACAAAATGACAAGTACCTTGTTGGCTTACTGAGAGCCCCGTTCAGTAGGGGCAGGAAGGGGACACTGCTGTCAGTAGTGGTGGTAGGGGCAGGAACAGGTTTCCCATGAAGTCCTCATGAGGACATCCCTATTCAAGGGTTAGAAACTTGCAACCCAATGTGGCCTGCCTCTCTTGCTGAAGGCATGCTGTCCCTTCTGTAACAACAGTTTCCTTCCTTGCTTTCCCTGTTCTGTGTATTTTTGTAAGCTGCTTTACATCCTTTTGCAGCAAGACAGATTAAGAGTAAATAAACATAACTGTTCTCTCTAATGCTGTGCATTTAGCTTGTTCCAATTTCTTGCTGCTGTAAATAGTGCAGTGTGGAATATCTGTGCATTGAAGGCTTGTCTGAACTGGATTATTTCCTGGGACTGCATTCCTACAAGTGAAGCTCAGGGCCAAAGGGTATATACACCTTTACACGTCGGTTCTAGGATGCCAAGTTGTTTCTCAGAAGGTCATACCAGTCTACAGTCCCCATGGCAGTGTTGGGAGAGAAGATGGGCACACTGAGGTCATCCTGAGTGTGGTGTCCTTTCCAAGCCTGGCTCCTGGTTCAAGGTAGCAGCATGGCTTTTCACCTGGCTGTTGTATCCTACATCATTGTCACCAGAGTTGAGGTCTGTCCTGCCTCCCCATGTAAATCTTGTTTCTGGGGGGAGGTGGTCCTGTCGCCAGCCAGTCCTGTCTGCGAGGACTGCCCCTCTGCTAGACAATGGGCACATTCAGACCCAACTCTGTTTTCAGTTATTAAAAAGCGGAGCCGGCTGTCTGCCTGAGACTTTAATCTTTGAGCTTTTATTCCCTCTCTTTTCTCCTCCCCCAGCCTTTTGTTTGTGCAGTTACGAACTGAGCTGTGGGATGTGTGGGTCCTGGAGTCTGAGTATGTTGGGCCTTCTCTTGGCAGTGACAGAGAGTTGGAGCCTGAGCAGTGTTATTTCAGAGTAGGCAAGGGTGGCCATGGATGGGAGGGCACACAGAGAGGAGAGGCTGGCTCCATGTAAAAGCTATGTGGTTTACATGGCTGTAGGGCAGAGGACCACCACTTCATTCTGTCCCAGTGCTTACTCAGGACACTTCTGCCCTTGAATTACTTAGTCTTTAGAAAGCCTACTAACTTGTGGTCTGTTAATATTTTCTCTTGGGAAATCGTTGCTGTGGTTGAATTAAGTATGTGTATATTTGAATAAATGCAAAATCCCAAGAAAATTCTTCCATAACACCCTCAAGATTCCTAAAACACACCCAGAATGTTCCAAACACAAAAAATCTTCCAGTTTAGACAGGGCACTCTGGTGGTCTGTAGGGTACTTGTGCCCTGTAGTAACATTTTGTCCAGGATCACTAAACAGCTGAAGATCAGTTGGCAGAGCCATAATTCAGTTCTATGGGTACAGAGACACTGACCTCACTCCTGGAGGGACACTAGGGCACTCCTGCTCATGGAAGTACTTTTGTTAGCCTGCACTTTCTTCTCCAAGATGTGGGCATGTTTCTGCCAAGGACTTCACTTTTCAGGCCAAGCAAGCCTTTGACATGAACATGGGACACATTTTTCTCACTTCCCCCCCTCTGATGTATACATTAAAACAAAACAAAACAAAACACTTCATGCACATGTGTGAGTCTGCAGATGCCAGAGAAGGGTGTTAGCTCTCCTGAAACTGGAGTCACAAGTTGTTGCAGACTGCCTGACTTGGGTGCAGGCAGTTGAACTCCTGTCCTCTTGAAGAGCAATAAGCACCCATAACTGAGTACAGCCATCTTTCCAGCCTCCGATGTATCATTTTTATAATTGAATATATCTTGTTTTTAAGCTTTTTTTTTTTCAGACCACCAAGTTCCCCATATTTAGGCATTCTGTAAATGGTTCAGAGAAAGTGAGTATTGCCTTGTCTTCTATTGGTAGGTAACAGAAGGGCAGAGTGGCCCCTCACTCGGTTGTCTTGTCCCTGTATGCATGTGTGAGGCTGTATGCTTCACAGTGCTCTGGGCTTCACCGGCTTTGCACTGTTTTCCTCCCCTTAGTGGTCAGCTTCTTTCAGACCTTCAGAGTTCAGCTCTCCTTAGTGCCATGGCTGTAGGACATGGCCTGTGCCTGTGCACCATTTAACCCACTGTCAGCCACAGGTGTTTGGGAGGTCTTTCTAGATGAACACATCTTTCTGCACCTTTGTATTTCTTTCTTAGAAGTAGAAATAGCTGGGCAGTTGTGTTGTAATAGATGTTGCCAAGCTGCTTCCCCAAAATGTATTGATTGATCGTTTTTATAAAAATAATATTTTAAGTGAGTTGTCATCTGGAAAAATAAAAACCTTGTCTCTATTTATTTATTTGTTTATTTGACTTTTTGTGCCCTGGCAAACTATCATAGACACTTAGGTTTATAAACTTGGATTTGGAAAGCCCAGCCTCAAGGTTAGTCAGCTTTTATCCATTTTAAACTTGCAATGTGCTGTTTGCCAGACCTCCACATCTGTGGCCTTAACCTGCAGAGGCATCCAGGAGACTTCCCATCTGACCTATAGAAGAATCCCCCCTGTGGTCTGTTTTCAGCCAAGCTTTGGTAGATAGGAAAAGAATGTGTGTTGAAGCTGTGGGAAAGTGCTATTGTGGGTTCATGGAGGAATGAACATGATGCAGGTTTCCTCAAACAGCTACAATTGCTGGAAGACAAACCTACGTTCCTTGCAGTCCCTCTTTGTCTTTATGCCACCTTGACTGTGCCAGCAGTGTGTCTTCTTTTCAGAACCTCTGTGGTCACTTGATAATTGTGTCTGTGGGGTTGACTAGAGAAGCTGAGGACCATACAGTTCCTTTCATTCCTGGGTTGAGGCAGTTTACTGTTGCTTTCCCATTGGTTGCTAAAGATCAGAGGTGTGTGTTGTTCACAGCCTACATTGTACCCCTTTTATTTTTTTAAATTTGCATTTCTTTTGGGGGGACTTTATTAATGACTATTGCTCCTGTAATAAGAACACTGCAGAAACCCCTGTCCTTTGGTTTTTCTGTATATGAGTTCATTGTAGCTGTCTGTCTTCAGGCACACCAGAAGAGGGCATCAGATCCCATTATAGATGGTTGTGAGCCATCATGTGGTTGCTGGGAATTGAACTCAGGATCACTGGAAGAGCAGTCAGTGCTCTTAACTGCTGCACCATCTCTCCAGCCCTAATTTGCATTTCTTTTACTTAACTATCATCTCCTCGAAGTTATAGATTGAACATGCTAGTATCAGTTCCTTCTGTACAAGTTAGAATAAATAACCACTACAGTAAAATTTGTATGTCACCTAAAATATAGTGCATATAAATACACATAGGCAAATCATTAATGCACATAAAGTAAATATAAACAAATCTCTAAAATATGGTGGATATGTTCTATACTTTGGGCAACTTCATACTCTTTCCTAATGGTCCTTTACTCTCCTTCCTGCCCAAGGATTTGGCGTCAAGCTCTGAAAGCTATGGGACATAGATAGTTAAGGGGTGGTGTCTAACCTAGTGTTCTGGGTATTCTCTGCGAAGCAGAGGTCTGTGGGGAGCCAGAATCAGTATGCTGGGGAAAGTCTGAAGGAGCTATAGAACTGCAACACTGGTCCCTCTGGGAAATCCCAAGAGGGAGAGATGAAAGCCCTAGACTAGGAGCTAGCCTAGGAGCCCATGACTTCTCCATTTATGGTCTCTACTGGCATGTGTAAGAATGACTGCCTGGCCCAGCAAAGGACAGAACTCAGTCTGGAGTGGGAAGGGCAAATGCACTGGCTGGCATGGGTAAGAAGGAGCCTGGTGGGCAGTGCTGTTTTGTTTCATTTGGGAAGAATAAAGCAGTCAGTTCTGGGTATCTCTGCTTGTTTGATTCTGTAGTGCTCCCCCACAACTAGTTTACTCTTAAAAATGTCACAATGGACAAAGCTGAAAGAACTCACGGTATATTTCCCCTTAGATGTAACAATTCTAGCACTTCCCTAGATCTGATGCTCTGAGTTTTAACATTAGAAGTTCTCATGGACAGAGGCAGGGCTTCACTGCATGTAGTGGGGCCAGTTTGGTTACATGATGGTCTCTATGCCAGCCTGGGGTACATAGCAAGACTGCCTCAAAAACCTAAAAACAAGCCCAACCCAAAGCACAATCAGAATCTATGTTCTTTCTCTTGCCTAATGTGGCAAGCAGAAGACCATCTTTTTTGGTATCATTATAGGGCTAAAGCTTTTACTATTTCTAACTATGTTGTTTGCTGTGGGGTTTTGAGGACTTGTTTGGAGGGTCTAACGGGGAATGATGCTTCTCATAGATCCAAAGAATACTCAGTCCTCTTTATCAGGGAAAGACATCCTCTTCTACTAAGCAAAAAGCTTTGGGAGGGACACACTGAATGGTGAGGGAGGAAAGGGATGCTCACCTAGCCAGCCAGGTCAGCCAGGTCAGCTCTCACAATCAGTGGGGGCACAGATGTGGCAACTAGGTCACCCTCATGTCCTGCCATGGATTTTATGTATGTTCTTTATTGTATTGAACATTCACACCATGTATAGTTGTGGAAATTGGTAGAGTTTTTTGTTGTTGTTGTT
Organism: Mus minutoides; assembly: GCA_902729485.2. Taxonomy (NCBI): domain Eukaryota; kingdom Metazoa; phylum Chordata; class Mammalia; order Rodentia; family Muridae; genus Mus; species Mus minutoides. Next base: position 2,145,401 of record LR749652.1, on the reverse strand, counting down.
CTTGTTTTTGTTTTTTTAAATAAAACTGCATCTACTGCAGTGACCATAGAGATTTTCTTGTTCTGCTAAATTACAAATGGAATGTTTTGAATGTTAAACATAACACTTGGTTATAATTTTTCTGTTTAAGCATTACTTCAACTTTATAGCTTTCTGCTTTTGGTGGTGGTGTTTTGTTTTGTTTTGTTTTGTTTTGTTTTGTTTTGTTTTGTTTTGTTTGAGACAGGGTATTAGCCTTGGCTGGCCTCCATCTCAGTATGTTGCTGAGGATGACCTAGAACTCTTGGTCCTTTTGCCTTCACATCTCAAGTGCTGGAATTACAGGGCTCTGTGCATACTAGACAGGAACTCTACAAACAGCTACATTTCCAGCCACTCATGTTGTGTTTTAGTTTTATCCCAGTTCTAACAAGCTCATGTGGATTTTTACTTTCTAGTATGAGTACCATGGTACAAAAGGGTGGTTATGCCCAAAGGTAGAAATTTGAGGCAGGGAAGGTCTTTCTTCCATCAGTACCATTCTAATGGCCTTTGTTGAGGCCATGTTGCTTGGTTTGATTTGTAGTCCTCTAGTAATGCTTATATAAAACCTATGCTATCCCCACATCCTACCAGGCATGCACAGACAGGTCTTAGAGTTGAATCATGATGGGCTGTTTGCTTACAATGATGTTTTCTACTTGGACAGAAGACGAGGGTTGGCAACCACATAGGAAAGGCACTAGTTCTAGGGTCGGGGTAGTAAAGGTTAGCCAGTAGTGTCAGTTAAGTTGGACATTTCCAGTCAGGCAAGCATAGCTGGATGAGGTTCTGATTGGGCTCAGGCAGGTCTTACTCAAGCCCTGTCTCTTAGTTGCACTCACAATGCACAGGGAAGGCATGGGCACCCCAGGATGTGACCCTTCTACAGACACCTGAGCAAGTGATCACACATAATAGTTCACATAATCCTGACATGAAGTATGGCTGAAGTAATGGAGGTCTATGAGAAGTCACTACCTGTCAAGGATGGCCTGTGGGTTTGTATTGAACAGAGAGAACTTAAGTCTCCCAAGTCCAATTGGAAATTCATCCAGCCATGTTTGTCTGATTGGGAATGTCAAACTTAATTATAGGAGATTTATTTATCTAGGCATTAGTGAGAAGAAAGAACCATATGCCTGTGACACATCCCTGATAGATACTCTTGTCAGCTTCATTGCTTAGGTTTTCAGTGAGAAGTTGGCAGTCAGCAGAAATTGGTAGACTTACTAATTCTACAAATTCTATACTATTAGAACTAAAATGAATGCTTAAGATGTGTGAGGTCAAATTATTCAAGATGATAGCGACTCTCTTCTTACTGAGTCATCTTCTCTTAGCTATTCATTTGTTTTCTCAATCATCTGTTTACCTAAAAATTGATAGGCCTCTCCTCTAGGCCAGACAGATTCTCTGCTGAGCTCAAGGCAAGGGACTAGCTTCTGAATGCTTCAGTACGGGGAATACAAACATGGGAACCTCCTTTTCAGTGCCGCCAAGCAGGCTAGTGGAAGGAGCCATAGGCAGTAGAGGGCTGCACTGCTGGGCAAGGAGGGACTTAAAGAGGGGCTCTCAAACCACTAGAGTAGAGGGTCTTCCTAAAGTTCAGTTCATTCTATTGCAGTGAACTCTGCCTAAGGAGAGGCCTTGAGCCTCAGCAGATGGACTGCTGGTCTAGGCAGTACTTGTCTGCAAGGATCCTTTGCCCTGTAAACATTTTATTAGACCATTAAGTTGTCTTCAACTTCTCCCACACCCACTAATGCCCGAGAAGACTAAGCATATGCTTCCATTTTTATGAAAACTTGCCTTTCTAGAGCTTATTCTTTTTTTTTTTCCCCCTAACTTATCCGGCCAGTATCCTTATCCTACAGATCTGGCCTGGAAGAGAGGGTGGCCCAGACCTAACTCCAGGGTCCTTGTTTTGCTAAGGAGTCCATTGGTGCTTTATGGCTAGATGCCTTTGTAGACTGTTCTTTTCACAGTCAGTCACTGACACTACAGTGTAGGCAGTGGGATGTCTCAGTATACTAACATTTTTAGAACCTTCCTCTGTCTTCCTTTTTCAAGTTGAAATAATATCCCTGTGAGGATTTTACAATACAGTGTAATAGGGGGTTCAGGATTGCTACTAAAGATATAGGGGGATGAATGCTGAGTGTAAAGAATTGCAAGCTGAGATGGTTTGGGACCACACTATGTGGAATACTTTTGTTCTTGCAGGGAGGGGACTGAGTGACAAGCTTATATCCTGAGCCCTAAGTAGAATCTTTGAGCTCCCTGATGTTGTCTGTAAAGAGCTGGTGTTGGATTCTTACGTTCTTCAGGAGGCAGAAGACGCTTGTCATGGTGGACTACCTTGGAGACTTTTGGCCAGCCCTGAAGACTTAAATTGTACTGAAAGCTTTAGAGCAAAGGATGATGGTCTATGAAATGAAACTGGCTTAGGGCCAACCTGTCACCCAGGATTATATGAGCACAGGACACATTTATTAGGAAAATGGGACTATCATGGCCAGCATGGAGTCTCTTTTAGTGGCTACAGGTCTCTGCAAATGGGAAGATACTATTTGTTTTGAGAGTTAGGCTAGACATTGTAATCACATCATCCATCCATCAAAGTTGCTCAACACATATTCTTTCCCTTACTCATCCTGACTAGTGAGGTTGGTGGGCTGGTGTGCCTCTCAGATTAGGAAGACCCCCACACCACTTTTGCTGTTCACTGCTTTCCACAAGGAGGGGGAATCTAGGATCCTGAGGACAGTGGTCAGTAGGTGCTGGAGTCCTTTGCAGACAGGCTTGGCTCACTGGACTAGATTGCCAAGACCTACCTGCCCCACACCTGAAGGAGCTCTTTAAGCTCTAGTTTTTAAAACCCCACCATATTTAAACATAAAAACAATAAAAGAACACATTTTTCGGGGGTGTGTGTCAAGGCTCATTGCTCCATTTTAATACATTATGTGTGGTTCTGCCCTCCCTCCTCTATCCATCTTCTCCACCTTTATCATTTAACCCTTTCCCATTGGATGGAAGCCAGGTGCCTGAGTGTGCTGCCTCCTATAGCTTCCCCTGGGAGGTGGACTGTGAAGGAATGGCACCTTGTTTGTAGCATCAAGTGATGGTGCATGCTCAGTGGGGTTGGGACTACTTACTGACTTGCTAGGGTAGGATCAGCTTATCATGGCTTTCCTCACAGATACACCTTAATCTGCTCCCAGTACTTCTCAGTGGTACTGGGGAGATTTCCATGGTCGTTTAGCTGCCAGTCTCTTCTGGCTGACTCCTTGAATGTCAGTGCCAAGGTGGGGGGGGGGGGCAATATTGCCTGCCTGTATGTATGCCTTCCTGTCTGTCTCTTTTGTTTTGTTTTACTTTTAGAGAGATGACAGGTTTCTTGTCCCCAGTCAAGACTTTTTACCTCAGGAACCTGAACTGCTATGACAAGGGAAAGTACAGGTAGTTGCACTGGAGCTGGACCTCAGTGAGGGAGTTACCTGCAGCAGAGAGGTTTACAGAGCAGATGGCTTAGAGTTTCTCCTAGAGCTTCTGCTGGGGCCTTGGGCTACTGGTGTGAATTTCACTGTATGTAAGGTGACCCTGAACCCCACTCCCTTCCATTTGTTCATCATCTAGATACAGGACACTAGGAGCCCACAGTATGGGAGGAGGTGGGCTTCTGTCAATAGACAGTATTGTGAATCATCTGGGGGAGTCACCCATTCCATGAAAGGCTGGTGCCAAATCAGGGTGCTGTCTGAATCACTCCTGAGAATCCCCTGGGAAGGACTTCCCAAAGTGATTATCTCCATGTGAATCAGCCTTTCCTCTGGCACACTGTGGCTCTGGGGTTGGGAAGGCAGGCAGGTAAGTGGGGTTGGGAAGCATACCGGGTGGAAAGTGCTGTTACAGCCTCCTCTCCTGAACTTATCTAGTTCGGGAGACCTAGTTTAGGTAGGACATTGGCAGAGACATGGAGGCTGCCTCAGGAACTGGGATCTGCATGTCTGAACAGACAGTTCAGGCAGAAAGACCATGCAGAAACTCGGGATTCTTGGTATGACCAGCATCAGAGAGCTGCACTGGCCTTGGCTATGACTCCCCCAGATGATCAAGACAATGTTTCTTGATTGTAGTCATTTTAGAACCACCTGTATTATTCCTGTTCTTGGCTTAATATGTTTTTATAATCCAATTTAAAACTTTTAGGTCATTGTAAAGAAATGTCTCTCCTAGCAAGTAGCGCACCAATGTCTTTTGCATGTAGGAGCTCCATGTCTGTGTGAAGAGTTCCCTGAAAGCAAATAGTTATCAGATTCCAGCCAGCCATGGGCTGTGAGTTTGCTCCATGTTTTGGGTTTGTTGCAAAGAAAACTTAGAGCAGTTTGTAGAGTTAAGCAGATTATGCTCCCAGTTGGGACTTGCTCGTTGTTTGATCAGAAAAGTTGAAAGAGACCAAAAAGTTAATAATTTTCTTACACTATAATGCCAGATCATTACATGACCATAAATGTTCCCTATCTGGAAGATTTTGCTTTAGTCACTGGTGAGCCACTGATGGTTGTGACTGGAGCCTTCTATGCTATAGAAAACCAGCATGTACAGGTCTGTGGAGGGTGTGTGTGGGGGTGCCAGGACTGGAGAAGCCAAGAGAGAAATACAGAGGCCTGTGTCACAGGGCAGTAACCATAGTGAGGGAGGAGCAGAGAGCACGATAGGATGGAAGGATCACCAGGGGAGGGGGTGATATCTGACAGTTCCTGGTAGTGCATAGTGGCCCTAGTGACGAAGAGAGAGGGTTCATAGGAACAAGCCTGGGGTAGTGGGGGTACATTCTGGTAATGAGATTTCTGTGTCACTCACACCCACACACCCACACCCAGGCAGCACACGTATGCTTGCAACTCAGCGTTGCTTTGATAGAAAGGACAACTGAGTTCCATGTTAGATCAACCCAGGCTCAACTTTGGTCCCACCCTTTGCCTGTAAGGACCTTAGTTCCTCTTTGGACAATGAAATTTGTGAACTATGGAGAGAGTTCTTAGTTGGTACCTAGTATAACTGTGAAACAGAGCGGACGCCAGAAACTAGCAGCATGGATTTAAGGTTCCTTCTGGTTTCCTAGTAACATTTTTTTGGAGAACATTATCATTAAAGTGAGCAGATTACTGTGTGCTTTCCTTGGAGTGGAAGAAGCATTGGCTGCTGCCTGTCAGATATTTGGTGCATGTGGAATGATGGAGCGCTTGCTGCTGCTTGGGTCCCACGTTCAGGCATCAGTCCAGCTGGCTCGACTGGCATTCTTAATTTTGTTATTGTCTGCTTCCTGAACAGCAAAAGCAAAAGGATCCTGCCTATCTGCTAGACCAACTTTGAAAGTATCAAGCAGCTGAGAGGAACAGTGGTGGTCTTACTATGCTGATGCGAGCCTGGGCAGTGGCATGACCTTAGTTGTTTGCAAAGCAGGATAACTATTAGGGTGCTATTAGTATCTAGTTTGTAGGGTGGCTTATGTAGAGATGTTATATACTGAGATCTGACTAGTCTAGGGTGTGTAGTATGCTTAAACTGTGGATATTATTGGTTGTCCTTTTTATACTTCACAGAGATACAGGAGGCTATTAATGAGATGTTAATGGATAACAATATTACTTATTCATCCTTCATTCTTTCTTCCCTTCCTTGTTCCTTTCTCCCCTCCCTTCTCCCATCCCTCCCTTCCTTCCTCCCTTTCTTCCTACTTGCTGCAGTATCTTAAAATATTTAGGAGCCAGGCATGGTGGCACATTTTTTTTATTTCAACATTCAGGAGGCAGAGGCAGAGGCAGAGGCAGAGAGAGAGAGGCAGAGAGAGAGGCAGAGAGAGAGAGGCAGAGAGAGAGAGGCAGAGAGGCAGAGAGGCAGAGAGGTAGAGAGGCAGAGAGGCAGAGAGGCAGAGGCAGACAGAATCCTTGGGTTTGAGGCCTAGCCTGGTCTACATAATGAATTCCAGGACAGGCAGAGCTATGCAGAGAGACCTTAACTCTCTCTCTCTCCCTCTCTCTCTCTCTCTCTCTCTCTCTATATATATATATATATATATATATATATATATATATATATATATACACACACACACACACACACACACACACAAAAGGCCAGTTTTACAAACGCCCAGCTTCCCCAGTATCATCAGAGCACCTCTGAGTATGACTGACTGTTCTGCCCACTCCAAATTTCCCATCACATTTGTAGTCTCACTCCATGCACACTGTATCTGGGAAAGGAGGTAGGGCAGCACAGGCCTGCAGGTACAACAGCCAAGTCTTTCCAGGCACCTCAATTTAACAAGAAGGTTCATAAGGCTGACGGCATGCATGAATGTGGTCTCTGCCCAGCATGTGAGAAGCAGATGAAACAATAAACAAGGGGGATCAGGGTACAGGGCGGTGTCAGGAATACTTATGATGAGAGTCAGTCTCTACATAGGAGCTCACAGTCCCCCAGGCTCGAGGAACCATCTTTCATAGCCAACATGCTCAAAAATTTAAAAAAAGAAAAAAAAGAATGTAACTTTAAAAAAAGTCAACATTTTTAGAAACACATAAACAAAGGTAAACTGACTGTGATTTCATATATGTGTGTGTGTGTGTGTGTATATATATATATATATATATATATATATATAAGGGATGGCTTGCAATAAGACTAATGGTAAGATTGGAGGTGAGGCTTTTGTTCTAAGATGATGGAGTTATACTTCATATTTTTCTGTGGACTTGGATACTGAGCCCCAGCCACCACGGAGAAAACAGTACAGTGCTCAAGTTGATGCAGTGCTGGCTGGGCTTCGCATCCACCAGAGCACCTGCCCTACCCTTGGTCCCCTCAGTGAAGAGGAACTTTTGACAGACTGTCACTGACCTGTAGCAAGTTGGTTGCTTATGCCTTCTGCTTGGCTTGTCCATTGGGAAGACAAAGATGCTGGAGTCCAGGCCTAAAGTGTGCCAACTACTGCATGTAAAATGGGCCATGTTGTCCAGGGATATCTCTTCCTGTTTGAGTTCTTGGTTCTTCACCTAATGTGAGGCTGGCAATGTGCTGCTTGTGGGTATAGAGATCTTTTTCTGAGTATGTGGCGCCTTCCTGGCATGAATGTGATGAGTTGACAGTGCTTTGCAGCCCTCTGATCTGATCTGAAGGCTTTGGCAGGTGGCACGACTGCTGTGAGGCCCAGCTGTGTTGTCTGTGTACAGAGTGGTGACATTTCCCTCAGGTGGCAGGTGCTCAGGACTTTGAGGATTTGGAAGATGTCATAGGTAAGAGCTCAAGGGAGGCAGGTGTAAGTGCCTTGGTGGAGGGTCAAGCCAAGCAGGAGGCTCAGCATGCACTCAAGTCTCTTCCCAAAAGCTGTATGAGGGGTTCAGTGTCAGACCTATTTTAATGCTTAGTACAAATACTAAAGTAGTACATGATCATGTAATTTTTATGAATATTTTTTGGGGGGTTACTAAGAGAGGATCTTACTGTATAGCCTTGGCTGGCCTTGAACTCATGGAGATCTGTCTGCTGGGATTAAAGTTGTGGTCATTGTGACTAGCAGCTTTCTTCAATTCTTTCAGTATAAAAGTTTGCCGACTTAAGGATATGAACATCATTAATAATAAAGGAGGTGACACCCTCTAAAAGTACTAGAATCAGGAACAAGGCCTCACTTCCCCTCAGAAGGGCAGGCAGCAGTATAGGTTAAAGGAATCTAGAGAGATCTACCCTGAAAAAAAAAATCAAGAACTGTCTGAGAGACATAAGTGATACTGAGGAATTTGAATGTAAGAACTGACTAGGTGATGTCATAGTATCTTCCCTGAATCTGAGACAGTAGGTGTTTGAAGACATGAGTGTCACTTTCTTCAAGCTACTTGAAAATGGCTTTGAGGCCTCATATTCACAGACATAAACATTGTTTTTAGATTTTATTTTTGTGTACTACATGTGCACAGTACCTGCAGAGGCCAGAAGAGGGCGTTAGATTCCATGGAAATGAAGTTACAACTTCTTGTGAGCCACTATGTTGGTACTTGGAACTGAAACCAGGGCCTCTGCAAAAGCAAGTATTCTTAATTGCTGAGCTATGTCTCTAGCCAGCTCCACATAGACACTTTTGTTGTTTTGTTGCATTTAGTAGACTGTACATCTGATGGTGGTTCCTTAAGTGTATATCAGAGACAGGCACCCTCTTAGTGCAAGAGCACTATATGATGTTTTTACAGTAACAACAGTACATTTTCCAGTACATGTTTCTATCATTAAGTGCTTTCTCTCTCTCTCTCTCTCTCTCTCTCTCTCTGTGTGTGTGTGTGTGTGTGTGTGTGTGTGTGTGTAGCACACAGGAGTGCACATAACAGCTCAGAGTGGGTGAGAGCAAAGTATCGTCCTGTTCCTTCAGATAAGTTTTGTGATTTGGCGCAGTATGACTGACGTTTGAAAGTGTCATGCTGTGGAGCCTCTCTTCAAGTCCTTGCTGAGGTTTCATTTCTGGGATATGTCTTTAATAATATATTATAATTAGATAAGAAAAAGTTTTGACCTAAGGAAAATCATTTAGTGATACATCACTAATACAATGTAACTTGGTTGGAAAATATGAGATCAAGACTCTGTCTCTCAGCTGTATGAAATGAGATGACTAAATTAAAATTTTTCTCAAATCAGCAAGGCAGAAATTCATTCAGTAGCTATATTTGCAGCCACCAGTTAGGATCCTTATTAAATAAAAAAGGATCTGGTCCAGGCCCAGAGGCCATCAGTTAGCCCTGGAATATCCATGATTTGATATGGGATTACAGAGTTACCTGGATCTCTTTATTTCCAAAGGGAAAGTGGAAACTATCTCTCTGTGTGTCACATAACAGTCATAATTAAGTTTTTTTTTTTTTGACAAAGCAGTACATAGCAGTTGATGGTTGTGATCTGTGTATTTCCTAGTGTGTGGATGTGAGAAAACGCCTGCACAGTTGCAGAGGAGACTGTAATAGCAAAGCCACCAAGCCGCGGTGACCAGCTGAAGTAGATGAACTGTCTCAGCATTATGGCCATGACAGTGGTAGTTTATTCCACACCACATCTAGCCCAGAAATGCACTCCTTTCACCTTGATGCCTCTGCCATGTGGCTGGCATATGAATGCCATAGCTGAGTTCAGTTGTATTTTGGCCTTTCCTAAGGGGTGCATAGATTTATATCTTGTTTTGAGGTTGTGGCCATTGATGTTACTGAGCTGTCAGGGGCAAGGTGTTCACTCCTTTTTGCTCTGCCTGCATTTGGGATGAGACTGAGCTCGTGAAAGTGGAGGCATGGCTATCCTGGGAGTTCAGATTCCTAGTCCCTGGGTTTGGATCCAGCTCCACTTTCTAGTGTCTTTGTGACTTGATATATGATGGTGGTGGTGGTGGTGGTGATAATGATGGTGATGACAGTGATAACAGCTTTGGCAAGTCCCTGGGTCTTAATTGGAGTGTGAGCGGAATATACGTGGTACAATGCTGGGGTCGGTAGCATAGAGATACAGTCTAAGGATGAAAGTAATGGTGCTTCAATTGCCTGGTCAAAGCATGGGTTGAGGCATCCTTTTACTTATAATCTTAGCTTATAAAGAACTAAAAGTCCACCACAAACCACATTTTAAAACCAGGATGTTGGAGGCTGTGTGGTAGCATACACCTTAATTCTAGCCCTGGAGAGGAAGGTGATAATTGAGTCAGTCTGGGCCACAAAGCATGCATTTCTAAAATATCCCTCTCAAAGCTAGGAAGTTCTTGAGAACTAACTTTAAGCACAGCAAAATCTGGAACCTTTAGTGATAATGGTCACTGCCCACCTCTAAGGTTACACTTTATGTTGGGACTTCAGAGTTCCTGCAGTTCTATTCTCTGGCCAGTTTTGACTCCTATACAGAGAAATTTCCAGGGAGGTCCCAAAGAAGTAACAGAGAAGGTGACTGGCACCTGCTTGGGGGCCCTGTGTACCTCTGGAGTCAGGCCACCTCACTGTTAGGAGAGAATGAAGGCTTTAGAACAAGAGTGGCCATGTTCTGGCTGGAGTTCCAAACCTCTCAGAAATAGGAGCTTTTCTCCCATGTCACATGGCTTAGCATACCTGCCAGTCTTCATGACAAACCAAGTCTTTTGCTGTTTCCTTTCCCTGGAGATTGTTGATAAGACTGTCATGTTTAGTTGGAACTTCACAGAAGTTAGACAGAAAAAAATAAACAAGCCTGAGGTTCTGGCCAAGTTGTAGAATGGTGGAACATCAAAGCTTGGCCAGACATCAGGCTCAGCTCCTACAGAGTGCCTTCATGGTCACCAGCAGCCAGCAGGCTTCAGTCTAGTGTAGGTTCTCTGTGGAGAAATGAGTTGAGGGCAGCTCTGGGGAGAAGATTTGTTTGGGAGATGCAGATCTGGGTTTAGCCCATGCAGGAGCTGGTTCTTGTTCTACCACCTGCCTCAGCCCAGGTCTCTAACAACTAACCCACACCTGCACCAGCTCTCTGAGTCTGTCTCCTGGTGAGTGTTCACAAGCCTCCAAGGCCTCAAGGGGATCTTGTTAGCCTGCTTACAGACCACAGGTCTAGATTACTCCTGTGATACCCACAGTGGGTCTTTTGTTAGAGGGAGCTGGATGTGAATTGACACCAAACCTACAGGCATGTTGCTGGGCTGTGCTAATTGAAGTTCACCCAGGTTGATCACCGGCAGTCTGGATACTGTATGGGCCTCATCCCAAGGAGGGGAGGGATTGGAATAGAAGCAGGATCCTAGCTCTTACCCTAGTATGCAGCATAGATGGTATCTTGCCTACCTTCTTTTTCAGCAGAAAGGAGCTATAGTTTGCCAGGTGACTGTATCAGGCTTTCACACAAATTCCCTGATCATCTATACTAACTCTCAGTCCCCTACGCCTGGACCTTCTTCCAACCTGTCCTACAGACTGCCTAGAAGGTCTGAATTGAGTCTAGGAACCAGTGTCAGCACCATGTCCCTCTTTCCACCTCCCAGGTACATACTGTGTTGCCTTGGCATAGTCTTCTGTATTTTAACATGATTGTGGCCTTAGGGGGAGGCTGAACAGCATCTTGGGGATAGGTTGATGTGGGTGCCAAGACTTGGTCAAGTGGCTGTCATCTGAGCACCCTTGGTGTTTCCAGCCCTGTGCCTGATAGAGTAGAAATAGTGACCCACTGTGACCACTCTCTGAGACCTTTCTTCATTCTTGTTCTGTATAAAAGGCTCAAGAGCTTCCTTGGGTGGCTCTGTCCACTCTGCAGATCAGTTGAGAGAGCTAAAGCTGCAGCCCATATCCAGGGAACAGGCAGAGGCCAATCCAAATGCAACCTAAGGTTACTTTCTGATGTCTTAGCAGCTTTGGGGGAGAGTACTCAGGAAGCTCTTCACGGGGCCACCCTTTGCGATTCACGTAAGTAAAGTGCCTGGAGGATGAGAATGGGCAGCAGAGAGAGAGAAAGAGAAAAAAAAAAGCAAACCACAGAGGCTTAAGTGCTCAGACTACTCTGCTGGGTCTGGCCCTGAAGCAGACATAGATTGTAAGGACTGCTCCAAAACAGCTGGTAACAGGACACCATGCTTTCAGCCTTTCTTTCTTCCTTGTTGCCAGAAAAATAATCAGCTCTGTATCTTAAGTGCTTGATGGAGTGGCCCAGACACAGCTGTAACTTAAAACAATTTTTTGTTTCAGTTGTTTAAAATAAACAGATGTGCTGGAATTCAGTCCCAGTCCGGTGTCCGCACCTTTGAGTGGGTGGCCTCTGGATGCTGCTTCTTTTTTTTTTTTTTAAGATTTATTTTATTTATTATATGTAAATACACTGTAGCTGTCTTCAGACACTCCAGAAGAGGGCGCCAGATCTCGTTACGGATGGTTGTGAGCCACCATGTGGATGCTGGGATTTGAACTTAGCACCTTCGGAAGAGCAGTCAGGTGCTCTTACCCGCTGAGCCATCTCACCAGCCCCTGGATGCTGCTGCTTGCACCTTTATGGCATGCTGGCATGGGTTGTGTTCTCTGGGACTTCCCGTGTGTGCTTCCAGAGGCCAGGGTGTGGACTGAAGTGGCCTTTGGGCTGCACTGTCACCAATCCCCTTCCTCCTTTCATCGTGTTGGGTGCTGTGCTGTACTAGTTCATAGCATGAGCAGGAAAAGGTCCAATCACCTGGAGCAAATGCTTACAGAGCCTCTTTCCACTCCAGAGAACAGACTTTTAAGTGTGTTTATTGGTTTTAGCATTATTGGTAGAGTCCCTAGTAAGGAAGGAAAGACTTCTTCACTTTCTATTTATTTCCTTCAGGCATGACTAGCCATTCCCTCCACCTCTTTAGAGCCCCAGGAACTGTGTGTTCTGTGCATGAGGACCACTGCCTGTTGTTAGGAAGTATATAACTGTGGAAAGAGATGGCAAGGAAGATATAGAGCAAGTTTCTCCCTGTCACCTGTGCCAGCTTACATGGTAGATGGGTTCATTCGAGGCACATGCTCTAGAGCACTGCATTGCTATCTTCCCTGTGATTCCTGGTCCAGCCACCTTCCTTTCCCTGGCACAATGGTAGCCACCTCCCAAATAGTCTCCCTGCAGCAGTCTTTTCTTCAGTCACCCCACTACTCATGTGACAGACTACACACCAGCAAACTACAGATCATGCCATTCCTCTACCTAACAGCCTCACTAGGAGTAACAGAACCAGCTCATGCTGCTGCCAACCAGGCTTCACGCGACTCAACCCTGCCTCCCTGTTGCTGTTTGAACACTGTCTTCTCATGGTGGTGCTCTCTTATGTGACTGTTGTCCTCTCGGAGACGTCTTGCCTATAGTAGCCTTAGCTTGGACCACTCTTCCTTTCCACCTTCCCATGGAGCCTTCTGCCATATGCTTTAGAACATCATCCCACAACACCTGTTCTGTCCCATAATGCTGTTTTGCTTGCTGAATGGCTTTATATAGAAAAATTGCTAAGCATAAATATTTGTTGTGTGTAAACTTCACAAGGACAATTATATTTCCTTACAATAGTATCTGACACATAGAAGATACTTGAAAAACTTACTGTTTAATGAGTTAACATATCTTCAGAACCTAGCATTGTTCTGCTGTCTGAAGTCCTTTGTGAAAACACCCACTTTTACCTATAGTTGTGTCTGAGGAATGCAGTACTGTTGGCAAGTAGAATAAGTGGTGGTAAGAACAGTGGCAAGCAAGCTTGTTTTTTATGATTGCAGAGGGGACAGAACCCAGGTCCTGGCATATGCTAGATACATGCTCCAGCAGTAGCTGCACTGCAGGGCTCCTGTGCACTTACTGTGAGGATGTTGCAATAAACATATCAATGTGGGGATGTTCTGATATGGCTCCTTGGGGTTTGTACCATGTTTCCTTTTCTGCAGTTAAGGCACCTAAAGGACAGAGACATGGTCTCTTAGCAGAGTTAGAAGCTTTACAAGTACTAGACCTGGTGTTTGACCTCAGACACCCATGCTCAGGCTTCCATAAGGGATGATACCTCTGTTCTTTTCAGGGAATGTCAGGAGCTGAATGAATTGACATGGTCCATCTCTACAGGAAGATGTGGTGTGGAGGAATAGCAGTTCCCAAGTTCAGAATCTTCTGTTAGAGTATTTACTTGGCTGTGAGGTCAAGAGTTGTTACAAAGGCTAATGTCTCAACAGCCATAGAGAACATGAAATGCCAGGTGACAGGGCTCTGAGTGATGCAGGAGGTCTAGTGTAGCATGCATTCTTTCAGCAGGAGGTAGCTCACAAGCTTCTGCACCTCCTCTGAATGGCCCCAGGCTTACTCTTTCTTTCCTTGCACAGCTCCTTGTGCTGTCCCTGCAGGGCACCTCCCATTCAGACAGCAGCCTGCAGAATGCTTTCACTGCACATTAGTCTTTTTTGTTGTTCATGTGCTTTATTTTGTTTTTCCAGACAGAGTTTCTCTGTAGATCCCAGGAGCTTGCTGATCACCTAGCCAGCCTAACCAAGAGGACAAGCTCTGAACTGAGGGGGATTCTCTGACATCAACCTTTGCTGGCCACAAAATGGCACACGATGAGCAGTCATTCACCAGGACACCACATGCACGCATGCACGCACACATGCACTCACAAACTAGGGTGAACACAGTAACTTAAAACCATAAAACAGAGAGGAATGTTTAATTGTGATATGGGGCAAGGCCCCAGCACTGGGGTTACATGTGTGTACTATGGGTATGGCTTTTTCTTAGCTGCTGAACCTGAACACAAGTCCTGGTGTCATGCAGCAAGCATTTTATACACCAGGTTGTCTCCCCAGCCTTGCTGCAGGGGTTTTTAATGCTCTCCTAGGGTCTGTTCTGAGGTTCTAACCACCTGCTTGATGTTACCAGACAAAGCAATATAGTGTTGCTCCTCTATGCACTGGGAAACTGGAAGATGGTGACATCTTGGGACATTTGTTATAACCAGCTGATTCCTGTTAAGCATGGTGGGCCATGGTAGCCCCGAGAAGCCTCATACTCCAGGTACATTGACTTGCTATATAAAGTGAAGCAGTACTAAGGAGATGACACATGCAGCCAGACACTAATGAGGAAAGAATAACAGATCTACAGCTGTGCCCACAGTGTCACACTGGAGTCACAAGAATCACTTCAACTGAAAGAGAACTCACGGGCGACAGAACTCCTGGGGATTCCCTTAGCTGGTCACCACAGCCTAGTCACCCAAGGGGTTCTGTGTCTATAGCCTGTGGAAGTCATCTGTGTTCAGGGTGGATTCACAGACAGAGTTACCAGGTACAGAGGAAAGCCACTCCCATGAGATGAGACACACTGACACAGGCAAGAGAAGTCAGACCCTACACTGGACCTTGAAAACACATCAGATCATTGTGAAAAAAAGATGAGCAGATGAAAAAGATCTGAAGAGCCATTGCCACACTACTCAGCAAGTACCTTACCACTGCCACACCACTCAGCTAAGGACCTTAACACTGCCACACCACTCAGCTAAGTACCTTACCATTGCCACACCACTCAGCTAAGTACCTTACCACTGCCACACCACTCAGCTAAGTACCTTACCATTGCCACACCACTCAGCTAAGTACCTTACAAGGCTCCCTGGCATCAGGCTCCCTGGCATCAGGCTGGCCTTTATTCTTCCTGTTACCTTTTTGATGGTTTTTTGCCTCTGACCATGACAGTCATTCATATGCATATGTATCTGTGATAGAGAGGCCAGTAGAAGGAAAAAATGATAATCTATGAATCTAGTATATAGCATTCTGACCAAATTTTATCTAGTTGTAATTATTCTGGATATAAAATTTTAGACCCTGATTTACAACAATTTTTGAACCATGAGCCTTGCTCCATATCATAATTAAATAGTCCTTGCTGGCTTCATTCTATTTTATGCTTTTGAGTTACTGTGTTCACTCTAGTGTATATGTTGTATGAGTGTGTGTATGTGTGTGTCTATGTGCATGCTTACACACTTATATATATGTATATGTGTAGCACCTTCTATCCTGATAGCAGCCTGCAGAGTGTTTTCTTTTTAGATTATTCTTTTTTGTTGTTATTTGTTCATTTTGTTTTGTTTTTGAGACGGGGTTTCTCTGTGTATTCCTGGTTGTCCTGGAACTCACTATAAACGGATTAGTCTCATGCTCAGAGATCAACCTGTTCTGCCTCCCAAGTTCTGGGACTGAAAGTATGCACCACCACATCTGGCTTATTGCAGATTATTCTTTAGAGAAAATTATTGGAACTAAGTCTTTTTTTGATGGGTGGAATGGGGATAAGGATATCTGAACATGTTTGGCCTTGGCTTTATTATTATATACTAAAGAATATGTCTGGCCTGAGTCCTGGGTTCTTAAAGCCCTTGGGTGCTGAATGTGTCTGTTCTTGTTGGACAATGGTCCCACAGTTGGGTTTATTCCACTGAGATGCTGGGAAGACCAATCATATGAATGCAGTTTTAGGTTTGGGCCAATGATAGCATCCTGATCTTATGATCACTGAGCAGAGGGACCTGGAAAGTGACTTCAGTCTCATGGGTAGTAATCCAGTTAGGCGTATTTCAGTAATGAGACACCCCTACCTCTGCAAAATGTTCTGAAAACTGAGGCTTAGATGATTTCCAGGTTGGTGGATACTATCTGAAGTGCTGATATGCTTAGAAAGTAGTATTCAGGCCCCATGGGGATGTGGCAGGGGAGCATACAGAAAGCTTAGACTCACACAGGCCTCCTTCCATGAGTGTCCTACTTTGCCTGGTAATAAAACTTTATCATAATTACAATGCTGTTGATGAGTAGTTTTCTTAACCCAAGGAGGTCAAAGAAGCCACGGGAGTTTCGAGTACCTGCTCAGAAGTGTGAGAGTCCCAGGGACTCTCAGACTTGTAATTGATGTCTGAAGTGAAAGGGACTTGCTGGAGACTGTGCCTTTAACTTGTGACCTTTGACGGTGGCAGCTTCAGGTGGTGATGTCCCAACTGAATTACAGTGCACAGTTGTGTTATACATATCCAGCTGTGCTCTTAAGTTTGCACAAAGGTCTACTTTTATCAACTGTGTAAAGTTAAGTGAACTTTAACTTCTCTGAGTCTTAATGTCCTATGAAACAGAATTTCATAATTAGTGAGTTGGTGCCATCTCAAGTCATCCTATGACACCTGGGAAAATACTACTCTTAAATTATTATTTACTTATTGAAATGTTTAATTTTTTTAAAAGAGAATTTCACACATGAGTGCTATATTTATGTAATTTTTATACTTCCCTCTCTTCCTTCCAACACCTGTGCTCCTCCCACTTCCTTTCAAATTCGTAATCTTTTTTCTTTATTATTGTTACATATCTATGCATGTGTGTATCCATACAACCTGCTGAGTGCATTTAGTGTTGCCTGTATCCTGTGGGGTTGGATAACCTATTGGGGGTTTGTTCCCAGCAAGGGCGGATTCTCCCTCACTGAGTAGCTCTTGGCTCGGCACCTGGAGCTCTTCCATCTTTGCTGGTCTATTGTTGAGATTTCGTGGGTTCAACTTTCTTGTCAGACATAGAAGACATTATCTCTTAGTAGCTGTCCTAGTCCTCTGGCTCTCAGTCCTTCTGCCCCCTTCCTTGTGGTTCCCCATCTTAGGTGTAGGGTGCAGATGTATCAGTCAGTTGGGTTAGGCACCCTACAGTCAGTTGTTCTTTGTGCTTTGACCAGTGACCAGTTGGGGATTTCTGTAATGAGCTCTGCCTCCTGCAAAAAGAAACTTCTTGTGAGAGCTATACTTGTCTGTGGATAGAAGGATAAGAATTGAGGATACCGTTAGGAATTAGGCTATTTTAGAAAAGTAGCAGTGGGAGATCTTCCTCTAGGGTCCTTACCAGCCATGGGTGGTTAGCTAGGTTACAGTAGTAGGCATGAATACCCCCATTGAGCAGGCCTTCAATTAGGTGGCTGTTGATGATCCCCAATATCAAAGTGCCACTGTTGCACTCTTGGGGCTCTCCTACTGGGCTGCGCACTGTTGTGCCTTGTAGGTTTTCTTGTTTATTCCCTTGGCAGTTTGAATAGTACCTTCAGATATTCTTGAGAGCTAGTCTGTGGGAGAGGCTTCCGGGTAAGTTCTAGCTCTATTCTTGTAAATCCCATGTCCTACGTATATAGTTTCCTCAGCAATAGGTTCTTCATTTTTTTGGTCAGCAGCCAAGGGCAATGGCCATAACCTATATTGTTATGTTTGGAAGTCTCTTGGATTTTCATGACCAGCAAGGAGGTTTCCCTTGCTTTGTCCTGGGAATCTTGTTAGATAATCTGTAGCTCTTTGGAGAAAAAATTATCACCCCAACTCTCTCTCTCTCTCTCTCTCTCTCTCTCTCTCACACACACACACACACACACACACACACACACACACACACATGAAATATGTATTTTTAAGTATACATAAAATGTTTTCCTAGGAGTTTCCTAGAACACCAATCATCCTGTGTTCCTCTGCTCTCTGTACAAATGATGGTGAAACTGTCAGGGAAGGAAGTGTTCCTCACTCACTGTTGGTGGGATTCCAGACCGGGGATAGCCACCATGGGAATCAGTATGGAGAAATCTCCAAAAGCTAAAAGTAGATCTGCCATATGAGCCGATTGTACCACTTCTTGGCATATGCCCACAGGACTTGCCATCCTACTCTGCAGACCCTTGCTCAGCTATGTTCAATGCAAGTCTGTTCACAGTAGCTAGAAAGAGGAGGCAACCGAAATCTCCTTCAGCAGATGCATGGGTGGTCAAGATATGGTAAATATACACCGTGGCATTCTGTTTGGCTACACAGAAAAATAAATTAATGAAATTTGCAAGTAAATGGAGGGAAATAGAAAATATGAGTGAGGTAACCCAGACCCAGAAAGATAAACACTACGTGTTCCTTATTTGTGGATCTGAGCTCTGTCTCTTTAGATGTGGCTACATAGCCTATAGTAACCACAGAAACCAGAAAATAAAAAGGGACCTTGGCAAGGGGGTGGGGTGGAGCACTGGAGAGAGGGGTATGGTAGGACACAGGTGCCTTGAAAGCAGAAATGGGAAAAGAGGGCCATAGCTTGGGAGGAAAGGCAGGCTGCATGTTACCTTGCTCAGGGAGAGTCTCTGGGCTGAAGTGATCCTCCTTCCTCAGCCTCTTGAGTAGCTGGGACCACAGGTAAAGGACACCACTTCAGGCATGAATCCTTCCTTCCCTCCCTCCCTTCTTTTTTCCTGCAGTATCTTAAAACATTTATGAGCCAGGAGTGGTGGCACATGCCTTTTATCTGAACATCCAGGAGGCAGGGGCAGACAGGTATTATGGGTATTTCTAGTTTCAGAATGAGATGGTACTCTTGCAAGAAACTAATGCAAGAAACTGGCATGGTGCTCAGCTCTTGGGCTCTGCAAGAAAATGGAGCTCTGCTCAGCCTGAAAGTGGAGCTTGTGGCTGTGAGAATCTTGCTGCCAGGGGTGTACTGAGACATTCCTTCATCTTAGAGGAAATGAAGGTTTTAGGAAGAGGTCAGGTGACCAGAACCTTGACAAAACTAGAGAGTCTATACAGTGAGTGAGTCACATAAGAAGGACATCAGAACCGATTGGCTAGAAGGGTCTAATAAATTGTGTCCCTCACAAGGACCGGCATTTTCTATTCCTTGGGTGGGCCACATGTGCTTTGCTCTCAGGAAGATTGGGAACAGCTGTCCTGAATCGTTGCTGTTGAGTCATATCTGGTCCATGGGCCAGCGGTTGGCGCCTCTGGTCATTCAGTCCCTTTTTAGCAAGACTCTTGGGGAAGTGCATGCTCAGCATCCTGTGTGGTGCTGGCAGCCTGGCTTCCGTGGCCTCCTGCTGTGGCCTTAGCCCAGAGCAGCCTCTCCTGGGCTTTCTAGCTCCTCTAGTAACTTTGGCACTTGCTTAGCAGATCTTCAACTTTATATTCTCTGTTATTCCTCTGTGTTACAGTGTGTGTATGTATGTGCGTGTATCCCTACAGGTTGCGCTTCTTGGGGACAGAAACAGTGTTGGACTCCTGAGTCCTGGAGCTATATCCATGGAATACCTGAGCAGATGTTCAGATGGGAGAGGACCAGACTCATTTCAGTGCCTGGTACCAGGTGGAACTTGGGTAGCTAGTTTGTAGGTATTAGGGTGGGGCATCTTGGAGATGAACAGTGGGGAAGGAGAGCCTCGATGGAGATGTTTCCCTGACACACTGGCCTGACCTGCCTACCACTTCCTCCAGGGGCCTCTGTGTCCTGGCAGGCCTCTCATTGATTTCATCCCTCAAGTTGCTAACTGTTGGGCCCACAGGACATTGTGGACTCTGCAGCCTTTCACAGTGAGATGTGTTCCTGCTGCCCCTTCTGAAACGAGGCCTGCGGTGCCTCTTCAGTCCCCAGTCTCCATCCAAAAAAATGTCTAATTGTATCTTGAACTCATTTACATTGCTTGCTTCAATGGCCTCACTTGGCAGCTGAAGCCGTATGCTAATTCTATCCTTTTCATGAAGGAATTCTGCTGATTTTACTTACTTTTTATGGTTGATCCTGTCCTTTCTTCTCCCCCTGCTCCCCCTTTTTTTTTGGTCTGCGCTCTCCAGGCAGTTTTTCAGGCTGCTCTTTCACTGGCCCTGTCAGCCTGTTACCTCTAGATGTGTTCCTCTATGGTAGAGCTCCAACCTCAGTCCTGGCCTTTCTGCACTTCTAACAAGGAGGGTTTCCTGTGGCCTGTGGCACACATCTTCCAGGACATGTTTGTGTCTGAGGCCGTTAGGAGGGTGCCATAGCAGCAAGAGCTTTGGGAAGGAGGACCTGGCTTCTACACCAGGTGGGGCCCATAGTGAGACCTAGAGCAGTCTCTGCTGCCCTGACTTGAGCCTTTATCTGCTCATGGATAGATGAGGACCTATCCTCTCCATTCAGGTTTGTTGAGTATTTTCCAAGTAGAAAAGCCCTGGAATGGGATCCTCACTGGGATGATCCTTACTTGACCTTGCACATCAGGGGGCACAGCTGTTCTCCTCATACACCTTGTTTTGTTTGCAGTGCAGGGGATTGAAGCCAGGCCTTATATATGTTATGACACAACCACTGAGGAGTAAAGAAGGGTTTGACCATTGCAATGAGGAAGGGGGGGGGGTGCTCTTCGTGTGGTCTCAGGCTATATAACAGTCTGTCAGGTGATGATACAGCTAAATATGGAGGTCACATTAGCAGGGCTGTGAAAAGTTGTGATGTTCTTGTGTTGAAACCTTCCCACCACACCTCTCTTAGAAGTTGTTCCTGCATTGAGTAACATGTGAGTAACCTCAAAGTGCTGGACCACTCTGGTCTTGTAATACTTTTCATTCACTCCATGTGTACGTATCGAACACCTACTGTGTGCTGGTGGTACAAGGGGAAAGAACCTGAGTCCCAGAAGCTGTAGAGGAGTGAGCAAGCAGTACAGCAGAGCTGACCAGGGCCATGATGGAGCTGAGAGGCTGATGGGAGTGAGAGGCACAGGTCAAGGTGCATGTTGGGGTTTCTGGAGTGAGCCTGCGGCCTAACACCTCCTAGTTAGCTCTGGGGGTGCCACAACTGGGGAGGGAAAGTAGTCAGCTCTGGTAGCCCATTTGGAGGTCAAGGTGATCCTCAAGTTTGTGGCCACTTTGATATCAGAGTCCACTACCATGTTACTTTTCGTTGACCCTTCTTGGCAGCTCCCATTCTTGCCCTCTTCAAGCAGTGACGGGCTCCCAGGAGCAAGGGAGTTCCTGTGGTCCTGTATGCTGGTACCCAAGTGCCTTCTGACACAGAAGGTAAAGGCCGAAGAAACGTGTTTGTTCTATTTCTTCCAATATGCCTTTCTAGAGAACACTCTCTTCAGAGAGCTCACACTGGGAGCTGCTGGCCAGACTTGGCCCACAGGCATGTTTGGTTTGGGCCATATAGTTTAAACATTTTTTGAATTGGTTGTCAAAGTTTAAAATTTGGCAAATTTTATGTAATAGTCCAGATTTTTGGCTTCTCTTGAAAAGTGGGAAGATCTGGCAGCCCCAGGCCTGCATTCCTGCCTGTCTATGGTGGGCTGGAGCTGGAGAGACTATCCCCTCCAGCAGGGCTCAGGAGTTTCCACTCCCTGTGATCTTGCTCTTTGCTTTATCACCTACATAATGTTCCCTCAGCCCCTGAGGTGTTTATATTTTGGATTACTGTACCTTATGCACTCCATTCCAGAAGTGTAGGGCATTAATCTGTGAGAATGGTCTCCTGTCCCAGGAATTGGTTTTGCACTTCAGACCCCAGGTGAGGGCTGTAAATTCTTCTGGGAGCTTTACAGTGCCAAGCAGGTGGGGGAAGCTAAGGCTCAGACATGGAAAGGTTCTTTACAGTGCCCAGCAGGTGGGGGAAGCTAAGGCTCAGACATGGAAAGGTTCTTTGACAGTGTCACTTGGTGTAGTTGGGGAACTGAAGTCCATTGTGTCCCTGCGAAGCCTGTTCCACAATCCACTCTTACCTAACACAATGTCCCACAGGGCTGAGGTGTGCCTGGAACCGTAAAGGTGGAAAGGCTCCCTGTGGGATGGATCACAGTTCTATGTTGAGAGGAAGTGGCCCATGGAATAGACCTCAGGCAGAGCTAAGTCAGGCCTAGTGCCCCACATTCAAGCTGTGGTTCATGCTGCCCCCTGCTTCCCTCCTCCACACTGACTGAGTACTTTCTGTTGCTAAGCAGGTCCTGACTTTTCTAAGCCCACATTGCTGAAGCATGTCTGACACCACGTCCTGCCAAGTTAAGGCCTCCATAGCTAGTAGAACGATGAGCTCTGATTGCTTATTTTCACAATGGAAATCACATGAGCAGAACTCCACAATTACCAACATTTTGAGAAAAATAATGACTTAGAAAATGAATCATGTGTAATGGTATATATCTTAAGTCCCAACACTCAGGAGGCTGAGGCAAGAGGATTGCTGGAAGCCAGGAATTCCCAACAAGTCTGGGTAACATAGTGAGATCTTGTCTATAAAACAAATAGAGAATGATACTTCCCAGGTGTCTTAGTAGCTCTTACCCTCTCCTGTTTTGAGGGATAAGGTGCTCTCCTAAACCACACGCTGTTGCTGGGTGTATGACACACTGATTTGTAGTGGCTGGAGCTGTGCTGGTTAGATGGATGCTGTTAGAGAGCAAGGTGTCTTATGAAGGATCACCAGTTGGGGACCATTGCAGGCTTTAGACAGGAGTCCAAACTCTGTACTGTGGGGCGTTTCCCCAGCTCCTGCTCATGACCCCAGGTAGAATGGCCTGTGGTGATGGATCAAAAAGTTCAGAAATTCCTTGTAATGTGCACTGGGCCCTGGTTAGCCAGTAAGCCTGTCTATTCATTAGTGTCAGGAAGGTGCCCAGGCTTCATGTTGGTACTGTCTGGTCCTCTGTGCCTACTTTATCCTAGAGCCATAGCACAAGGTCTGTGTTTGGACCTCAGACATCACCATGTGAAGTTTGCTCCAGCTGCTGGCTCCAGCACCGTTCATAGTTGCATTCCCACATCCCCCTTCACTGATTGACCAGAAGTTCTGCATCCATATTTGGAGATTCATCTGTGTTCCCCTTCCTCCCCCAGCCCCTCAAGGTGTCTGCCAAAAGTCTGTATAACTCATATCATCTCCCAAGCTGTTATAGTATATGAAGGCAGAGGATAACTTAGTTATTTTTGAATACAGATTCTTAGCAGAAGTAAGATGTGTGGTTGGGGGAGTTTTTATACTCACTGCATGAAATAGACAATATTTCCTGAAACAGGAGATATGAACCTCAAAGAATTTAAAATAAAACATTCATTTTATTATTTTTTTAAAAGAAGGAAAACTGGGGGGGGGGGGGAAGTAGAATAGTCAGTCTTTTTATCCTAAGTACAGATGAAATTGATTAAACCTTAAAGACTGGCCTCCGCACACCCGGTTTATTAATTGAAGAATTTCCTCTTACCCAGAATGGGAAGTTCACATTAACATTGAGCTTGCCCTGAGTGCTGGTGACACTTGAGAACTGAACATTTTCCACAATCCTATTTTCTCTTCGGTGCTAGAGGAAATCCTAAAATGGCTAAAATGGGGGAGGGGCAGGGGGAGCAGAACCCGTACTTTTAAGGAAGCCTTCTTTCATTTCCTTGTAAAGCATGAAATCAAATTATAGCTCGTGGTCCACAATTATTTTATTTCTACATTTCAAATTCCATTTTCTGCTCCTTCTTGCTGCTCTTGAACAGGGGCTGCACTGTTGTACAAAGTCAGCTGAAGAGATTACCCCAGATAGACTGTGACACAGTAGCTTAAGGAAGCAAGCAGCCAGGCTCCCCTGCTGGGTCAGGAGCCAGGCCCCATGAACCCTCCTGCATCCGGAAGGTCCATGGCGTCACTGCTCCTGTCCAGGGAGCCTCTGCTCTGTGTGCAGACCCTTGCTGTACCTCTAACTTTTCAGAAAGGGCACCATGTGCAGTTTTCAGAGCCTCCCAAGTGCTAGTGGTAGGAGGTGGCACAAAGTGAGGCTGGTACTGACATTCTGTTGGCTTCTGGGGGCTAAAGAAATGTCTGTTGTAGACTGCAGATAAGCTATGTCTGCAGTTATCTATCAGGGTTTATTGACTCATGAAAGAAGGGGTGGGAGGCGTAATGGACCCTCACCTAAGATTCCAGCTGCTCCTTCCAGCTGTTGTATGCAGTTCTCTCCCTACTGTGTGGAGGCATTCGAGTCACATGCTAGTCAGAGGCTGGAAGAGGTTAACTTAAGGAGCTCCACCTATGTCTTATAGGGAAGCAGTCATCAACACTGGGTGGGTGACAGCTTCTCAGTGCAGCTACTTTGGGGTCACCAGCTCTTCATCCAGTAATCTCTCATTCATGCTTTCTAAGTAAAGTCAATAAACTCATTGGTTTCCCAGGGGACTTTGGAATCATACTTTGGGTTGTTGTTATTGAGGCTGGGTAGACATGGATTATGTCTCTGCCTGGAACTCTCCCTGCCCTTCAGCTCTTGGTCAGTAGTGCAGTTTCCTCATCTATAATGGCACTGTTAATTCTGTCCTGGGTCCTTTTACTATTAAAAGGATTATTACATTGTTAATCCAATAGGTAAAACATGGGATTTGAGTGTGGTTTTACTGATTTTTTTTTTCCTGGTAGTTCTAGGATATCTTCTTTTATGTGTGGGCTGTCTGTGTTTATTTTCTTTCCTCTTCAATCTCACTTCACCTTCTTCTTCTTCCTCCTCGAATTTATGAGCTTCCTCTCTTCTGTCTTTGCTCAAATGGGTACTGGACAAGTCCCTTCCATTGACCTGCTGTGTATCCAAGCCACCTGTCCCAGCACAGTTCTGAGCTTGCCTGTCCTGTGTTCTTGCCCAATTAGAAATCCACTTGCTGAGTTAGGTGTTCACTTTCTACTTTGCATCACTGGATCGTGATGGGATGGAATCCTGTTGTTTTGGCCGTGCAGGTGTGCCAAGTTCTTACCATAGACGAGAACTGCAGGAGTGCTCAGTCAGCAGTGTGCTGCTAGCTGTTGACCGATCTGGCATGGTCCATTAAGTTGTTGGTGTTCTTATGATTAGTTTGAACTTCATTCCATTTGAAGCATTAAGGTTAGTAGTCTAGTGTGATTGTTAGGACTTTGTTCAGCCTTTAGAATTGTCTTTAATTTTTTTATGCAGAAATGTTTGAGTTTATGTTGATGAGTTTATCGACTTCCTGTTTTCACCTCTGAGCTATGTACCCTATTGGGGTATGTTTTACCTTAAAGTTATATTTGTTTCCCCATGCCTTGTCTTCCAGTACTTTTGTGGCTTTATGTTTGAAACATTTGTGTGTGTGTATTTGTTTTGAGACAGAGTCTTTCTATGTATCCCTGGCTGGCCTCAAACTCATAGCAATCTATCTGCCTCTGACTCCCACGGGCCCTTACTGAAAGTATGTGCCACCATCCCTGGCCAAAATATTTTATTAAATTACACTTATTTATTCTGTGTGTCTGTGTATATGCTTGTGTATATCATGACAGGCAGGCATGTGCTCAGAGAACAGCTTGCAGAAGTTTGTTCTTTTCTTCCCGCTGTGTGGGTTCTGGGAATTGTCATAGTGGCAAGTGCCTTTATCCATTGAACCATCTTGCCTGCCCTTATGTTTGAAACTTTGATTAATTTGGAATCATGGTGTAAAGTATAAACTGGAGATCACATTTTATTTTTACCAAGATGCTGTCTGTTACCCCTAGGTCACAGTCGAGAGGCTGTCCTGATTTATAGATAAAGAGCTTGGCGAACAGCGGCTACTCACTTGCGGCATCTCAGCCTATAAAACTGGGCATCGTGTGTATGCCCTCAGCTCTGGACCTTTCAACCAATCCCCAGCCTGTATACTCTTTTGGCATTTTTTGCTCTTGGTCAGAATCCAACTCCTGCTTTTCTTGTCCACCCTGTTGAAAATTTCCCTTGATCTCTTACATGGCCTCCCTTTGTTGTTCCCCCTGTACCTCCTCTGCAGACATGGCTGGCATTGTTCTTCTGCGGATGTCCTTAGGTGGTGATGAATGCAATGGTCTCAGATGGCACGTGTGTCCCAGGGAACATTGGCAGATTGCCTTCACTTGAGTCTGCTCTCCTTCCTTTGCCACCTGCAGGACCTTGCTCACCTGCTCTTTGGGATGTCTCCAGGTTCCCAGAGGTCTCAGGAATGTGGGATTCTGGCCAACAGGTAGCTGGTGATAGGAAAAGGGAAAAAACTTGAAGTCAGACAACACTTGGCTCTAGTGTCTCTTTGGCTATTGATGACTGTACAGGTTGGTCATCAGGTTTGTCCCTAGGAAGTAGAAGAGCCTCTACCACATGGAGCTGAGGTGAGGATCAGGGCTAACTGGGAAGTCACATGTTCAAACTTGATAGGAGCCAACACTGGTGTAAATCCAGGGCAGGGGGTCATTGGAATGGTCTGCATAGGGTGTGGCTCAGAATTCATCTTTGTTCTCCGGGATCTTTTCCTTAGCTGTGTTAGATATAAGTCCAATCTTACCACATGTGCTAATTTGTAAAGGTTTTATGTGGACTTGTTGAATGGTTGGTGTTGGCCATGTATCCCTATCTTACAACACTGTGCAGGCTAAATGAGTCCTGTTCCAAGCCCAGGCTAAGCTCTAGCTGGTTCTTCCTAATAGTGGCTGCTGCTTTGGGACTTTTGGCTGACTGGGCAGCCCACAGATCCCACTGGACCTGCGTTGGCTCTACTCCTACCCTGGTATTCTGGGTATAGACATCTGGACTGTATCCTTCTGAACCACTTGGTCCACTTACTTGGTCTTCAACCTCAAGAACAGAAGGCCTTACTGCTGCTTGTGTCTCAAGTTCTGGGTAATGGGGAGATGTCACTATCACCTACTCAGCCTTTTCCACAGAGTTCTCTATCCAGGATTTGGCTCAGATGTTTGGAAGACCCCCACCTTTGTAGGTCAGTTGACACAATAAGGATTCCCATCCAAGTAGCAGATATAGTGCTTCATGCTGTCACTAACACCTGATGCCCGGTGAGGGGACACCCCATATACTGCTTGCTGGGAAGTGGTGGTAGCATTTCTTTCATGTTATATTGATGTAGGGAACCCAGGATGATGTGGGTATATGTGAGCAACACAGGGATCCGAGGGTCTCACAGAAGTTCCAAACTACCCAAGCTTGTCCTATTTCAGGGAAACTATTCAAAGAACAAAAATCAGGAATGTATCAGCCATTCCACACCCCATTAGATTCTCCTTAACAGAGCCAAATGGCCACAATATGATATAAGTCTACAAGCATGCAGGAGCACGAGGGTACACGGGCGCGCGCGCGCGCACACACACACACATACACACACACACACACACACACACACACACACAGTTGACAGTGTAGTGATAGCTGCAACCTGTGATGATGTCTGACCAATGTTGGTTTCTGCCTGTTAGCAAGGTGGTTTTGGAGAAGTTATCTAACTTTCCAGAGTCATAATCCTATTTACCATAAAATGGAGAGACAGGTAATATAATGAGTAATGAATTAATACTGTGCAGTGATGATGGGACATCCCTTGGCTGGCCAGGAGCCTCATCTAGCATGCCCCTCTGGACATGGCCTCTATCCTGAGCATATACAGGGGCGGGAGCCTGTGTGCATGCACTGCCCATATACATAAAGAAGGTGTTATGGTGCTGGGCTGAGATCTTGCTGTCATGATATGGGATATTCTGATGGAGCAATGTCAGTGGACTGAGCTTCATTCCCTTAAAATCTTTGTTCCTTGACCTTGACAAGATTGTCAACCTTTCTGAGCCTTATTTTTCATCTGAGGTCAACCTGTTTTATCTCAGGATGGGCAGTAGCTAAACTTAGAGGAACATAGACATCTACAGCACATGTAACAATAGCAGCTGTGAAAATAGAAACAGTGATGGCTGCAGACATCCCGGAGGGCTGTTATGGCCAGGTTCCATCCTAACCTAGGCGCTGTCATCATTTCCCTCCTCCAGAGCAGAGAGCTGTAGTGCTGGTTCTCAGCGCCCAAGTCAGGCAGCCCAGAACCAACTATAACTCCAGCTTCAGAGGATCAGATGCCTGTGGCCCTGCAAGACACACACACACACACACACACACACACACACACACACACACACACACGGTGGGGGAGAGATAAAAGAAATCTTTTAAAAAATAGGATAAGTTATCACCGCAGCTTCACATAGGCAACAATAGTATATTTACAGTATAACTGGGTACCTAAAAAGTCAACAGCTAAAAACAAATTTTTTTTTATTATTTTAAATTTAATATTATTTCCTCTTCTGAGAATACTGATCCTTTTGATTTAAAAAAAATACAATTTTACAGATGCTAAAATATGTTTAGTTTTTTATGTAATTTTCTTCAGCCAAAACAATTTTTTCTGAACAGTTTTTTCCTTCAATCCCTGAAAGAAAATTACATCTCACAGATAACTCAGACTTTGTTAAATGCTGACCTTTGTAAGTTTTTCATTATTTTTATTTTTGAAATGATTAAGATATGTAATCTACAGAATTGAAGATTGTAATTTTTTAAAGTAGGGAGAAACTTTAACCCTGTCATAATTGCTCTGCAAACCTTTCAAGGGTTCTGTGGTTGGGGTGGCTGATGAAAAGCCCTGATAGATGGCTAAGTATAGAGGGTCCCTTGTAAGACTTGGGTTTTTGTCTTATTTCCCACCCACTCACTCACTCTGTCCCTCTAGTTTCAGGGTGATTTTTTACCCTGGGTTCGTGGGAATTAGAAGGACACTGTCTGATTCATTCCATGAACATACTAGGGAGTTTGAAAAGGCAAGACAGGCAGGCTAGTTGTATCACTTCCTGTTGGCTGATCAAATGTCTGATGAAGAAATGGGAGGAACTAGGAGCTGCTGCTGGACACTGGGTATTTGCCTGGAGCTGACCCCAGTTTCCAGCAGTGCCCTTGTTCTCAGTGCGACAGTCAAGTGGCCCTGACCTCTGCTTTCCTTAGAAGTTCCCAGTGCTGGCCATGCTGCAGAGAATCTCCTGGAACAGAACTGTGTGCTTGCTACAACAAAGGCCACTTGTGGATGCCAGATAAGACTGCAGATGAAGCCTTGCTGGCTCCTGGTGCTTGGGTACTGGCTATACCAAACACCTGCATGTGGTGGTCAGTTTCTTTTCTCCATCCTCAAGATGGATGAGGGAGGGACTGCTGTGTGGAGTTCATGAGCTAGCCTCTCCAGCAACCAGGCAAGGGAGGCTCTGTGGATAGTTTTGTGTACTATTAGAATATGGGATTTTGAGAAAAAGAACAGAGGAGGCGGGAAAGCTAACATTACTTAGTTCACCCCAACAAGGGCTTATTAAACTGTGTCATAGCAGGGTCTTGTGCTTTACACAAAGACTGAAAGACCAAGCTTCAGGTGAGAACTCAGCCTGGGGTGAGGCTGAGTGACCAGGACCATGGGCAGTAAGGCACAGGTGAACATCAATATAGAGTGCCTTAGTTCAAATGGAGCCTGGGTGGGAACTAAGGACAGGAATTTGTTGGGCTTCTCAGGTTCCCATGGGGACAGGCAGGCTATACAGCACAGCAGGTGAGAGTTCAGGTACAGGCATTCAGATCTCTGCTCTGATGCATTTACTGTATAACACAGACACTCATTCTGTGCCTATACAGTTCTGTTTTCTCATCTGTGAAGTCCTTGTGGGGCTGACATTCTGAGAACCTGGACAGTTGAAATTAACCCGGCATCAGTGTTCTGCTCTGAGTCTGTGCAGACAGGTGCCCAGGCCATGACCCACATCCTCTTTATGGTTTGCCCACACACTTTAGTTCCTCTAGTGGCTGAAGAGCCAACCACATAATCTTGGAACCAGGCCCAAGGCTTACTGTATGTGGGGACACTTGTAGGTGGCTAGATGCATCTTATTGGTGAGATGGGTGCAGGCTTATCTCATGGGAGACAAGGAACACATACAACTAGGGGCAAGGTTTGTGTAGCCTGTGGTGTCAGGCCATGGTAAAACTAGTACTGGTTAAAGAGAAGGAAGACCACGCTGATGAGGTTGTGTGTTTAGGGGCCAAAGGGATCTTTAATAGGAAAGCAACTCTGCCAGGTCTGTGTTTCACTCTTTAAGTTCTTATTACTAGATCTTAATGGAGTCCTTACACTCCTATTTGAAATGGAAAGTAATAGAATGTGTGTGTGTGTGTGTGTGTGTGTGTGTGTGTGTGTTTCATTCCTGCTACTCTTTCTCACACCTTTTTTTTCTTTTTTCCTTTTTTTTTTTTTTTTTTTTTTTTTTTTTTTTTTTTTTTTTTTTTTTTTTTTTTTTTTTTTTTTTTTTTTTTTTTTTTTTTTTTTTTTTTTTTTTTTTTTTTTTTTTTTTTTTTTTTTTTTTTTTTTTTTTTACATTTCCTTGGATATTTCATGTGTTAAAACAAATGTTCATTCATCTGCAGGTACACACAGGCATAGTTAGAACACATCTTATTCTGCCCTGTGCTCTTCTCCCCCACTGCAGACTATTTTATAGTAGTAAAAAGACCTTTTATTCTTGTCAGTGGTTGTGCACTATTCTGTTTCATGGTATACCTACCTATTTAAGCTTGTTCCCTACATTCACATGGCCTCCAACTTCAGTAACAATAGATGTGTTGCAAATGTGTACTATGTGTTTATGAACTTGGCTGGATCAAAGATTATATGCATTTTCTTTCCATTTTATTATACATATATTAGTGTTTTGCCTGCATATATGTCTGTACACTATGAATAAAATACCCTTGGAGTCCCGAAGGGGACATCAGATCCCATGGAACTTGAGTTATAAGACAGTTGTGAGCCACCATTTGGTTGCTGGGAATCAAACCTTGGTCCTCAGCAAGAACAGATAGTATTATTAACTGCTGGGCGATCTCTCCAGCTCCAATTACATATATTTTGGTACTTGTCTCCAGGATGTTTTCATATCAATCTAAAGGTTTCCAGCACTGTGAATCAGTTATGAATGTTTAGTAAGTTCTTTTTGGATATTCTAAAGTTCTGAAGGATGGATTATGGAAAGCCAGTCTGAGGCAGCATCCCTAGATAACAACTAACTAGAATTGGGATGGAGACGCTAACCAGAGGCAAGTTGGTGTCCATTGCATAGTGGGGCCTTTCGCTTCCATTCTGTGAAAAGGGTTGTAGAAATTCATTCTGTTTATAGAAATGGGATAGGCACTGTCTCACAGCAGTAAGAGGGATCTGGAGCACTGCCTACCAACCAGTGACTTAATCAAGGACATGGCGCATTTGATGCTGCTATGTATACCTGTACTTCCAGCTGTATTGTATTCTTACCTGACTACGCAAGATAGAAGAGGCTGGTAAAAGAGGACATCTTGGCCATGTCAGGCTTGCCTACAGTCAGACACTGCTGTTCCTTGGGGCCAAGGCTTTAGCTAGTACTAAGTAGGAGGCTTCTGAGAGCAGCAGGCCAATTACTTTAGCTGTTCTCTTTAGTGCCAGGTAGCCATGTGACCTAGAGCATATACTGCGTGTTTTGCACCTGAAACAGGATAATGAAGATTAAGCATTGCTGGTGTGGTAACCAAGAACAGAAAACCTTTTCCTTTCCTGGCACCCTTCTGCCCCAGAAGTAGGTGGGGCTGATCATCAGACTCACTTTCAGAGCAAGCTTCTTCAGACTTGCTAGAGATCATAGTGTGGTCTTGAAACGTCCCAATGAGGAGGTCTTGTAAGCTGAGGATATAATTACCATTCATTTCAGAGAGGGTTATGTCTCTTTTCTTGCTTTCCCTAACTTACACCTTTTCTCTTTCTTCTAAATTATTGAAAATGCCTCCAACTTCCCTTACAGCATTCATGGTCACTCTGCTTCTAACATAGTAGCTGACACTCTCCTATCACTGACACCTCTGTCATATGAGCACCTCCTATTGTCCAGTTCAGACATGCTGTAAGTGTATATATAGCCAGCTGTGCATACAGCAGTTTTGGGTGATCCAATCTCCTAGAAAGAACAGAAGCCTGTAAATGGGATGGAGGACCAAAGGTAATGATGGTGAGCATCAGGCTGTGAAGCAATTGTAGGCAACCCAGTACCATGGGAAAAAGTACTCTGAATGACCGACCCTCTTATCCCTCTATACATTGATGGGGGCCCTGTACTTTTAAGCCTTGCTATCTTTCTTAGTAAGGGCAGGTAGCTAGGTATTGGAGTCTTTCCTGCTCAACATCTCCTCTTGTTGAGTGAAATGAAAATGAGATCAGTGGTCCAGCAGGGAGGTGGAGGGCTCTGGAGCCAGGCATTCCTTATCCAAACTCAGCCCTGCTATGTATAGCCATGGGGTCCTGAGAAGGCCTTCAGCTTCCTTGCTGCTCCTGATGCTCTTTTGGCTGGATGAGGTTATGCCTGGCATAACTTGGACCGGCCAGGAAGTATCAGCCATTCCTCCCCATCTACCTACTATTGCAGTGCTTTGTGCTTTGCTGGGACTAGGATGGCCACTTCCTGTGAGACTCTCTAGCCCAACTCTTCTCCTAACCTTACCTTTTATTGCCCCAGGTGCCCAGATCATTGATTTGATGATGCTCGTGATTGATGTGACCAAGGGAATGCAGACACAGTCCGCAGAGTGCCTTGTGATTGGCCAGATCGCCTGCCAGAAGCTGGTTGTGGTGCTGAACAAAATAGACCTGTTAGCAGAAGGGAAGAGACAGGCAGCGATTGACAAAATGACCAAGAAAATGCAGAAGACTCTTGAGAATACCAAGTAGGTTTGCTAATGAGAGTTCATGTGTAAGGTGGCTTTCCGTTTAACACTCTGGGCAGGCAGGTCAGCCTCCCATCCTAGTAAGTGGAGTATGCCTGCTCACACAGCTACTGCTGCACTAAGCAAGACTAATATGCTTTTAAGATCCCAGAAAGCTCTGGAGAATAAGGAAATGGGGTGCCCTAACTTGTGGGAGAAGCACAGGTGGAGGCTGGTCTCCTGGTGTGTCTTAAACCTGTCACTTCTGAGCTCTGGTACATGTCCCTGTGTGTGTACTGAGAGCCAGATACAAGGCTGCACTTTAGACCTCAGATGTGTGCCCAGCTTTCAAGCCCTTGGAACTGAGGGCATGGGTCCCATGCTGTGTTGCTCCATGAGAACTCAGGCCTCAGTGCTGGAGCCTGGGGATCATGTTCTTCAACTACCTGCTTTGTGATGCCTCCATTGTCAACTCAGGACAAAAAGCAAAGAACCTTGTCAGCTCTGCTGGCAGCCAGTGGGGGTGGGGGTGGGGGTGGGGGTGTGGGGGAGAGAGATCATGTGATCATGTTCAGGCCATCACTGACTACAGGGGAAAAGCTAGCCTGGTTGGCAGAATCGGGCCCCAGGAGAAAAAGGAGGTGGGCCAATGGGTTGTGGGGTTTTCCCAGGGAGTAAAAGGCTGTGTGTGGTTGAGGTCAAATAAGAGGGAGGAGATAAGAATGTAAGAAGGAATAGGAAACCTCAGTTGCCTCTTTGCAGTTGAGGCAGCAAGGTATCAGAGCTATGGGCAGCATTAGGAAGTAAGAGAGGCCACAGGGCTCAAGGGGCCACAGAATTCTGATGTGGCCAAGAAAATGAGTTAGTCACTTTGCTGAGCACACAGAGCTGGCGTGCCTTGCTGTTTGATCTCTCTCTCTCTCTCTCTCTCTCTCCCTCTCTCTCTCGCTCGCTCTTGCTCTCGCTCTCGCTCGCTCGCTCGCTATTGCTTTTGGTCAGTTCTGAAGATCCGTCACTGGGAGACAGGGCTTCCTTCTCTGTGCTATGCTGCCTGAAATAATATCTTCTTCCTGTGCCTCTCCTTCTCCAGCCTGTGGAGGGCAAGCAAGTAGAGAATGTTTTTGTTTCCCTGTCATAAAGATTGATATGCCTTCCCATTTATGATTTTTTTTCCTATCCAACACCTGCAGCTCTCTCTCACAATGCTCAAGTTGGTTAAATTAAAGCTTCAGCCCTGTGAATGGGCCATATATGTCATAAAAGATTTCCTTGCTCTGCCTTTTGTTAGCAAAATTCATCAATCTGATAAAATCGACACATTTAGATAAGTGTTGCATAAGAATTCAGACTTCGTTATTCCTAACGGAAGTGGATATGAGACTGTAAAAAGGAAGATAAAAATTATATCTTCTTTTTAGAGAGTTATTGATCTCCCTACCATTTGATTTACTTGTCAGAAAGGGGCGAGCACATTTTTGGAGACTCGCATAAACCCCAACAGCACCAGCTCACTTGCTTCATGGACAGGGACGTTAGGAGTCCAAGGGCACTTCTAAAACACTTGCAGCTCCGACCAATCACAGGGAGGGGAGAGTGCTCCTTGTTTTTAAGTCATCTTTCCTATTTTAATGTATTGGCTGGAGGCCAAATTATGAAATTTACCATACTGAAAGAGGAAATTGTCCTCAGAGAGGTATCTGAGCCCTTTCTCTCCTCCCATACCCAGAGGCCCGGCAGAGGGCAGGGCTGTTGCTTGTGGGTGGAGTCCTGGTGCCCTGTGCCCAGACTGAGTATTAAGAGCTCTGCTGCATATTTTCAGTGTCAATTCCTTCCATTTGCTGTCCTTGTTAACTAAATTTAAGGGACAAAAATGTGGAATGGTGGACCCCAGCATAGTTAAAACCTGAAAAATGTTTAAGACAAAACTTATTTTTCTCTACTTGAAGTTTCAATTTTAATAGAAGATATTAAAAATAGAGAAAAGTAGTTAAAAGGCAGGACTACCTAATGATTTTTTTTTTAAATAGCAGCTGCTGACATTTGAGCTTGTGATCTCCTATCTTTTTAGATGTATAGCATTTCTCTCACACTCATTGATCCCAGCACTTTGGAGACTGAGGCAAGGGGGATTTAGAGTTTGAGTTCAGATGGGATTATAGGTATGTGATACCTATACTCTTCCAAGTTCTTTTGTTTTGTTATTTTCTTGTTCTAAGTTGTGGTAGAATACACTTGACTACTATTTTACCATTTATAGGTGAATAATCGGATGACTCGATGCATTCAGCATGTGTACATCCACCCAGACCTTTCTATGATCCTTGTCAACTTCTCCTGGGTAGTAACTCTCATGTCCCCTGCACAGTCTCTTCTGCTCTCTGTCTTCATGATTTGCCTGACCCGTAGTCATGTATGGATTTCATAGAGCATTTGAGTCTTGTCTGTGTTACAGCTTTATCAGAATACTGTTGCCAAGGCTTAGCCTGCTTTGTTATATTTGTGCCATGTGTTTATCTCCATCTTCCCCCTTTCCCCCCGCCATTGATGGGCTGTGGGCTACTCTCAGCTGTTGGAATGATGAACTGCTATGAACTCTTGATTTCAGTCCTTCTGGAGCTATATACCCTAATATCTAGGAGTTGGGGCAGGCTTGTTCGGGAGTCCGTATCTATCCTTTCTGAGGCATTTCTGAGCTGCCCCCATAGTAGCTGTCTAGTTGAGAGCTCATGTCTTCAAACGCAGGAGCTGGAAGCAGAGAGTGTGAACAGAAGGGGCACAAGGCATTGATTCTCAAAGCCAAGCCCAGTGATGTGCTTCCTCCAGCATGGTTGTACTATCGACTTGCCAAACTGTGCCATCAACTAGGGACCAACAAAGCAAAATATCTAAGCCTATGGGGGAAATTCTCATTCAATCCACTGCAACTCTAGTCCATTCATGTAGATTCCTCGTATGGGAGTTCCTCACCTCTTTGACAGCTAGCTTTGAGGTGTGTTTCAGAGTCAGGAAACAGAATCCTCATAGCTCTGACCCTTTTTGAAACTGTTCTGGCTGGCTGGAACTTGTACAATTCTGTATGAATTTAAGGATCTGCTTTTCCCTGCCTCTGAAAAGGCTGGTAAAGTTTTGATAGGGATCTGAAGGTAACTCTGGCACATTTGATTCCTAAACAGTATTCTCTCCCAATCCACAAACACTAAATGTCTCCCCATCTGTCTAGATCAGTGGTTCTCATTCTGTGGGTTGTGACCTCTTAGGAGGGGCCGAATGATCCTTTCATAGGGGTCACATATCAGGTGTCTGCAGATCAGATATATTTACATTATGATTCATAACAGTAGCAAAATTATAGTCTGAAATAGCAACAGAATAATTTTATGGTGAGGGATCAGCACAACATAAAGCCCTCCATTGAAGAGCCACAGCACTAGGGCGGTTGGGAGCTGCTGCTCTAGGGCTCTGATTTCTTCCCTCAGTGGTTCATAGCTTTTATTGTTCAGGTCCCTCTTGTAGCTGCATTTATCCCTGTTTAATTTTGCAGAGGTTTTTGCAAATGTAGACACTTTTAGTTTCACTTGGGTTGTTATCTCTAAAATATGAAAACAACTAATTTTTATGTGTCAATGCTATATGAATTCAACTCCTTTAAAATAAGTTGTAATCATGACTTTTTTGTTTTGTTTTGTTTTTCTTTTTTTCAGTTTTTTGAGACAGGGTTTCTCTGTGTAGCCCTGGCTGTCCTGGAACTCACTCTGTAGACCAGGCTGGCCTCAAACTCAGAAATCCACCTGCCTCTGCCTCCCAAGTGCTGGGATTAAAGGCATGCTCCACCACTGACCAACTTTGTTTGTTTGTTTGTTTGTTTTTCAAGACAGGGTTTCTCTGTGTAACACCAGCTGCCCCGGAACTCACTCTGTAGATAGAGCAGGCTGACCTGGGACTCACAGAGCTCTCCCTGCCTCTCCCTCCCGCATACTGGGATTAAAGGTGTGTGCCACCACACCTGTCTGTCATGGCATTTTTTAATGTTGGTTTCTGTGTTTATTACTGTTTTACCTGTAGACAGGGCTCAGTTTTTCTTTTTATACCCAGATGAGCCTGAACTGAGCACCTCTGTACAGCATTGAATTTGTCTCTACAGTTATTCCCTTGTGGTAGACTCTCAGCTGTGAGAGCATGGAAGCAAAAGCCACAACGCTTAAGCACTTTGTGAACATTTGAACATTTTCCATATTACACAGGTCTCTGCAGCCGTGTATGGCTATGGGTATAAGATGGACCTGAGACTTAGGATGGAGGCAGTGTTTCACTCTGTTTTTAGTCTGCAGGTGACTACTGAGGCAATTCACAGTAAGCAGTTGGACGTCTGTGATTTTCCCATGTGTGCCTTGTCTCTTCACCTCTTGGCATTTTAACCTTTCCTTTTGCTTTTCAGGAGTGTTGATGTCAGTGAGGCCCTTGCTAACCCTTTGCCACCACACTTGCTGCAAATGAGGCTGCAGCATTTGTTCTAACCATTTCAGTTGCTTTTGTTTCAGCATCTCAAGTTTCTCATTTTCATGTAGTCAAACTCTTTTGATTGTTTTTCTTTGTGATTTCTTTATCTTTGAAAGCATTTAAAATTACTCTTGCATAAACATTTATCAATGTTAACAGAAATCAGAATAGAAGATAAAAATGTACTCACAATCTCCCCAGTGCAGCAAATTAAAATGCTTCCTCGGAGGATCCCTGTCAGTCTCTTCCACATGGACATAATTGGAGGTGGTTGTTATCACTACATTGACACTGTTCAGTGTTCTGGGCTTTTCTGTTTATTTTTTCACTAAGTGTTATCATCTGACAGCACCCTTGATGCATCTTTCTTCCAGATTCCTGGTTCTTTCTTCTCTTAAAATACTTTTCTCTTTCTTTTACGGCCAGCTTAGAGCCCTGCATTTCCCAGGCTCCCTGATCTTGACAACCTCCCTGGAACTGGCCTTACTCTCAGTCTCTAGGGATTCGTTTATGACTCTGTGGACTCTGCAGGCCTGCATCACACTGGTGCTGTGGCCAATTGCCACATGCTCTTGGGAAATACTTCCTCCCTGTGGTACTGTTTCTTTGTGAATCGGGAGCTGGTGAGTTTAGCCTCATAGCTTTTCGAGGAGAAGCGCTTGGCAGCCTGCATGTAGCAAGTTCTCAGCAGGGAAAACTGTAGTGAGGAGGCTTGGTACTATGCCAGGGATTCCCACACACAGATCATTAAGTTAGCTGGATCATACAGTTACCCCAGAGGTCAGTTTTGCAACTTGCTTGACTGCTGAGAAAACAAGACTTGATAAATGATGGCCATTTTGGAAGTCTACTATTCCAAACTTAAAATTTTCATTCTGTTTGCTTAGATTTATTTTACATGACTTATAAATTCACATATATGTAATATGTGTATATGTGTTGTTGTTATCTAGGACTGCATGCTGGTGGAAGTCAGCCTGGGTGCACAGTTGGTGTGTGTGGGCCACTGAGCACTATGATAAATCTGTGTGGGTAGACTGGAAGAGATGGGAGTGGGTCAGGAGATGCTCTGAATGCTCCTGGTGTGAGCCATGATTTCATTACAGAGCTGAGGGCTGCCATCTGGTTAGATCCCTTCTTCTGGAACCTCATAGCAGCCTAGGGATTCCTGGACAGCTTTCCTCTTTGTGCTAAGAGCCAGGGTGGCTCATGTGCAGCAGGTCTAGAAAATAGCACAACTGTCTCAGTGTGGTGAAAATGGTCAGGCACCCAGCAGTGTGTTGCCCAGAGGGTTTGGATCAAAACCACTGAATTTCCAGATAATTTATGGTAAATCCTTGGAGCCCTCTGCATGATATTCACATGCCCACATGTACAACACACACACACACACACACACACACACACACACACACACACACAGAGAGAGAGAGAGAGAGAGAGAGAGAGAGAGAGAGAGAGAGAGAGAGAGAAAACACTTGGCCCTAACCTGAGGCTGGAAGCAGAGCAAGAGTAGGTATGCTGCTGGGTTCTAGTTCCAGAGCTTTGTCACCTACAACAGAACTTCCTTACTCTGTTTGCTGTGTAGAAGGTGCTGGACTCTGACTCCTGAAGGGCTGATGGTACACTAGGCCTCTGGCAGCCTGGCCAGTCCCTAGTTTTTCTGTTGTAGGGACCCAAGCCTGCTCCTAGGCATTGGGATTCTTTGCTGAGCATGTGCCTAGTTCTGTGTATAGAGCAGGGCTGGGGTATTTACTTTTATTTTCCTTTTGATTTTATGTATTAGCTAGGGAGAGGCCTGCAGGTGCAAGAGCCCAAGAAGGCAGGGACTCCCTTGAGGACATGAAGGACATATGTAGGAATAGGCTTTGGTGATGTGTCAAGAAGCAGGGATCAGAACAAAGCATCTATTTCTGTTAGTGTCACATAGAGGTAGAAACCCTGGCAAGGGCTCTAGCCCCTTGCTTGCCCATGGCTCCAGGAATCCTTGGGTTTAGTTGTGTGCCATTTGTACAGCCTGGCAAAGTGAGATTTCACCAGAAACTCACTTAAGAAAACGTATTATAAGAAAACTAGGGTGAAAGGAGGGGAAGAATAAGGGGGAGGGGCAGAATCAGGTGTGGGAGGAGACAGGGGAGAAGTACAGAGGATTGGGAAATTGAATGGTAGTGTGTAGCACTAGGGCATAGGGAACTAGGGGGGAGGGTAAGCCACTAGAAAGTCCCAGATGCTGAGGAAGCAAGAGGTTCCTAGGACCCAACAGGGATGGCATTAGCTGAAATACCCAACACAGGGAAGACAGAACCTACAGAGACCATACCCAGGGGACAGGCACAGCCACCATTTGAGGGATGGGGCCACCCATCCATCTCGAAAATTTTAACTCAGAATATAAAGAAATTACAGGGACTAAGAGTAGAGCAGAGACTGAAGGAAAATCTATCCAGAGGCTGCCCCACCAAGGGATCCATCCCATCTTCAGACACCAAGCCCAGACACTATTGCTAATGCCAAGAAGTGCTTGCTAACAGGAGCCTTGTATAGTGGTCCCCCAAGAGGTTCTGCCAGAGCCTGACTAATACAGATGCAGATGCTCGCAGACAACCATTGAACTGAGCATGGGGACCCCAAGGGAAGAGTTAAGGGAAGAACTGAAGGATCTGAAGGGGATTGCAACCCCATAGGAAGAACAACAATATCAACTAACTGGACCCTCCAGAGCTCCCAGGGACTAAACCACTAACCAAAGATTACACATGTAGGGACCCGTGGCTCCAGCTGCAAATGTAGCAGAAGAATGCCTTATCTGGCATCAATGGG
This sequence comes from Mus minutoides, assembly GCA_902729485.2. Taxonomy (NCBI): domain Eukaryota; kingdom Metazoa; phylum Chordata; class Mammalia; order Rodentia; family Muridae; genus Mus; species Mus minutoides. Next base: position 2,105,198 of record LR749652.1, on the reverse strand, counting down.
AAGGGAGGCCCTTGGTCCTTTGGAGGCTTGATGCCCCAGCATAGGGGGATGATAAGGAGATGAGATGGGAGTAAGTGTGAGGGTGGAGGAGTACTCTCATAGAGGCAGGGCAGATGGGGGATAGCATAGGGGGCTTACAGGGAAGGGGGAACAACATTTCAAATGTAAACAGATAAAATAACTAGTTTAAGCTATGTGAATAGCAGACACTGGGTTCTTTAGAAATAGCTGGGTTGGAGGACTTTTCCTTACACAGAAGCAAAATCTAGGTTGTAATAAGGCCTGCAGAGGTCTTGAGAAGAGTTCAGCAGATGAAGGTTGGGTGAGGGACAGACTTGGTCAAAGGGACTTAAAAAGGCTCAAGATGGGCAGTGGGGTCTAGTGGTACTGAGTTCTTCCCAGGGCTCTTCCCTTCAGTGACCTCTTTTTGGGCACCTACCAGGATAGTGGGGGTAATGGCAATGGCCAAGAGTCTTGAGGAAAGAAAAGGCACATGACTTGGAGTGTGTGACTCACACTGTAGTGCAGGCAGATTGATGTGGCACAGCAGCCACGGGTGTTGGAGGACATTAAACTGGGTTATCTCTATATCTTTCTTACCTGTTTCAAGGAAACACCTCAGCTCAGTCCTGCCATGTCTTTATAGCACCCCTAAGTTTAGCCAGGCTCTGTGCCTTCAGTGGGAAACAGTATCTAGCTACACACTGATAGCTTTGTTTTGTTTTTCTTGTGTTTATTTTTGTAGCTTCAATAGTAGACTTTTTTTGTCCCCAGAGACTGGGCTTTCATTAGTTAATTTAAAAAAGTCCGTTAGAGCAGAAAACAATTTTTAAAATGACACATTCATACCTTAAGCATAATATTTTCACTGAAAACACTTGCATTCATGTTCACTTAATAGAATCAGTGTCTAAGTGACAGAAGGCTAAGCACATTCATACACTCCAGCACCTCTTCCTCTTCTGCCGAGGCTTTGCTGGCATCTGTCCCGCCTGTCTAGTCTGTCTTTGCTGTGTGAGCACATCTGTATTTGGAAATTGGGGCATCTCCTCTTTATGGTCTGATTTTGAAATATGTATGCTTCCTGCTTTGTGTGTAATTTCAATTTTCCCCAAATGACCACTCCCATTGTCTTGGATTCCTTGGATGAAGTGATGTGTGGGTAGGGTATGGGGGAGATGACAGGTCTTTATGGTGCACTTAGGTACCAAGAACTGTTCTGGTAGGGGCTTTCCATTCCCCCTGTCATGACCCCACAAGGTGGATGTCACTTCTCCAGACCACTTTGATGGAAGGAAATCTTAAAGCTGGACTGGCTTCAGTAGCTTGTTCTAGGTCACACAGCTAGTGAATGATGGGAAGTGTTTCAAAGCCAGCTCTGGGTAGAGTGGCCAGCCTAAGTTGTGGGGCCAGATTAAGAGGAGTAACTAAACCTGAGCCAGTATGTGTAGTTCTCAAACCAATATAATTGTTGTATGATAATTGTTGGGAGCCTGATTAATGTTTTTATTTTGGAAGGGCTAATGTAATTTTCTGATTGTATCATGAGAAAAGCCTCATTTTGTGTTATCAAATTTCAACATATAAATAATTTTAAAGACAAAACTATATGTTGTTAAATATAACAAGTAAATGTCTTCTAGAAATCATTAATAAAGTTTTGAGTTAGAATTTTAAAAGCCAGTTATATGCTAGGTGTAATTGTAACATCCAATATTCTGGCCATTTTCTATCATTTTAAATTACAACAGAAACACCTGCATATCCATGTTCATGGAACAATATTTACAATTACCCGAGTTATGGGATCAGCATAGGTATGTGTCAACAGAGGAGTAGATAAAACAGGTGTGGCCTACATATGCCCAATGGAGTTCTGTTCAGACATAATAAAATTATGTCATTTGCAGGGAAATGAATACAACCAGAAATCATCAATTTTTTTTTTATTTTATTTTTTTATTTTTTTGGTTTTTCAAGACAGGGTATCTCTGCATAGCCTTGGCTGTCCTGGAACTCACTTTGTAGACCAGGCTGGTCTCAGAGTCAAAAATACATGGCATGTACTTTCCTCTCATTTGTCTATCCTAGATATCATATGGACACATAAGACCATATATGGATATGTGAGACATGGAAGTAGAAATGAAACTATCTGTGAGAAAGAATAGCAATAACAGAAAGGGGAGAGTGGCTGGTAAATATGTCCACTTTCATGGCACACATGAAATGTCTGTGAATCCTATCGCTATGCACCTTAGCTGGCCTTGCCTTTCAACTTGATAGAACCTAGAGTCATCTGAGAGGAGAAGCCTCTAAGTTGAGGAACTGTCTAGATTTGGTTGCTTAGTGAGCATGTCTGTAATTGTCTTGATTCATTTTTGTGTTTTAAATTATGCAGGATTGTGCTAGTGAATAGAAGACATTAGATTCCCCTGGAATTGAAGCTGTGAGCTGCCTGATATAGGTGTTAAGAATTGAACTCTGGTCCTCTGTAAGAGCAATGTTTTTACTCTTTATGGCTGGGCCATTCCCTCAGCCTTCATGCTGATTATTGTAGGAAGGTCCAACCCACTGTGGGCGGCACTATCCCTAGACAGATGGTCCTTAAGTGTATCAGAAAGCTAGCTAATCATGCGCTTAGGAGCTAAAGTGAGCCAGCAAGTAGCATTTCTTCATAGTGTCTGCTTCTGCTTACTGCGTTGAGTTTCTGCCCTGATGTCCATCAGTGAAGTACTATGGTCTGGAAATGAAAGGCGGATATAACTTTTATCCTCTTAAGTTGCTTTTTGTTAGATTATTTTAACATAGCAACAGAAAGGAAACTGGAACACTGTGTAAAATAAATATACACTATTACAATTTTATTTAAAAACAAGAACAAATTATAGACATTAATTGCTGAATCCTTAATGACTGTCAGACACAGAGGCAAGAGCCATGATTGTTCTAGAACCTTTCCTTCATTTCTTAGATAATATAGAACTCACATGACATGCTCAGTACCTGATGAGATGTTTTCATTGCAGTACCTCATTCAGGCTTTGAAGTAATTGTATCAGGGATTCTACTATCATCTTAATGAGGAAACTGAGGCACAAGGGTAAATGGACACTCTGCAGTCACAGGAAGGAAATTTAGGAGCCAGGAAGTACTTAGAGCTCAGTGTTTTGGTCTTGAAGCCTCACTGCAGAGCCTTGTGCTGACTCTATGATTGTCCTTACAAGGACACTAATTCCTCTGCTACTTGCAATCACTTGTTCTTCGAAACTGGACTAGACAGTGGAACCCAGTGACACTCTGGTAGCCTTTGCCACATACAGAACCGCGAGTCTTTTGTCTGTTCCTTCTCCTTCTTCCTCAGGAAGATTTTTGAGCTCTCAGTTGCTAGTGCTGCGGTCATGGATTCTATTGTCTGAAACCATAAGCCTAATTAAACATTTCCTTTATAAGTTGCCATGATCATGGTATTCTGTCCCCGTGCTGAAAGTAACTAAGGCACACGTGGACATGTATTCATTTCCTCTTTTCATTCCTGTGGGCATGTGTAGTAGAATTCCTCAGCTACATGGCACTTCTATGTTCTTTTTAATTTTCTGAAGCATATTTGTTGATTAGATATATGATCTGTGTTGACAGGCTTCCTACACTTTACATATGACATCCTCCTGGTCTCCATGGCCGGGACCAGCTCCATACACTACTGCTCTCGCATATAAGATGGTTTCTTCCCAAGCTGGGGAAATGTCCTCATCAACGGCCAAGGCTGTTTTCTACATAGTTGTAGATTTTGAGTTAACGGTTGGAGTTTGTTTAGCTTCTTAAATGTGTAGGTTAATATTGTCATCAAATTTGGGAAGGAACAGACCATGATTCTGTCATCCATGATGTTCCCATTCATTCTTCTTGCTTCACAAATCACCATTGTACTTAAGCTGCTATGCCTGAGGCACAGCTTTGCCACTGCAACCTGGTTCTCTCCTTCCTTTTCCCCAGATGGGTCGATCTTTGTTGTCAGCTCTCTATTTTGCATGCCCAGACCCACTCCTGACCTTCACTCCTGACTGAAGTTTTCATTTCAGTTCTTACATTTCCAAACTATGGATTTTTTAAAAATTCTAATTGTTGTGTTAACTTACCTAGGGTGATATAAACAAGCATCTACTTACCCAGATAGGGAACCGATGACAGACCAAAGTCCACCTTGGCACGCTGCTGAATTTATTAGCACTATATAACTCCAAGAGCATGGGCAATGTTAAGGAGGCTGAATCACTGAACTCCCACAGCCCATGAGCGTGAGCGACCTGCTGCTGACAGCGGGGAGCCTAGCCCCACAGCTTTGGCTCTCTCTTCTTAGCAAGCATAAGGCTTACTTAACCTGGGGAAGGAAGGGCCCTGTGAATCTGATTTCAGAGACTTCCTGACACTTGCCATTGTTTCCTTCCTAACTCCTAAGGAATCTGTCTACTTTAGAACTTCCTGAGTCTTAAATGATCTTCACAGAAGAATAAGTATTTCAATTGCCACAGTCTCTCTCTCTCTCTCAATCTCTCTCTCTCTCTCTCTCTCTCTCTCTCTCTCTCTCTCTCTCTGTGTATTTTGAGACAGAGTCTCTGTGTAACTCTGGCCATTCTGAAGCGCTCTCCATAGCCTAGGCCGGCCTCAAACCTATAGAGATCTGCACCAACTGTTACACTTCCTCTTGTGGTGGAGGATTGTCATCTTACCCTGAAGTTGTTTAGACTTGGTTCATTTATTTGAACACACTGGGGGAAAAAAAAACTGCCATCAAGTTTGGTAGAGCTTCCTAGGGATAGTTTCTATTCTTTCTTATATGTGGACTCTTCTCTTGCTTCTTTGCAGTTGTGATGGGTAATGTTGGTTGTCAGCTTGATGGATTGATAAGTGCTTAGAAGGTTAACATAACACATTTCTGGGTATGACTGTGATGGTGTTTTCAGAGAGGATCTGTATTCTTTGTCATGGGGACCCTGAAGTCTCCACTCAGTGATCACTAATGACAGTCAGAATTTTCCCTAGATGCCTGGATGTAGGAAGCTCCTTGATGAGGGTTTCAATATATATGTGGAGCCAAGCTGTCAGAGTTCCAGCAGCAGTTAACTGTGCCTTAGCTTTTACTTTCTGTTTGCATAGAACATTGAAGTCAGAGGTGAGGGCCCATGTTCTTCTAGGTCCCTCCTGAACATGCAAGTCCTGTGCCTGTGGTGACCTCAGTTCTCAGGATATGTGAGAGCTTTTCTTTTCTTTTTCTTTTTCTTTTTCTTTTTCTTTTTCTTTTTCTTTTTCTTTTTTTTTTCCAATTTTTTTATTAGGTATTTTCTTTATTTACATTTCAAATGCTATCCCGAAAGTCCCCTATACCCTCCCCCCTGCTCCCCTACCCACCCATTCCCACTTCTTGGCCCTGGCATTCCCCTGTACTAGGGCATATAAAGTTTGCAAGACCAAGGGGCCTCTCTTCCCAATGATGGCTGACTAAGCCATCTTCTGCTACATATGCAGCTAGAGACACGAGCTCTGGGGGTACTGGTTAGTTCATATTGTTGTTCCACCTATAGGGTTGCAGACCCCTTCAGCTCCTTGGGTACTTTCTCTAGCTCCTCCATTGGGGGCCCTGTGTTCCATCCAATAGCTGACTGTGAGCATCAACTTCTATGTTTTCTAGGCACTAGCATAGCCTCACAAGAGACAGCTATATCAAGGTCCTTTCAGCAAAATCTTTCTAACGTATGCAATAGTGTCTGCGTTTGGTGGCTGATTATGGGATGGATGCGTGAGAGCTTTTCTAAGCCAGCTCTGAGCATCTGATTCCTCACCTTTTCCTGCTAAGCTTTTTAATCATCTCCTTGTTTGCTTAAACAGTTACCTTTCACCTCATCATGTTGTTGACAACGTCCCTTTATTTTCAACAGAGACCCTCAGGGAAAAGGCTTTTGCAGTGAGAAAATGAGCTGCTCATTGCCCTATCCTGGATTTCTGTCTACCATCATTATAAGAATTTAGTGAGGAGACAGCAAAGAGAAGTTAGGAGAAACTTAATTTCCCATGCAGGAGTAACACCTTAAACAGGAAAGGAAAAAAAATTCAAATAAGAAGCAGAAACTCAGGGGCCCTCAGCATCAGCAGGATGCCAACCAAAAGGCTGTCACTATCACAACTCCATGTACTCAGCAGGCTTTGGGGTGCAGCCTAGAGAAATTGGTAGTGGTACTGCACCTGAACTCTCTGAGGGCTTCAGATGTCAATTGAGAGATGTTCATTGAGAGCAGGTCTGCAGAAAGCAGATCAACAACAGGAGGGCTATGTCTCCTGTCTCTGTGGAAGGCTAGAGTCACAGGTTTCTGGAGCAGCAGGTCTTAGAGGCTGGAGACAGCTGCAGAAACAAATGTCTACAGCTGGAACATGGAGGCTTGCAGGCTGAGTCAGGAATGAGTCTCTTTGCCTGAGACAGAAGCCCTCATGTAGTGAGTTTCAACAGTGTCTGTTTCTGGCAAGTCTTCAAGGCCATCTTCCTTCTCCAAAGAACACAGCATCTGGGAGTTGGCCTACTAACCAGAGCTAGTATGAATGAAGTTATCATTCTCTTCCTCCTCTAATAATCTGACAAGTTTTATTCTCTAGAACTTATTGGCTCAGATATATATATATAACGCCAGCTGGGGCCTGATTGATTGAGCTGAATATGTGTACATGCAAAGATGGTGAAAACTGGGATTAGGAGGGAGGGAGCTGTCAGACATGGGAGGGAAAGAGAAAGCCTCCCAAACTTTGAGCATGTTTTCAATTAGAAAGTTGTCACTTTCTCTATCGCTTCTCCTTCCTCCATGTTGTAAGGAGAGTGAGAATAGAGGATGGGAAACCCTCCTTTGGCCTTCCACATTTGTACCTGATGCCTCAAGCTTGCTTTCGGCTGCATGCAGAGCCTTCTTTGAGACTGCCATGAAGCCCCAATCTCAAGCCATCCATTCTACCACTGCTATCTGTCAGATGTACCCCACTATATTAGGGATCTGTTCTTACATGGATTCCACTTATTTCTGAACCTTTGTTGTCATGAAATCTGTGGGAAGTGGGCACTGGTTGTCAGAAAGGTGGCAGCCCATAACATTGATGCTGAGGTCAGGGTCCCTTCAATCTATTGTTGGGATATCAAACAGCCTATCTCTGCCTCCTTGCCTTCAGTGGTTTCTGCTCTTTCTACTCCTACTGAAAAGTCTCCAAACAGACCAGATACACATAGCCTTTCTAATGGGATCCTCTAGGGAACTACCAGATAGGAAAATTGTTGTATTTCTTGGGATCAAGTGCTTTGATAGAACTCAAACCCATTCTGCCCCCTCTAGGGTCCAGCAGACACTAGCATGGTTGTGGTTGTCAAGGCCACTACAGAGTTGGTGGGTAGACAGAACAAAGCAAGTTTAAAATATCTATTTGTAACTTGTTCTCAGATTCCCGGCCATTTTCACTTTTCTTGTTCAAACCTTTGGTTAACTCTAGAGTTCTGAAAAATTTGGGTTATTTCTTTTCATGCTCTTGTTGCTTCCATGAAGAGGCTTTTACATGCACTTGTTCACCATGGCCATTGATCTTTCTAGGTGTGTTCAGTCTGAGGTTTATCACTGATGGATTCCCCTAAAGCCGACAAGTCCATCTTTTGCTAGTGTGCTGTTGCAGTGAATGCTCATAAATGAGGAACTTCCAAGGCACGGGTGCAAATTGTGGGTTTTATACTACTGTGCCACCAAAAGTGATAAAGAGAAGACCAGGAGGGCATCCGTGAGGAAGGGAAGAGAGCCAAGTTCCACACTTAGAAGTTCTGTGTTTAAAGTTGGCTCTGAAGGTTATAGCTAGTGTCTTTTAATCCGCCTCTCCAGTCTTCATTTCCTCATCTACAACATGACAGAACCATGGTGATGAGTTGGCTTAAGCTATCATTGTTTTTGATATTGCTGTTATATAATTTATATAAAATTCTTTATGATATGATGATGACTAAGATAGCAGGGTATGAGATAGCACCCACACAGTAGCATATGAAATATCTTATGTAAGATATTGAAAACATGGAAATGGGATGTGTGGCAATTTGAATGAGAATGGACCTTTTGTTTAAATACTTGTTCCCCAGTGGTGGACCTGTTTTGGAAGCATTAGAAAGTGTGGTCTTGCTGGAGAAGGTGTGTCACTGGGGACAGGCTTTGAGGTTTCAAAAGACTCATACCCTTCCCAGTCTCTTTCTCTCTCTGCCTCCTACTTGTAGATCAAGATGTGAGTTCTCAGATGTTTCAGTCCCCATGCCTGTGCTCTGTGATCATGGACTCTAACCCTCTGACACTGTTAAGCCCCTAGTTAAACTCTTCCTTCCATAAATTGTCATGGTGTCTATTACAATAGAATGTAACTAAGCCAGGGGAAATTCCTTGGTACAAAGCATGAAAAAGCTATGTTCAGAAGAGAATACAGCATGAGGGGCTGGGAGGGATTATGAACTGCTTCTTTTGCCTCCTTCCCTGACAGTGTTACTGTTAGTTTTGTTTTAATGAAGATGGCTTAAGTAAGGGATTCTCCTCAGCGAGAAGGGATTTCTAGATGCAGCTTTAGGAACTTTGAGATCACTAGTAGCCCTAAATTTCAGAGAACTAGACTGTGCAGATATTTTAAAGAACTTGTAGTCTAAGAGCTGCCTAGATCCCTGATGCTTCCTGAGGGGGCTCAGGAGGAGTTGAATTTCTAGGTGAACCTCTTAGATTCTGATGTCCTTTCTTTGTAGTACTTCTGTTTCACCTGGCAATTCAGAGCAGTGGTGCTACCTTCCCATGCTCACTTGAAGGCTGAAGAAGAGGCACGTGGCATGCTCAGTGATGTGCCAGCAGCTCTGCAAGTCTACGCCAGGTTGTGCTGATAGCCTCTGTGACTGTCATGATGATTGTTGTTCTATTTCAGATTCCGGGGTGCACCGATTATTCCCGTGGCAGCCAAACCTGGGGGACCAGAGGCCCCTGAAACTGAAGCTCCACAGGGCATCTCAGAACTCATTGAGGTACTGTCAGCTTGAACCCAGGCTGCTCTCTGCCCCAACCCTGCTCAAGTAGCTCTCCATGTTCCCCTCTGCTTAAGAGGGAGAGAGAGGCAATCCTAGCATGAGGTCTCCAAGGGCCTCTCGCACTCTGATGTCAGACTCTTCACCTCCCTTAGAAACTGCAAAACAAAGGTCCATAGAAGCCCTGGACATTGGACTCTGCAGAGTTCTTCCCACCCACTGTGTTTCCTACTCTGCCCCTCCTCTTTCACACTTCTTTCAGACAAAGCAGTGCCTTTCTCTGTTACCTGTCCCTCAAGCCTCCCATTGCCCCACCCCTTCCTCTCAGTCTCAGTGGAGACTCAGTCTTGTACAGCATATCTGATCACAAGCTCCATTCCTGTCCTGTACATTGGACAGTCTGCCTCCACCTAAAGCTGGAGCAGCACAGCCTCCATCCTGGCAGCCTCCACTGGAGGAGTAGATCTTTTTTTTTTTTTTTTTTTTTTTTTTTTTTTTGGTAGAACTATGGGTTTAAGGCTCCTGCTGTTCCTCCAGGCTCAGTGGCAATGGGCAGAAACAAGGAATCCAGGCATCCAGGTAGTCCAGTGCTGTTCCCCTCTCACTGAGCGGAGAGCACTGAGAGCACAGAAGAAGCACAGAGCACAGTGATGGTGCTCACCAGCTTGCCAGTGAATGGAGCTTCCATCAGGCATCACCCTAGTGTTCCTGCTGAATACTGGTGTCACCACTGTCCTTGTTCTTACCCTTGCCTAGCAGGTGGCAGCAACATCCCAGAGTAGCCAGCAGACAGGGATGTGTTGAAGATAGTATGGATAGTGATGCAAAGGGAGAGGGCAGAGAGGAGGAAGTACAGTTACTTCACTGAGCTCAGTCACTCACCTTCTTGGTGCAGGAGCTAGAATGTGTGCTCGCTTTGGCCTGCCTACTATTCTTGGGGACTGGACTCAAGAGATTCATGGGTGTGCCTGCATACACCCTTAGAGGCTAAGACTGAGAGATGGGAAGTTTGAGGCCAGCCCGCTTAGTAAGACCCTATGTCAAACAACAGAAGCTTGTCTTAGATAAGTCATTTCATGCAGTGAACAAAGTTGCAATGCAGGGAAGGCAGCACCACAGAGATACTGGGAGGCTAATTGAGTTACTAGGAATGCTGTGTTTACCACAACAGTGACATGATTTGGCTCACCAGGCTCCATACTTGAGTTCTTTACATACTAGATCTGTAACACTTTCAAAGTTGGAAGGCTGAGGAAGAGTGAGATTCAGAGAAGTGTAATGACCTGCCCCGGTCCCTTTGTGGCAGTATGTGGGCACATCCCTCCTGAGACACTTGATCTTTGGTCTTGATTGCATGAATTTTCCTTGCCTGGGATATAGGCTCCCAGATGTCACACAAGCCTCATCGGCCATGTATCCCTCCCTCCCCCATCAAACACTTATGATGGGCAAGTGTGGAATGCCAACTTCTCTTGGAAAAGTTCCCTCCTCTTGAGAGGCCTCTTCTGCAGGGCTAAGTCTCCCCATCTATCACCTACCTCATCCCCACTGTATGAAATAAATTGGTATGGGCAGTTCTGTTATTACTGCTCCTTTCTGTTGGGGTAGGATCTCATTAAGTAGTTCAAGCTGGCCTGGAACTTTTTGTCATCCAGCCTGAACCTTCGAGGGTGTGTAATGCAATGCCTGGGCTTTCTACTGTATGTCAGGGAACAGAAGAAAGAACACAGATCATTTATTTACCTGAGTATCTCAGTAGTAACTCATGACCATGGTCAGAATTTGTTGGAGTCACCTGCTCCCAGATTCCGGAGCTAGGTTCACATGTGACTCCCATGTACCAGCCATGCTGTGTTTCACACTTGACAAATGTTTTCTGGGAGAGACTCTTGTTATTTTGTCAGTTCTAGAGAACACAAATCTGGGACCCTGGGACAATTCAAGCAAAATCTAGGAAAATGTTACTATGAAACATGTCTACAAAGTGTAACATCTTAGAACAAGCCTGTTTTGAATCTCTCCATTATTTTCCTAAAGGAATTGTTACAAGACAATGCTTTGAGAACACTTACTGCTGACCTGAATACCTAGACATTATTACTACTCTCTCGAAAGCAGAAAGCTCAACGAGCAGTGCAGCCTCTGTATAAAATAATATATATGTATTTTAAATATATATATTTTAAAGAGCACAGAGCACTGTGATATATATATCAATTAGTTCTGACAGCGTCTCCAGCAAATAAATAGCCCGAGGAGCACTGGCCAGTTGTACTAGTGCATGTGAAAAGTCAGCCACGAAGGAAAGGCCAGACCCCAGGAGCCTCTGGCTCAGTCAACTTAGGTCTCCATTTGTTAGGGCCTGCCTGGCAAAGGGCACAAAAGTTCCCTGTGTGCAGCCCTTCGCCTTAGACCTCAAGCATCAGCTACTGCTCCGGGAAGCCAGCCTTTCACCCTCTCACCTAGAGTTTCCCCTTGTCCATTTGTCCTTTCCATTTGTCCTTCACTCACATGCTTTTCCCTCAAGCATGGTGCCAGCTACTAGTGATCTCTTAAGTGCATGACCTTGTGGAGTGGGTGGGGATAGTCAGGCAGATGTTAACAGCAGAGAGTGGACTGTAGTGATAGGTGAGGAGACTCAGCCATACAGAAGAGAGCTCTGCAGAGGTCTGCCTGCTATGGGTGCCTGGCACTGGAGTGTGTCATGGCAGGCAGGGCCTGGATGACATCTGGAAACCAGATGAGAAGACTCTTGGAGCTTGCAGCTCGGGGAAGAACTGTACATGAGGACCGTAGGGCAGATGTCCTGCAGCAGCTGCCTCAGCTGCAGCATGGAGGCCTCGGCAGGTCCCTCTTCTCACTGAGTTAAGTTGCAGCAGTGGTACTCTGACCTGTGCCAGTTTGCAAGGTGGCCCTGGAGGATGCCAGTGGTGTAGCCCCTGCACCCGTAGGTGTTTATAACAGCATTTCTTTTCCAGCTCCTGAAGTCCCAGATTTCCATCCCAACGAGAGACCCCTCTGGACCATTCCTTATGTCTGTGGACCACTGCTTCTCCATCAAGGGTCAAGGCACCGTGATGACTGGAACTATCCTCTCAGGCACTATCAGCCTTGGAGACAGTGTGGAGATCCCTGCCCTCAAGGTCAGTTCTGCCTTGACTTTCCTTTGTCCCACCCACCCCCACCCTCATAACAGTAGGAGAGAGGCCAGGCCCTTGGACTTCAGGGCAGCAGAGTCTAATGAACCTTTCTCAAGTCTTCTCTTCTACCTAACGGGTGAGGTAGCCTGCCCCTCTGTGACACCATCTGTTATTCAACCCTCTGGCTTTCTGGATTCTAGAACTACCGTTTTCCCTAGTCTCAAAGTAGTGACTGTATAGTGTGAGCTAGTGGTGAAATAAGAGATAAGAAATAAGAGAAATAAGACATAAGAGATTCCTAAAATAAACCAAGTGTTTAGGGGTAGGGTGAGCTTCAGAGCACATGGCCAAGAACCTAGGGTGCTGGGTGAAAGTCCAAGCTTTCTGAATGTTGGCAAAAATATGTGTGGAACTATCTTTATGCTTCGTACCCCAGCCTTAAATTTGTAGCCTTAAATTTATGATTCTCTTGACTTGGCCTCTCCAGCACTGAGATTCATATGAGGGGAGTATGTGTATGTATGCACACAAGCCACCAAAACTGGCTTTAGATCTCTGGGTACCTTTTTCTTAACTAAGAGAATCTTAAATCACACATAGATTTGGGGTACAGTTGTTCACTTTGTTAGAAATACAGATCACTCTGCATTCTCAGTGACTGCAGAAGGTACCCTGCAAGCCTTTTGAGAGTGGAGGCTTAAGGACCATCTCCTCATCCAGATACTGTGGCCTAGATGGCCTTGATAGTGACTTATTCAGAAGGTTACTTAATTGGGCCTAGTGGCAACCACCTATAATCTAGCTACTAAAGAAGCCAAGGCCAAAGAACTTAATATGATTCTGTCTCTGAAAGAAAAAGTGGGGATGGAACCTGACTATAGCTCATCGGTGCTAGCTTGCCCATGTCCAAGCACAGTGGTTCAGCCATGCAGGCACTTGAAGTGAGCATGTTACTGCACAAGCAGGCCTAAAATGCAGCCCTCATCCTGCGTCTGAAAGCGCCATCCTATTCCTGTGCCTTGTGCCTGCTCTTGTTTAGAATAGTGTATTGTACACAGTGAAAGTGCATGTTGTAGGGTCAGGGATGAATAATGCCGTATCCCACATGAAGGATTGGTGGCACAGGGAAGAATTCCCTAAGCATGGAGACCCAGCTAGGGGTGGGGGTGGGGGCGGCCTGAATTCTTACAAATCCAAAGACTCCTGGACAGTGCAGTCAGAATGGGGCAGCAAGGCTGTATCCTTTTCCTGAGGAGAATTGTGGATAAAAATCTCCTTTTATTCCCCCAGTATAGATCTTCCTGTAAAGAACACATAAGCCAAAGCCAATTTTTTGTTCTTGTTTGTTTTTTTTCGAGACAGGGTTTCTCTGTATAGCCCTGGCTGTCCTGGATCTCATTTTGTAGACCAGGCTGGCCTCGAACTCAGAAATCCGCCTGCCTTGCCTCCCAAGTGTTGGGATTAAAGGCATGCACCACCACGCCCGGCTAGCCAAAGCCATTTTAAGCCAGGGGTTAAAAGCACACAGATTGAACAAAATAAAGCATAAAATTATGAAAATAAACTAAAGTATATTTAACAAAAACAAGACTAGAGTTGTGACTTTGTGCAAACCCTTAGTTGGAACAGAAAGTAAATTGATGCTGAGTTTCTGAACAATTCCTATGATTAGCAAGGCAGACCTATGGGACCAGCTTGACCATCTTCAACCCTGGGAAGACATGTTGGCAGCTTGAGAGAGGAGCTAGAGCTAGGAAAGAGGTGTGATGGGAGGGAGGGTTCTCTGGTGAGCTTTGATCTGGGGCTCCATGCGCATTCAAGGGAGTAGAGAAGGCTTTGATAACAGGGTCTGGAGCTGAAGTACCGAGACCAAGGGCTTGGAGTGAAGGTGAGACCAATGTCTTCCTCTTGGGTAGGCAGACAGACATGTGAGTGAGGACATGCTCTGAGACCCCAGCTATCCTTTTTACCCATCCACATCCTAACCTGTAGCCTTGGGCATGTGGCAAGTGTTTGGCACCTGAATATCTAACTCTTGTATTGGTTTGGTAAACCTGCACCTCCAGATGACGTGTCAGTGATCTTACTGGTCAGGAAAAGCAGAACTTGTAAGCAATGTATTTGAATATTCAGCTAAGATTGCCAAGCATGGTGTGGAGGATGAAGCCTTCTCTCTTCTGCTTCAAGTAAGGTGAGAGGAGAAAGGAAAATTCAGGGAGAACTGTTAGGGTGTGGTGCTTCCACAGCTTCCTGGATTTTGTGACTGCCAAGGCTGCTGCTGAAATTGGGAGACGACTGTGGAGAAAGCACGACTGCAGTGGAGGGCATCCTTTTGCTGAAACATTAGGGTGTGCCAAGTGGACCCAGTCAGCTATCTCAGAGAAAGCTGGGATGAGGTAGACTTGTTGGAAAAGGATGTGTGGGGCTCCTCTTATTTAATGATACAGATCTCTGTGGTGCACATGACATACCCCTACATGTCAGAGACTGTTGTACTAGCAAAACCCCCAGACAGGAAGAGGGAGATGGAGAGAAAGAGAGAAACAGAGAGAGAAGAGAGAGAGACACACACAGAGAAACACATACAGAGAGAAACAGAGGGAGAGACAGAGAGACAGACACTGACAGACTATGACAACTCCAAGCACAAGGGTGGACCTGGGCTGGGCCTGCTGGTGTGCTGTTCCCAGGTAAGGCTTGTCACATGTCCTGAATCTTTGTGGACATGCTGGCATTCTCTGCAGAGGGCTTGTAGGCTGTAAATGTATAGAAGCTCACCTCAGAGCCCAAATCTCAGTTTCTTGACCTATCGCCCTTGCACAAGCTGTGATTGGCCAGTGCCTGTCAACCCTGTCAAGCGTGAAGGTATCATAAACTGTGGCCTTCTTCCAATGCACAGTGCCATCCTTGTCAGATCCCACTAATAGCTGCAGACACGTTTGACCGCATGAACTCCCTTGGAGGAAGGACATGGCCATTCCAAATAAACAGTGCATTCCCCTGGCCATACCTTGGCCTGTTTCTGTGGCCATGTCCATTCCCAGCTGGGGTTGATTAGCTGAGTGAGGAAATGCTGGGGAACAAGGAGTAAATGACAGAGGTGGGGGTGGAAATCTCAGTTAGATCCCAGAGAGGTTTAAACAACAAACATCCCGAGAGTCATAGTTTTCTGGCTATCTTGGTCTACAGGTTGGGGGGATCCCTCTGGTGAGATTTTATCTGGAGATGTAGGTGAGTCATATTCCTGGTAGTGATTGGATACTGGGTTGTAATACCAGAGACTGTGAAAGCCACAGATGTAGGAAAGAGCATGCTAAGCCTTTGGAAAACCCATAGCTAGCATTTTCCAGTTCTTTGGGCCCAGGCAAGTTGCACAGAGCTGCCGGGCAGGGCATGTGGAAGATTGGAGAAGTGCTTGGCCAGGCTTCTGCACTAGAAGTAGCAGTGTCTGAGTGGACGCTTTTGTTCTTTGTTGCCTTTTGGTGTCACATGTGAAGCTCTTGTAAGTTCAGAGAGGTAAATGAGGTATGGCCTGGCTGTAAAGATACCAGTCTCTAAGGACTCTAAAGACTTACTGGAAAGAGATGTGCTTTGCAGGCAGCTGTGGCCAGCCAAGACCAGACACTGCTTGGTAATGGTGAGATGTATTAATGGCATATTTAGATACTTGTTTAATTCATGAAACATGTAGAGAGTTGGAATTTGATAGCACATTCCTTCAAGTTGTCATGTTCAGACCTACTCAGCCCCAGAGAAGAACAGGAACACCTTCAACACCACAGTGCATGGTTGCTTCCACCTTTGCCTTGGCTCTTAGAAAGTGGTGACAAAGAGGTAGGGATTATAACGTCTGGGAAGAATCGTTTTCCTCACTTGTACAGACCTCTACTTTCTTCTTCTACTACTAATACTTTTTTAAATTAAAAAAAATTGAGACAGGGTCTCTGTGTAGCCCTATGGTCTGGAACTCATCATGCTATTTTGAACTCAGTGATCTGCCCACCTCTGCCTCCCAAGCACTGACATTAAAGGCTTGTGATATCAAGCCCGACTCCATCCCCGTTTCTTAGCTTAGCCTTGATGTACTCTGCTAACTGTCCCTGAGGTTCTTAGCACTCTCAAAGCTCTGCAAGTCTTTTTTCCTTTAGAGAGCTACTCCCCTGTCTTGGGCCTCCTGAGTGTTCAGCCTGGCACTCACCATGCTATGGCAGCATTTGTCTCTGAGCTTTTGTGTGTATAATGCTGACCTCCTAGTTGTCCATCTGTCCTCAGGACTAGACCCAGGGTGGGCTCTACAAAATATATTGTTAATAGGAGTAAAAACCTTAGAGCAAATAATTGAATTGGCTTTTTGTCAGCATTTGGTTGGAATTGGACTGTGAGTGTCCTTCGAGGCTATGTGTAGCTTCTCCTGGGGCTGTGTCTCCTCCTTGAGGCAGTATCCTGATGCTTCATCAGTTAGCCAAGGTAGAGATGTGCCCTGGGTCACCATGTGGGCTTGTTTGGGAGGAGCAACTGTGTCCCTCGGTCCCTGGTCTAGGAAGCAGCTTTGTTTCTCTGACTTTCATCTAGAAATTATATTCTGGCTTCATTGCTAACTGCTTTCTGCTTTGGAAGAGGCATGTTGGAAGGCAAGCCTCCCTATGAGTTTAATATTTTCATGAGTTGGCTTTTTGGAGTCTGTTCTTCAGGTCTGCATGTGCCTGGGGGTGCCAGATGCATGGGCTTGAAGATCATTACTGGCTCTGGTAGAACAGGGCAGGAGGGAGGCAGTGGTAGAAATTGGAATAGTCATGGGAGAACTGTGTGGCTGCCCCTTGAGCAGATCAACCCTTGCATAGTGACCACACAGCCCTGGCTATACTCAGGCTTATCAGACCCACTGAGACCACTACCATTACTCCTTCACCTCACCCTGCCTCCTGCTCCACTTTTTAATTCCATCTAATATTGACATAAAGACCTTACACAGTCAACTGCCTGTGTCCAGGTCTCTGACTTGCTATGTAACCCATAGTTCTCAGTGTTCTGCATGGCATAGCTGACTGTAAGCTTCTGAGACAGCCACTTCAGCCTCAAGGTCACATTCACAGCCTTTCAAGATCACCTGTTGCTCTCAATGTCTGCCTCAAGTAAAGTAGGAACTGGGTCAGTCCTGTCAGGAGATCTGGGAGACCTTGTACAGATCTAGCTCAGTTCTGAGGTATAAAACCTACTCTCTGTGTCATCCATCTATCTTCCTTCTTTCCTTCTTCAAGCCTGAGATGCCATACTCCTGTGCTTAATCCCTAATGCTACTCTATCCCAGAGGCTCAATCTGATGGGTCAGGGTTGCCCTTCCCTGTCAGTGAGAAAAAAAGCTAAAATGAGAATCCTGGGGCTTGGAAAACCAGCATATCTCCTTCCTCAGACACTGGAAAGAGAAAGGAAGTAATGCCTAGACATGGAACATGATAAATGCCATCAACTGCCAGCCCTGGAGAGGCACAGAAAGAGAATAGAGGCAGGAAGAGGGGCCTAGAAGTAGAAGACTTGTAGGCTTCTGGGAAGCACCTACCTCAGTTCTGGGCTTTGTGAGAGCCACATCTTAAGTCTTACAGGTAAGGATGTCTACGCAGCTGGAAGCATGCAGAGAGACAGGAGCAGAACCTTGTCTCCAGCTGTCAGGAGTGTAAAGCTCAAGGTGCATACATGAGCACCTGAGAGCTGCAGGGTTTCTGGGGAGATCTCTGGGAGAGCTGGGATCTGTCAACAGAAAGTACAAGAGTAGCAGTTGGGCAGGAAACACGGGTGGCAGCAACCTACTTTGCAGATCAGGCTTTGGACACATGGACTGTATTTAAAGCTTTCCTCGCTACTCTATGGGATAGTTACATCACATCTCAAGGCCACTGTTTCTTCCTTAGTTAGTCCATGATGACTTGATAAGATCTACACAGTATGCCTGTGGGTAGGGCTGGCTGTCTCTGTCTCTGCCATCAGCCTGCCATCAAAAAATCCTGACTCTTGTCTTCTCTCCCCACCCCATCATCCTTTTTACTTAGAGAGTTGCAGCTCAAGTACTGGTCTGAGCTTTACACACCAAACAACCCAGTACACACTGGTTCATGAGACTTGCCCTGTGACTTGCTTTCTGTCTTAAGAATGTGAATCACGTTTTTTGTGAAGCTGTAATATCCTGTGGATAGACTAAGGATGGACAGTGACAGGCAAGGGCAGATGATTAATCTCAGGAGGCAGGTAGTGGGGAGGAAGGTTCTCTGCTGTCATCTGAAGTCACATTCAGAGTTTTGCACAAGTTTTGTTCCTGTGGAAATCCTAAAGGCTTTCTCACCCCTCTATCCCAATAACTTATCACACCATATCAGCCTGAGTGTCAGCTGCAACTTGACACTGGTCCCAACATGTACATCCATGGTGCCTACATCCTTCCAGTGCTATAGTGGGTGGTCTCCCTTTCTTCTGGGCACAGTTCTATGGTCTGACAGTCTACTCTCAGGAATAGTGCTGAGGCCCACAGTACGCCCAAGGAGACTCTGCTCAAGAATCTTGTCTGACCTTGCCCCACTGCAGACTGAGCCCCACCCACCAGAGTCTAAGCCTTACCTGATGGCTGCCTGCCAGTGAGAGCCCTGCCTAGGTGGACTGGTAGACATGAGCAGGTCCATCCATCCCCTGCCCACCTACAGTCTGAGTTCATACTTTCTACCACTCTTTCTGCTGTGAGGTGGTGTCTACGAGGGGTCAGGGCTTGTAGAGTCATGCTGCCCAGCTTGTATTTCCTACACTGGCAGGTCACTTCACCTGTCTGCTGTACAGCTGGGAGATGTCACCATCCTCAGATAAGAGTGTGAGGATCGGGCTGGTGAGATGGCTCAGCGGGTAAGAGCACCCAACTGCTCTTCCGAAGGTGATGAGTTCAAATCCCAGCAACCACATGGTGGCTTACAACCACCTGTAATGAGATCTGACGCCCTCCTCTGATGTGTCTGAAGTCAGCTACAGTGTACTTATGAATAATAATAATAAACAAATCCTTGGACCGGAGCGGGCCAGAGCGAGCGGGGCTGGCCGGAGCGAGCGGGGCCGAACAGGGGTAGCCGGAGCAAGAGGGGCAGACCAGAGTGAGCAAGGTTGACTGAGCAAGGTTGACCGGAACCGAGGGAAAAAAAAAAAGAATGTGAGGATCGAATAGCTGTTCTAGTTTACTTTTCTCTTGCTGAGAAAACACTGATCAAAAGCAACTTGGGGGACAAAGGGTTTATTTGTCTTACAAGTTATGGTCTTTCATCAGGGAAAGACATGGCAGAAGCTTGAAGCAGATACCTTGAGAAACACTGCTTACTGGCTTGCTTCCCCTGGCTTGTGTAGCTGACTTTTTCAATACAATATAGGCCCACCTGTACAGAGGTGACACTACCAACAGTGGGATAGGCTCTCCCACATCAATCAGCAACCAAGAAAATGTCCCACAAACATGCCCTCAGACCAATCTGATGGAAATTGCGGTTCTCTCTTCTCAAGCATAGGTTTGTATCAACTTGACAAAACTCATGATAATGGCTTAGCAGGTTCCATACTTGACACTTCAATGCCTAGGTGAGGTCACAGCTCTTGTGGTCAGCACTACAGAATTTGCCAGCTTCTGCCCTCCCCTGCTGGTGATAGGGCTTAACCCAGTGGATGCCTGTTTGGCAGATAGTTAGCAGAAGAGTCTGATCACTTCAAGTGGATATCTCTTATGGGGGCTGCCTGTTAGTAGAGTACCAGCCTCGGGAGCCTCACAGACTTGCAAGTGGCCATTGCATCTAGTCCGACTACAAGGCAAGGTCCCCTGTCCTGTACAGGCTTTGAGTTGGATTAAGTCAGTTTTTGTTTCTAGTTCAGGAGAGTGATTTGGTCAGAAATAACATTTATGGAGGGCTATGCTGTATTCCTGGGTATCATGCCCTGCTAGAGCCCAGAGTCTAGGTCCTGAGTCTGCATCCCTTTGTTGGAGCACAGGTGAGTCATTCCTCTGTAGTCTAGGCTACCTTCCTGATGAGGACAGCATCCAGATGGGCCTGAAGGCACTTGTCCTTTTTACCATTGCTTCCCTCCCATGGTGGGGAAGGTGTCCAGGAAAGCTCTGACTCAGGCTAGGTCATGGTAGATTCTGAAGTGTAGTGGATAAAGGGTAACCACAAACTTTGCACCATAGCTTTGGGGCTGCTGTGACCTCCTTCAGCCATGGCATATGGCATTTGTCACCAAGGAAAATGTGAGCTGACAGTAACCTGAGATCTGGCAGCACTATAATTTGGCACATGAAATGGGTTCTCTGTTGGGAAGTGAGTGGCAGCCAAGGGTTGGGGACCAAGTAGAAGTAGCCTTGGTACAGCTATGCTGAGCTGGTCAACATCTATCTAGTGCTGGACTGTGCCCAGTACAGGCATGAGTGCTGTGTGGCACCTAGCAGCATCTGTTCTGTGCAATCTCTGGCCATCTTTCTGTATTGAAAGCATGCTTTGGCTTCAGTGAGCAATCTGGCAGGGTGTGGTCCAAGTAATTACTCTGGTTGCCTCTGTGAAGCCAGTGCTGCCCTCCCCAGATTGTCACTGCCATCTCATGGTAAAGGTGGACCACTGAATATAATCAACTCTGGGGGAGCCTGCAGTGGATGGAGTGTCCCTTATCCTCTCATGTGGGAAGTACCTAATCTTGATTCTCAGTTATGTGCACTGTTGCTGAACTAGGGGGAAAGGCACAGTGCTCTGCCTAGCATCAGGAATGCTTGAGCCCTCAGGTGAGTGGTGCCTAAAGTAGTTAATGGACATGTGAGGCTCCCTTAGCAGCAGGCTGGGAGCTAGAGTGCTTGGTAGGTTATGACTGCCAAAGAAGAGAGACAGGAAGGGGATATCTGGAAGGACAGTGGAGGAGGCTCCAGGGACCTAAGCTCTAGAGCACTGTTCTAGGGGCTTCATGTGGTCTCTGGGCCTTTGAGCACTTTTGCTTTTCCTAGGCTCGCTTTGTCAGAGATGGCCTGTGACCACAGCATGAGCTTGTTCCAGCTCCCTAGTACCCAACTGCCTCTCAGGAAGGCCTCCTATACTATGTAGAATAAATTCCACAAACAGGGATGTCAGTCTTGTCCTTTCCTGGTATTGAATTTGAGGCCCAGTAAGCCCTAAGCCAACACTTTTTACATGTAAGAGCAGGAGTCTATGCTTATAAAAATTCAAGGTCACATCACAGTTGTCTGAATTCCAGTCAGCTGGAATCAAGGAATGGATGTCTTGAATAGAGAGAGCATCTAAGACAGAGGTTTTCTACCCCCAGGGATGTGTGTGTGTGTGTGTCTGTCTGTCTGTCTGTCTGTCTGTCTGTCTGTGTCTGTGTCTGTGTCTGTGTCTGTGTCTGTGTCTGTGTCTATGCTAAGACCATTGGAAAACACAGAAACTTACATTTCTACTCATAGCAATAGAAAATTACAGTTATGAAGTAGCAATGAAATGATTTTATGATTGGGGGCCATCCTAACATGAGGAACTGTATTAAAGGGATGTGCCATTAGGAAGGTTGAAAACCGCTGATCTAAGGAAATTCTTATCAACTGATTTAGGAGATCTGACTTGGTCTGACCTGGTACCAGTGCCTGCCTTGTGCCTGTGCAGCCAAATGCAGAGAGGAAGAGTCAGGAACTAAGTTTGCTTTACAGGGCTGTAGTGGACAATAAAAGGAGAGAATTCATCCAGTGCCCATGGCGTTCATTCAGCACGTTGTGAACACCTGCTATGTGCAGGAGCCAGGCCAAGTGATGGCTGTTGTCAGAGGTTACTTCTTCAGTGCAGGGCACTGAGTGCCTTATTGAAGTGATAATGGGCAAGAAAGCTAGCTGCCTTTGAGAATAGGCTAGAACTCTTCCACAATTCATGGGACCCAACTATTCAGTGATCCCTGGGAAGAGATGGGCCCAGCCAGTACTTCTATGACCCAGGAAGTACTATGCCAACACCTCCTTACTTCACCTTGGGTAACCAGCCTACTGGCTAGGGACAGGATGCTGGAGAAAGCGACTGACCCTCTCCAGTGCAGCTCACCAACTACACCTACAGCCTAGGCTCAGCCCTACCCTGCCTGGTTTCGCTCTGGGCCTCAGCTGGGACCTTTGTTTTGTTTTTCTCCTGAAAGGAAAGTTGAGTATTTCCTGAGTATCTGTAAAGCCAATGCACCACTTAAACTGAATACTTACATTCTTTCTTTAAAAATAAAATAAAACGGGCTGGTGAGATGGCTCATCGGGTAAGAGCACCCGACTGCTCTTCCAAAGGTGATAAGTTCAAATCCCAGCAACCACATGGTGGCTCACAACCATCCGATCTGGCTCCCTCTTCTGGAGTGTCTGAAGACAGCTACAGTGTACTTACGTATAATAAATAAAATAAATCTTTAAAAAAAAAAAAAAAAGACAAGTTCCTCATTTAAAAAAAATAAAATAAAATAACAATAAAAGCACTGTAAACATTGTTGTAATTGTTCACAGGCTTTAACTTGTAATAATTACAGGGAGCAGGCAAGTGAGACGCCTTATTAAAATAGAGATACTTGCCTGCTTTTGTTTGAAATTTTGGTAAAATACTCCATTATAACATATTCTTTTAAAAACTAAATTCTGTCCATTTGGAGTTTGGGTATTTTTGTTTTTGTTTTGTTTTTTTTCTTAGGAATATTTAAATGAACTGACTTTGGGCAAGGGCCAATCAGGAGTCTGGGTCTGCCCTGGTCACTGAACTGTTAGCACACAGCTATGACATAGCCAATCAGGAGTCTGGGTCTGCCCTGTGGGTCACTGAACTGTTAGCACACAGCTATGATATAGCCAATCAGGAGTCTGGGTCTGCCCTGGTCACTGAACTGTTAGCACACAGCTATGATATAGCCAATCAGGAGTCTGGGTCTGCCCTGTGGGTCACTGAACTGTTAGCACACAGCTATGATATAGCCAATCAGGAGTCTGGGTCTGCCCTGTGGGTCACTGAACTGTTAGCACACAGCTATGATATAGCCTCTTCCTGGGTTGGCTATTCAGGGTAGCATTTGTGAAGACCTCAGATATGGAGATAGTACTGAGGACCAACCTGGCCTGTGCTGCTTCTGATCTTACCATCTACTGCTTCACCCCCTGGGACACATACACAGATGCCTACACGGTGAAGCAGGCATCTCAAGTCTGAGGGAGCAAAGACTTCTGAGGGGAGGCTGAGCTGCTGAGGCCAGGTTTACAGGCTTCCAGGCTAATGCCAGGGTCTCGTAGTAAAAGGAGCTCAAGATATTGTAGACCATGGCATAGCAGTACAGTGATCCTTAAAAGTATTGAGGAGATGGGCTTACCAGAACTTGGTGAAGGTTAGAACTTAGAAATGGTGTGGGAGAGACATGCGATGGATGACCCCAGACCTCTAGTCTGAGTTACTGCTGAGTAACAGTACACTTGCTAAGAATGAGGTCCCTGTAGGTCTGGAAATAAGCAGGGCTTGTAGCCAGGGCTGTGGCTTAGGTTTCAACAAAGTATAGACGTGAGGACACCCCCCCCCACACACACACACACATGCTTGATAGGATGCAAGCTAACAGACATGTCTGCAGCTCAACATTTGGGGTAGTTTTCTATCTATCAGTACATCCAAGCCATGCACTTAGACTTCTAGCATGAGATGATTGGGAAAGTTTTTAAAAAAAACATAGTCATAGAGGACCCGCTAGGGCTGCTTCTGATATCTCAGCCTCTTGCCTCAGGAGCTATCCTCATTCTGAAAGATGAGGGGGTGCCTCTGGGGACCCCCAAGAGAGGCAACCCTTGCCTGCTAGGGCCAGGTAACGGAGAGGGCAGCCCCCTACTTCTCAGCCTCCTGCCTCCTCCTCTACTACTGCCGCTGTGAAACAAACTGGGGTGCCTGGGCGGAAGGTCAGGAGTTTAAAAGCTTGTTTGATTCAAGACTGGGGT
Organism: Mus minutoides; assembly: GCA_902729485.2. Classification (NCBI taxonomy): domain Eukaryota; kingdom Metazoa; phylum Chordata; class Mammalia; order Rodentia; family Muridae; genus Mus; species Mus minutoides. The sequence continues at coordinate 2,081,011 of LR749652.1, read as the reverse complement.
AAGAGACAGGAGGGGAGTGCGCTGGTTTTATATGTGGATCCTGGTATTTTCTTTTGAGCTGGGGTGGAGAGTGGAGGGGCAGGGAGGGAAGGCAGGCTGCCAGAGGGAACATTGCCAAGCAGAGCACTGCTAATGCAAACCATACGGCTGGCGGGCAGGCAACAAGGCCCATCTCCTGGCCTGCTTAATACAGTCCTTGCAGGCAGGCAAGCAGGCAGCCTGGGTAGCAAGGCTGCTTAACCCTTCAGGTACTGAGCCCAAAGCAGGCCCTTTTACTTCAGCATGTGGCCATTTCTGTTCTAAGCCATAGGAAGTAGAAGATTTAGCAGTGACATTGGTTTCTACCCACTGGGTGTCAGCAGCACTACTCCTCCCATTTGTGACAACCCAAAATCCCTCCAACATTCTGAGAGTCTGCTTGTCTGGGGTTGGGAAAACCATTATGAACAGCCATAGGTCTACAGCAGGTAATTTCAGCCAACAACCCTCCTAGGAAAGGATAGCCATCCATTCCTGGGCTGTTCCTAGAGTGATGTTAGGGATGAATAGTGTGGACAGGCAGCTGCACTTCCAGAAGGGAAGCCCGATTTGCCCAGGGCTAGCATAGCCAGAGTTCACCATTGTCTGCCCACACTCCCCTGCTCCTCCCAGCACCCCGCCGCCCCATGCCTCTTCCCAGCACAGCGAGTGTATCAGTCTCTGGACATAAGTGTGGAGGCAAAGCCTGTACAGATCAGGTAGCAATGACGTGAGAGTAATGGTCAACCTGTGTACAAAGCCCACTGCTGGCGTCAAGTGATAGATGGAGACAGAGACTTGTCTGAATAGCTGGAGTAGATGCAAAGCCAGGTGCAGAAGCAGGTTTCAGAACGCCATGGAACTTGGCTCCATTTATACATGCACTCAAGTTTGTACAAATGCGTCAGAAAAGGTCTGGAAGGAGACAGCACAGTGCGAGCAGTGGCTATCTTGGGGGAGTGACAGGCAGTGGAATTTAGGGAGCTCAAAGAGCTTTCATGTCTTAGTCTGTGTAATTGGTGTTTAACTCTTTACAACGAGCCAGCATTCATCTGTTTCTCGTGGGGCTTTTATGAAAGAAAAAAACATAAAGAGTCAGAGAAAGAAGAACTTTTGTTCCATTACCTCCCTTTTGTGCCCTCACCCAGCCCTGGCCCTGCAAAGCCATTCTCTGCTGGGGAAGCTTCTGGTGGGGCCTCCCTGTTCTGGTGGGCCTGTGGCCACCCAGTGCCTTTGTGTGCTATCTACAGGCGAGTCTGACCCACTTGGAGCTTAGCACAGCTGAGGATCACCACGAGGTAGCCCAGTTTCTGGGCCCCCCTGTGCTGGACCTGCTCTCCAAGAGGCAGCCTTGCTCTGGGCATGAGCATCGCTCCTCACTTCCCCTCCAGCTGTTTTCTCTTTCAGCTCCCAGCCTTTGGTTCTGTGCCTGTGTGCCCTTCTCAAGAAACACACATGGCCTGTTGTTTAGTGCACCAGATCTGTGGTCTGTGACCTCCTGTGCACATATAGATGGTTCTGTCCTTTTCTTTTCTCAGGGCTCCTGTCTTCTCTGTGTAGATGCAGCACTTTAGTACTCTTGGCTTCTGCTATGACAGTGATACACTCTTGTTTACCAAAGCATACTTGCGCTTCCTCAGATACCAAAACCAGGCACTTCCTGTTCTTTAACGGGCAAGGAGAAATTATTGCTATAAGAAGTCAAATCCCATATTTTATGTGTAGATCTTACTCCAGTGTGTATGTACCTTCCACCCAGCCTCTGTAGCTCCTGTAAGTGAGTGTTACATGGTTTGAAGTACTCTTGGTCTTTCCAGCTGCTTTGTGGGTTCTACGAGGACCCTGCCCTATAGCAATTCTTGGCAGTTCTTAGCTTTGGGCTCTGCAAGCCTTCATGGTCATCCTCAGTTTTAGCTTAGACTGCGGTATAGAGTGACCACTTCCATCCACCAATTCAAGCAGTTTATTTCCAGAAACTGTATGTAGAGGAGGGGCAGGGGTGTCACAGCAGATGAAAATGTGGTCCTACCGCTATCTGCTTCTTGGAGATTCTAAAACCCCAGTTAGAAAGGGATTTGGGCCTGGCCCAAGAAGTTCCTGGAGAACTTTGCTGTGAAACCCTATGTTGAAAAACAATGCTTGAGGTGGTTCAGTTATACCTTCCTGAAGGACTTAGCAGTAAGGACCCTTCCTTCTGGTCAATGCTATGGAACCTTGTTCTGAATTCTCAGGAACCTGATTTGTTAAAGCTATGTTCCAAGGATGGGCAATCAGGTATCTGTGACCTACCCTGGGCTTTGTGCTCCAGGGTGGGTCATGGGGCTGGGGCTGGTAGCTTGAACCTTCTGCTCCTCTGTTCTTTATAGCTCAGGGGTGTGTGATAAGTTGCTGAATTCCACTGAATTGTGGCTCCTAGCCAGACATCTTTCTATCAGGATACACCAGGCCATTGAACGTGCCCTGAGAACTCAAGACCTTACTGGAAGTATCTAACAGGGGAATTTTGGAAGAGCCTCTGCCCGCTCTTGCTGTAAGCAGAGTTCTAGCCTTCAGGCTCCCAACTCAATCCTAACCTTCTGGCCTACATGAAGTGTTAGGAGACAGTGGTAGGAAACAGGTGGCCAGCTTGTGAAGGCCAGGAGTAGGTTGCTCAAGCCTCCTTCCCTTTCCATGGCCAAGGTCCATAGGGAGCCCTGTGAAGCTTTTGATGTACCGCTGGTGCTTGGCTCCACCATGCTTGTTTGCCTAAGCACTGCTCCTGCCAGTTCATTCGGACCTTCTCCTTCTTTTAAAAACATGCTTCTTGCCAAAGGTTATTTTGGATCTGTTTTTGTTTATCAGGTAGGATTGTTCCAGCACAATTGAAAGCAGACTCACATGTTGACACGCACTGGAGCTGCTTGCCAGGGCACGCGCACATACACACATGCAGGATATGTGGGAGTCAGCCAGAGCCCTTGAGTATAAGTGACTTTAGAATGGGCTCCAGGAGACTTCTCCATAGAAGACTTGTATCTTATAGATGCCCTTTATATGCAAGTGTAGGCTGAATGTAAGCAGAAGCTAGGACAAGAACCTTTTAGGATAGGTTGATAGGGTTTAGGGTCTACCCATCTCTGCTGTGCCTGTGTAGGGGCCTTCACTATTCTAGACCATGGGTTCCTTTATCGTGACTGGGTTCCCTCATTCTCAGGCTGCTGTGTGAACTCTGTGTTGGACCAGAGCTGACCAGATATATAGGTCAGTGGCAAAAGAATGGGACTGCCAGGCCCTGCGGCTAGACCTTCTTTCTGAGGCAGCAGCCCTTTCTTTGGAACACAGCTGGGTGCTTTCTGCTGGAAGACTTGTAATGGGTTTCTTCTGAACATCACTCCCCATACACACACCATGGACCTGGCTGCATACAGACTGCTCAGAGGAGCCAGTTCTGGAACACACTCACTTGTATCCTGCTGTCCCTTGAGAGTCTGTAGCATCTGGAGGCATGCACATTGCAGAGAAACTAGGCTTGCCCTCTTTTCAATTCCAGGCCAGTTTTGCAGGGAGGCAAGTGCACCAGTTCAGCTGTGGGTCTCATTGAAAGGAAACACAGCCCAGAGCATAGGTCTGTCCACTCATATTGGGTTACCTGTGATAGCAACCTAAGTCAGAGAGTTAGTTCATTTACTTCTCCAACTGAAAAATCAGAGGAGGGCTCTTTCTGAGCCCAACTGCCTAGCAGAGATGTCTCTCTCCTTTGTGTCCTGCTTTTACTGTACTTGGCTCCAGTACAGTGTAATTTGGTGCAGCTCCAGGCTAACCTGCTCAGGATGCCCTCCAGCCCTTCCTACCTGGCAGTACTCTGCCACACCAGGGTTCACCTTCCTGCTGTCTAACACTAACTGCTGAAGTCCAGGGCTGAGGCCTGAACCACTGGTGCACATAAGTGATCAGCAGCTTGGCAGAGCAGAGCCCTCATGCTTGGTGACATGTGTGATACTATTGTCACCCATTCCCTTCCATATCATCCATTAGCAGTCTTAGACCAACAAAGACACACAGTGGGAAACATGGGGATACTGCAGCTTTCCCCTTAAATAGGAGGGAGAGGCATTTTAGCATTTTCTTCAAAGTTTTCAAAATAAGATGTGCTTACCACTAAGCCTTTAGCCCTACTGAAGAATATCTACAGCTGACCCTCCCCTACTAAAGCAGATACCACAGGCTGGTTTTCCCCAATAGCTCCATAGCAGCCATACCACACAACAGCCTGCTGCACAGTTCTGTGACAGTGCTTTGGGGGACCCCCCAACCCAAATATCAGGGACATCTTTCCTCTTCATTAAACAGATCACACAGTTACAAAGCTAACTGTGAAACACAAAACGAATGATGTTTCATCTGAGCCTGGACTTTTTCTAAAATGTACTCTGGACTTGTTCTTTCTTTGAATGTCACATTCTTCCTAGAGCTCAGCATGTAAGTCCTTCTTTACTTGATGACTCAGCTCATTTTGATGAGCCAGGTGTTATTATACTGATGCAGATTATGGAAATTTACTGTGACTCCATGCCAGCAGGCTTGGTGGGCTGTCCTGGGTAAAAAGGTTCTGGTCCTGTGCAGGCCATCAGGTACAGTGTGAACAGAGAGTCTCTGTGGTCGCTGGGCCTAAGAAGCATAAACAAGGGGAGGGGAAGAAGTGAGGGACTGTCATAGGAAGGAAGTAGAGTCAGGGTCCCTGGCCCTGTGGCTAGCTTATTGGAGACCCATTGTGGGTGTGTGGTGATGCACAGTCCAGGTGAGGGCTGCTGGTAGTTCAGTTGAAGATGAGAGTGCAAGCTAGCTAAAGGCTAGCCACTGACTGACCTTTGTGATGCTTAATGAACTCATCCTATCCCCCACTTCCTCTTAAATGCTGGGACTACATTCATATCCTATAATATTTACTCTCTTGCACCTTTTGTGTATGTGGTACTATGTAAAGCTTTTAATATGCTAGACACAATATTCTGCTACCAAGTCATCTACTGGGACACAGAACTCCTGACAGTGAGAGGGTTTGGGAAGAGAAGACCTTCCTTCTTGAATATCTGTGGCATGTGATGGGTGGGTGGAGAGTGGGGAGGGGGAGGAGTTGTAAAGAAGGCCAGAGGGTAAAGGAAAGCCAGAGCTGGCCTCTGCCTTGCTCCCTTACTGCCTGCCTCATTTGCACTGTGGAGCAGTAGGACGGGCAGTGATCAGATAACCCTTTCCTTCCTGCTCTGCAGCCTCTCCTGAGCTTTAGTCTATTTCCCCCCATATGACGCCACTGTGGACAGTGACCCAGCTTCCCCAGTGTTCATTCAGGTTAATGCTTGCCAGCCCTGGAGCCTGCACTCATCGGCCTCAAGGCACTTGGCACTCTCCCCTTTTTGAACAGTCTCCCAAGTCTGTAGTCCATAGAGGCTTTAAATCAACACACTTAAAGGGTTTTAATTGTACCTGGGAAAATACTTTGATAGTACCTGTAAACTCCTGAGTTTGCTCTGTGAGATGCTTTTCTGTCTGAAATCTGAAAGAAATACTTCTTCCACAGGCTTATAGTCATAAATATATGGCATTATTTTGTGTATTTTAAAGCTACATGTTAGTGGTAATGTTTCTGCCTTATTCTGAACCTGTTCTCTCCAGTTGGCAACGTGATTTCCAGGCTTATCTGTGCTGCTCTGCAGCCTTAGTTCATAAAGTCTTCCTGCTGTGGGGCTCTGTATGCCTGTTAATTACCATTCATTTATTTCTTCTTCAAGATGTCGTGATACCTGGCACCATTCTGTTGTTACTTGGTTTTCAGGCCTCTCTCTTGCAGCCTTAATGGTCTTTTTGTTGTCATGGTATTGTACCTGTGGTCTGATAGGAGGGTTCTTTTCTGGCCATGGCTAGTTGGGTTTTGAATTTCCTTTCTTTTCTTTCCCTAGAAGTGGGGACTTTCTGTTATAATTTCATTGAGATCACTTTCTATGTCCTCAGTCTGCATGTTGGCTCCCTGGGTTAGTCTTTTCATTGTGTCCCAGTGAGTGGTCTTGGATGCTGTGGTTAAGACAGCTCTTTTTCTCTTTATTGCTGTCAGAGTGGTAACCCTTCAACTTTACCTTCAGTTGCTGATATTTTCTCTCCCACCTTGTTCAGTCTATCAGGCTTTTTGTATTATTGATTTCTAGTTTTGTTTTATCTCCGATTCTCTCTAACTTTCTCATCCAAGTTAAGTTGTTGAATTTATTTTTTTAAGGTTTGTTAGTTTTCACGTGTGCATGCCTGCATGTACATGCCTCAGTGGCACATGCATGCAAGAGCTCAAGGAGGCCAGGGTCGGTGTTGAATCCACTGGCATTGGAGTTGCAGATGTGTGTGAGCTGCCATGTGGGTACTGGGAGCCCAGCAGGTCCTCTGCAAGAGCCAGGAAGCACTCTTAAACGCTGAAACTTCTCTCTAGCCTTTTCTCATTCACGTTGGATTTTTTTGTCCAGGTCTTGAATTGACTTGAATTGACTTTATTTGTCTATTTGAATATTCTTTGAGGTAATTGGTTATTTTAAAAACCAAAATTTTAGTTCTTTGTCTGGCATCTCAGGCATTTTGCTGTCTTGGTTTCTAGGGAGTTGTAGATTGTGGAGTCATTGTCTTTCATTGTTGCTTTGTCATGTGCTGTCTGAATTGTGGTACACATCTGTTGGAATGGGCATCATTTCTGGTTTCATTTGGGGATCTTCTTAGTCATCAGTCTTCTCTTGAGGGCTCAATCCTAACACCAGGGAGGAGAAAATAAACTTCAACTCACCAAGACAAACCAAATACAGAAATACAATTAAAGTCAGTTAAGTCAGTTAGCACAGCCATAGCAAAGAGGATAGCAACAACATTGTGAACTGAAGTTAAAGTCAGTCATAGTAAACACAATAATAAATGAATGAATTAGAATGGACAGTGAAAGGGAAAAAGGAAAGAAAAGGCAAGGAAAATAGAAAAAAGGGAAGAACGAGGGATTAGAAAAGAGTAAGAGATGAATCTAATTACACACTAAGGAAAACTACCTTAATGAAATTAGAAAAGTAGAGTGATTTAAAAACTAAAAACAGAAAATATCCTTAAAATAGAAAAGTGAAAACAATTAATAATATAATAAATAGAATGAAAATGATTTTTAAAATGATAATGAGTTGAAAGGCTTTTTTCTGGTCCTTTCAAATTGGAATCTGCTGGTGTCAGGTGGTAGTTGTGGCTGTTGTCTCCTGACCTTCTTCCACAGCCCTTCCTGTATTACTTTTGAGCTTCTAGGAGCCACTATTGGCCTAACAAGCTTTGCAGCCTGTGATCTAGGCAGGATCTACATTATCCTGAGACTCCCCAGTTAGTACATTCATGACGAACAAATATTCAAGCCCAGGAGAGTCTCGAAGTGCACTGGAGAATGGGAGAACCAAACAACTCTGAGACGCTGGAGGGGAGAACTAGAGAAAGCTAGAGCTCTGTCTGCTGACCCAGAGTTTTCAGACCTGCCCAGCAGTGAACCAACCTGCAAGGAGGGAGGCAGCTGCAGCAGTCAGGCCTCTCTGCTCACTCTGGGCCCAGAGATCTCATCAAGCAGCCAGTAGACCACATGTTCAGGGAATGGGCTCCTGGGCTAACATTCTGCTGACCATGGGCTCAGGGCCTCATCAGGAATACTTAGAGATGTTCCTTTGCCATAGAGGGAGGGCAGGACCACAGACCACGGCATGAGCCCTTCTACTTAAGCTTCTCTGAACCCAGCTCTCCACTCCCCAGCCCTCATCTTTTTGCCAAGGCTGTCTCCTAGGCAGATACCATAGCATGTGCTCACAGTCTCCCTAAGTTGCTTGTCTGCAGGTTCCAGAGTAGCTTGGTCCTCCTTTCAAGGTGGCACCTGGCTACAACCCCCCCCAAGATATGGAAAATAATCAAATGGATTTTTTCCTCCATCAGTACCCTGCAAAACACAGGAGGAGTCAGGTTCATCCTCTGGCTAGGATGCCTGTTAGCAATTCAGGGCTGCCTTTCTTTTCTTCAAGTGTGGTTTTGGCTCCAATCTCCAACAGATCCTGTGAAGACTGAGGTTTGTCCAGCCTCTTCCGCTACCTTGCCCCTTTCCATAAATTTCAATGTTCTTTTTTCTCTCTGGAACATAGTCTGTTCTTAGTTACCTGGGATCTTGGCCTTTCTTTATTAGATGAATATGCTCCAGGCATTTTTCATCCTTCCCTTTGTGACTATTATGAATATTTGAATCCATTGTTCAGTGTGCACCTCCATGATCTGCCCTCCTCATGGGCAGAGCTTGGTCCAGTAGGAAGAGGAAGCCTCACCTCCTTAAGGAAAGAGTATCTTAGCCGGGTGTGGTGGCTCACACCTTTAATCCCAGCACTTGGGAAGCAGAGGCAGGTGAATTTCTGAGTTCGAGGCCAGCTTGGTCTACAGAGTTCCAGGACAGCCAGGGCTACACAGAGAAACCCTGTCTTGAAAAAAAAAAAAAAGAGGAAAGTGTATCTTGTTATGTATTATTTGGAACCTTTCCCACGGGAAGTGTGCTTTTGTCCCCATCTGGTAATTTAGTCAGGCATCTTGATCAGTGTGGACTGTGGATTTGGACTTTATACTTAATGTTATAATCCAGTGCTACATTATTTTGCTACTCCTTAACCACTGGGTGCTCTCTTAGTATGGCTCCTGTGTTCCCTTGACATTTTGAGTACTTCCTGACTTTCAGGTACTCTCTGCTCATCCTATAATTTCACGCCCTAGCCCTGGAATCTGCTGTTTTTCCCAGAAGCCTCTGGTTCTTTTAACTGGTAAATGATCATATAAACCAAGGTCTAGGCACTGATACTGTCATTGACACTGAGTCATCATTACTTCTGAGCTTTGTTAGAAATCAAAAAATACACTCTGGTGTAGTAACCCTTACATACATGTATGTAGTTACAGATGAAGATATGTCCACCCACATGACCTATATTGCAGCTTGCCAAGAGTCACTGACTCCAATCAAAACCCATGGGGGCTCCGTCTGGTCTTCCCTCCTCCATGTCAATAATTTCTTCTAATAAAGGAGCCTGGTTCCTATCAATTCACCCTTCCCTGTAGCTGGCTTAGACCTCCCCATTCTCTCTATTAAATTGATAGAGGTGGTTTGATGATGTCACACACAATACCATAAGCCACTGTGCTATGGGAGCAGAAGTGATGCTATTCAGACAGTCACTTAGAAAAGTAGACCCCTCAGAGTCAAGTTGGTATGTAAAAGATGACCTTAAAACATGTAGGCCAGGGAGTTGCACACAGGAAAGACCTTGGTGAAGCAACTCAGAAGTGGAGGCTTGTATACCCTTCTGTCTCCAAGAAGGGCTATGCAGAGCTATGCCTACCATGGTAAGGGAAGAGGAGATGGGAACTACCTGCAGATCTGTGCATGTGCATGTGTGTGAGTGTGTGTGCGAGTGCATGCAAACACACACTGGAGGTTCTAATGGGGAAAGCAAGGCTGGCTGAGACCAGAAGAATGTTGTAAGAGGACTGCTCTTCTGGGATTAGGCTAAGAGAATTAGTCTATGGGACTGCTTCTCAATGCTGGAAATAAAGCTTGGGGCCTCCCAAGCACAATGCAGGCACTCCATTGTGAGCTGTTCCCTGCTTTAAAGAAAATAGACAATACATTCTCATGATAGGAAAAAGTCCAAATGTATTGCAAAGTGTTTCCCACCTGAGCACCATTCCATGTGCATACCTGTGCACAGTCAGGCATATCTCTGTTTCCCACTCCTGCACTTTAATGGCACAGTATTTTGTCACCCGTGAGGTCCCCCACAAAGACTTTGTCTTGGAAGGTATTCCTGAGTAAGGACAGACCTGCCTGTATCCTGCTTAGTTTTTATTTTCAGCTTAACATAAACTAAGTCATCTGCGAAGGGGAGTCATCAGTTGAGGATTTCCTCCATCAAATTAGCCTGCGGACATGTCTGTGGGATGTTTTCTTGATTGCTGACTAATGTAGGAGGGCCCAGTCCACTGTGGGTAGTGCCCTTCCTGGGCAGATGGACCTGGGTAAGCAGCGTGACTCAGTGGGTTTTGCTGCAAGCTCCTCACTTGTATTACTGTCTTGACCATCCTCAGTGCTGGACTATAACCTGAGAGTTAAAAATGAAATAACCCCCCAACCCAGTTGGTTTTGGTTAGTGTTTTATCACAGCAGAAAAACATGAATATAGCCCATTTCCTTCTGCCTTACACCGCTGTAGTCACAATAGCACAAACACACCTTCCTTCATGTCATAACCAGTGTACTTGTTTCCAGTCGTGGTTGGATGTCTATTTTGTGTCTTAGAGCATACATTTATGACATAGGTCTTTTTTGTTTATTTTTGTTGTTTGAGTGATTTTGGTTTTTAAACAAATTTCCCAGAAAAGAATTTCTAAGGATGTAAGTGGTTTTGGCAGATGTTACAAAGACAAAATTCAAGCTGTGACAGCTGGTATGTTTCACTCGGAGTAGAGGTGCCAAACAGGAATTTGACTGAGTCTCTTGAATCCTTATCTTTCTTACTACTGGAAGGAAGGAAAGTGTACATTCACAGTGAACCAGTTATGCCTGAACAAGACTGAGCCCTGTCTTTCTCTGACAATGATCAACAGGTCAGGGGGCTTGGATTCACTCATCTCTGGGACCCAGCATAGGGCCAGGTGAGGGAAAGAATCAGGAGTCATGCGTGAACAAGCATGCATTTGCACCCTAGGAATGGGGCCCCACATTGACTCTCTAGAAAGCTCTCAGGACTTGATACTCAGCTGATATGTTGGGCTGGAGCAGAGGACCTATAGCTTACACTTCTCAGGTGAGAGCTAGAAATCTATACTTGCAAGAGGCTTATCTAGTATAAGCTTAATAAAACCCGTGTCTATGGATCCTGCCCTTTGACCACCTTGGGATGTTTGTTCGCCTACCTCTCGGCAGTACCCTGGCATCTTCTCTCTTTGGAGGCTTCTATCCTGTCTGAGGGGGCTGTGGAGAATGGCCAGTTTCTGTATCATATGAACCAAGTACTCAGTTGCAGCCAGGCATCAGTATGGATATAGTTAGTATATGAATGGGTACATTTGTGTCTTTATCCTGTCTAGGGGGCTGTGTCCAGTGGGGAGGACCAGCTCCCATGGCCAGCTCCGGTATGGGCTCACATTGCTTGGTATTTAGAGTATTGTGAGTAGCTGGTAAGTGTTCTTTTATGAATAACTATATCATTCTTTTGTGCATTTTTATATCATGTTCTTTAATGTTGATGTGAAGAATTTCTTTTGTGTTTGGGACACGTGTCCTTTGTCAGATAATAGTTACAGAGATTATTACTTCCAGTCTGTAGCTTGCCTTTTTCTTGATATCTGAGATCTTTCATTTTGATAAGCTTCAGTTTGTCTTTTTTATTATTATTAATAGCATGTGCTTTTGGTGTTGTAGGTTGTGTGCCATCCCAAATTAATTTTTTGGTGTGAAGAAAGGCTTGAAGGGTGGGTTCTTTATTGATTTTTCATGTCTATATAATTGTTTTGAAAAGAATTGCCTTTCTCCCATTAATGCCTTGACATTTGTGTTTTAAAAAGTGAATTACTTGGGCTAGCAGGTTGGCTAAGTGTGTGAGGATGTTTGTTACCAAGGCTGAGGACCTGAGGTTAATCCCCATGACCCATGCTGTAGAAGGAGAGAACTGACTTCAGCAAGTTCTCTGACCTTCATATGCATATTTACATACATAGGTAAATACAGTGGGAAAATGTAAGTAAATGTGTGAGTGTAGTTCTGGACTCTGTTCAGTGCTGTTGATCTGCCCGTTTGAATTACAAGTTCATGCTGTCTTGATCATTGTTATTTTAGAGTAATTTTTAAATGAAGTAGAGTCGGTCTTTCAGCTCTGTTTATTTCACACATTGTTTTGGCTCTTCCAGGCCCCCTGCAACCATAGGAATTTCCACATTACCTTAGTTTTTAAGTGTATTGGGATTGTGGCTGGCACTGGCTGAGATCCATGGAACACCAGAGGCCGCTGACCTTACGCCTGAGTACCCCAGTCCATGAACATGGTATATCTTCTATAGCTTTGGGGAGATAGTTTTCCCCAGTAAAGATCTACAGTTTTTAATATCACTTATTAAGTTTATTTCTAAGTATTATTTGATATTACTGGAAATATTTCTAGCTATTTGCTGTTTGAATATAGAAATACAACTGATTTACATATTTTGATCATGTACTGCTGTGCTCACATATTGAATATCCACTCCAAAGCTCAGATTGTATTCTGTAGCTTGCCTTTTTCTTGATATCTGAGATCTTTAATTTTGAAAACATCAGTTTGTCTTTTTTATTAACAGGACTGTGCTTTTTGTCTTTTAGGTTGTATACTATTCCAAATTAATTGTTTTTGGGTGTGAAGAAAGGCTTGGGGGGCGTTGCTGGGGTTGTGTTTATGTGTTTATTTTTTCATATGTCATATAGAATTTAGCCACCATTCTAACAATTTCCAGAGCCAGAGCCTTTAAATAAGGTTTAGGCCTAAACTTCTAACTTAAGTATGGATATATATCAGCTTTCCCCCTTGTTCTATTATTGTATTTTTATGAACCTATTTTATCTACTTATTTGTATAAAAATAAGAAACACTTCTTTTTGTATTCTTTTATGTTTTCCAGACTCTGTCATGATCTCCCATTTCGGTAATGTTGATGTTTGTTGAACAATCAACTTTTGGCTGCTGATATTTTTCCTCCTTATTTTCTTCCTATGCCATTGTCTTCTCCTTGTTTTCTTTCTTGTGATTTCTTTGGGTTATTCAACTGTGCTCATCTAAACTCTTGAGGTGAGAGCTATATCATTAATCACCAGCCTTTCTTCTTTTCTGGTAGATACATTTAGAACTGTAAATTTTCCTCTAACTGGTTTAACTTCCTCTACTAATATGTCCTACTTTAAATCAGCTGACTAAAGCTTTCAGTTTTTTGGTTATGGTTCTTTCTTGGGCCTATAGGTGACTTATAAAAGTGTGGCTGAATTATTTAATATGAGTTTCCTAATATCTAAGGTTTGTTTTGTTTTGTTTTTAAATTACCTTTCTGTTGTTGGTCAGAGAACCAACATCACTTCAGTCTTGATGAGGAATCACCTTTTACCATGTACCCCCAAGCCTCTGCTGTGCCTGCTGGGTAGGACTGTGCAGTGGTACCATGGATGAAGATTGCTTATGACCACTGACCATGATGGGACAGTTATCCAATTGCATGCAATATGTATGAGTGGTGTTCATCCAGTTCTGGTACAGCACACTCAGTCACAGGATGTGTCTGTCTGGTAATCCAGGCTTCAGAGAAACAGAAGGGGCTGATGCAAGAAGCTGCAGCAGGTTCCAGGCTCTCCAAGATCCCTCCTTGCTCAGCATTGACAGGCATGTCATGTCCCCTCAGTGCTGCCTCTGGTGACGGCCAACCACAAGAACAGGGGTGGCCCCTGGCTGCTGCCCGAGGTCTGGGCAGGAAAGGAAACAAGTTCAAGTATGTCACCTGTTTATAGTTTTCATGATTTTTCATTTGGCATTTCAATCTGTCTGGTTTTGGTCAAGGAAATGCACCCGTATCTCATAACAGGAAGCCCCTTTTGTGATCTTTACTTCAAGGCATTTTTCTCTCTCTACTTCCCTTTACCTTTTTTTTTCTTGGCAAAAATACAGACCTAATATGATGTGCATCTTATTAAAGTTCAGCATAATTTATTGCCATTGGTTTGTTTACAAAATAAACATTCCAAGCTGCATGACATGGCCTTCCAACCATCACTGCTCCTTTTTTTGTGTGGTTTTTTTTTTTTTTTTTCCATCTTCCTTGGGGCTAAGTTTGGGCTGGGAAGATGGACAAGAACTCAGGCCTGAGAGAAATCACATGGTCTTTTGCCTGCTTCCTGTGGGAGTCACTTGTTAACTACCTAGTTCCAGGCAGCTAGCTGACCTAGCAGCTAGTATTAGTGGTGTGGACAGGCACCCCACCATGTGAAGCTGGAGCACATCCCAGACCTATCTTTGCCTTCTAGGTGAGGGCCTCAGTTGGGAAGTGAGAGTCAGGGAATTCTTGACCCTTCTCCAGCCAGCCATCGTTCTGCCATGGGAAGTGTGTGGTGGGAAGAGGAAGAGGAAGACAATAGGAGTTGTTTTCTCAGTGTCCCTCGGACCCATCAGAGCTTACACCTAATGGAGCACATGCCATTGCCATTGACTCCATCAACCCTGAGGAGCTAGAGGGAGGGTAGGAGAAGTAATGTTTGCCTAGGCACCTGTACACAGACTAGCCTGGCAGCTTTTGTGGAGAAAGAGATCAGGAAGCAAGAGTTCATCCTGTTTGAAGACTAGCTGTTCTCACCAGATGGACCAACTTTGGAAGTGCCCAAACACATGTGCTGAGAAACACAGTCCATGTGGCATCTCAGAATACACTCATCAGGATCAGATAGTCTGCCTCTGATGGGGGAAAGGTGAGGTGCAGGCTAGGTAAAGAAGGCAACCTGAACTGACCTGACCCTCTCTGAAGCCAGCATAGTCCAACTTTGCCTGGCATCTTTGACCTCTCCTGTTGTTCTACCCAGAGTCTAGTGCTGCAGACTTCCTGATGGGCCCATTTTCCTCTGTAGTCTCGATTTCTCCACTCTTTCCCTAGCAGAGCAAGCTGCAAGTGTTTTCTGGGTGAGGCAAGCCTTGAAACTATCCACAGGTCTTCCAGGCTACACTGTGTGTGCCTCAGAGAGGCAGCCCAGGGGTTACCTCATTGATCTTTCTATCCCTCCACTCTAAACACACACACTCATTCCTGTCCATCTCTCAAGAATCTAATGACAACTGCCTGACTTCAGGGTACTCACTGATTGTTGGTGTTATAGCACATTTCTAGTGGCTTCAGGCAATATGTACATGAGCTGTGCATGCAACACAAGCTCCTAATGTGATATAAACCAGAAAAGCTTTTTAAGATCTTGCCCAAAATTGCTGATATTTTGCAGATTTACTCTTCCAGATCTTTCCTATGCAATGTAAAAACAGATAACCACCATTTCTTACATAAGGCTTCTTGCTGTTCTGTGCTCAGGTATTTTCCTGTGTGCTTTACATATATCATGAATTATTTTTCCTTTTTAGATATTTAAAGTGACGTTTTTGTATTTCATTATGATTCCAATTGTGCTTAGTTCCTTTGCTCAGCTCATGAACATAGAAATGTGACTTCCTGACAGGGCAAGGGGCTGTCCCATTGTCTTCCTGGAGCACATAATGTATGTGTGGTCTCCTGTGCCAATGGCCCTCTTGTAAGGGACTTGGCTGAGTTGGAACAACAGGACTACACTGCATTTCTGTAGGATGGTAAGAGGCTATGCAGCCTCATTCCCTCTAGCTTTGATGTTTGTGTAGAGCTGGCTTCCCCTCACCTGTACCTGAGCAGCTCTTAGTCAGCATACTTAGCCCAGTCCTGCAGAGCTCCATACTACCTAGGGCTGTGGGTATTTTTTAGGCCTGGACTGTACTGAAAGAGACAGCTCTGGGGTGTCAAAACCTTTTCTATTGGAGATGAGAAGCCTGGGTCTGCTTTGGAAGCATCCTGGAAAGCCAGTCAGGTGTCCAAATGGGCTCTGATTCCTGGCTGAGTGAATTCACCTTCTCCCATTGTCTTAGTTAGCTAGGGTTTCTATTGCTGTGAAGAGACACCACGACCAGGGTAACTCTTATAAAGGAAAGCATTTAATTGGGGTTTGCTTACAGTTCAGAGGTTCAGTCCATTCTCATCATAGCGGGAAGCATGGCAGCATTTAGCAGACATGGTACAGGAGAGGTCACCAAGAGTTCTACATCGGGATTGGCAGGCAGCAGGAAGAGAGAGTAAGCCACTGGGAAAGAGTGGGGGAAATCTAGACTACAGAGGAAAATGGGCCCATCGGGAAGTCTGCAGTGCTGGACTCTGTGTAAAGCAACAGGAGAGTTCAAAGATACCAGGCTCATGCTTGACTAGTTGGTCCCCATTTGGTGGAACTGTTTGGGAAAGATTAAGAAGTGTGGCCTTACTGAAGGTGGTGTGACACTGGGACAGACTTGAAGTTTCAAGACTTCTGTCATTCCCAGTGTGCTCTTTATCTCCTGCTCATGCGTCAAGATGTAAACTCTTAGCTATTCCCACTATCATGCCTTTGTTCTGCCATTATGGAGTCAAACTCTCTGATACTGTCAGCTCAATTAAATATTTCCTTGTGTAAGTTGCCATGGTCATGGTATTTTGTCACAGCAATAGAACAGTAACTAAGACACCCAGCACGCACGCGCACTCGCTCGCTCTCTCTCTCTCCCTCCCTCCCTCTCTCTCTCCCTCTCTCCCTCTCTCTTGTTTTTTTCTAGATTCCTCACTTTAATTCATCTGCCTCGAAATAGCTTTATGTCTATTTCCACTCTCGACTCTTTCATGACCTGAAGGAGAGAATTTGTGGGAGAATGGGCTGGTGGATGAGCTGGTACCAGAGGGACTTAACTATGTGTGATCATTGAATGAGGATGGCCAGTGAGGATGGAGGGGTCTTTGAAAGAGGGTCTTGTGGCAGCTGTGGGGCCCAGAAGAAGGCCCCATTTGGAAGGTGGCTGCAGAAATATATGGTTGGCTGCCCCTGGTGAGTGGCTGCACTTTATGAAATGATGATGTTTTTTCTCACTACAGTAGAAAAACTACCAGATTTTTATCAGGGCAAGTCATTGAGAGTGTTAGTTAAGACATTTGTCAAAATTCATTTAGTTGTCAAAATTAAATTATTTTCCTCTACTTCCTGAAGGATAGGTAATAATGATGACAAATTTCATGGCATGACATTTAATCAGCCTGGTTAAGAGACAGAGGGGAGCTGGGCAGAGAGCAGAGGGCAGTAGTGTTAAGGGCCTTGTACCCTTGATGGATGGGTGAGGTCAGTGTCTTCGTGTGACTATCTATTGCTGGGATGAAATACCATGCTCACATTCACATTACAGTTCAAAGTATAGCAGGAGCCTGGAGGCAGGAGCTGGTGAAGAGAACATGGAGGACTGTTACTTACTGACTTGCTCACCCGGGCTTGTTTAGCCCACTTTCTTATGTAACATAGGACTGCCTTCCCAGGGTGTTCCTACCCACAGTGGGCTGGACTCCCCTACATCAATCACTAAGAAGATGCCCTACGGGCTTACCTACAGCCCAATCTTATGGAGACATTTTTCTTAGCTGAGGCTCCTCCTTCTCAGTGACTCTAGCTTGTGTCAGCAAGACATGAAAGTCTGTGTTGATAATGGAGGCCCAATTCCTAAGATTCTGATAATAGGCAAGGATGACTGGATAGGCCAACAGATACATCGTTCTGGTCTCAAGTAAGTTCAAAAATAAATACCCTGGGTTGGAGAGATAGCTTAGGTAAAGTGTTTGCCTTTTAAGCATGAGGACCTGAGTTCTAGCCCTAGAGCCCACATAAAAAGGCCAGGCATGGCGGCGCATACTTGTAACCCCAGCCCCGGGATGGTAACAGGTAAATCCTTACTCCTGCTGCCCAGTCAGGCTAGTAGTCTACTCAGTGAGGCTCATGCCAGTGAGACATCCTGACTCAAAAAACAAGGTGGATAACTCCTAAGGAATGACACATGGCATCTTCTGGTACACACACACACACACACACACACACACACACACACACACACACACACAGGGTGGGGAGAGCCTAGAGAAATCACAAAAGTAAAAGATAATCTTGCTTAACTTATAAGCAAGCATTTATTAGTTTTACATAGAAAATAATGGAGAAATTATTGAAAATCTCATTTTGTCAGATAATTGTGGCTTTCTTTGTATAGAGATGAATTATGGTTTGGGTTAGAATTCAAACAGCAAGAAAATGAAGACGAGGCAGTCTTTCTTCCTGCATCCCAGACCCATTATTGCAGGCAGATATAACAGTTGGGGTTTTTTGTTTGGTTGTTTGGTTTGGTTTTGGTTTTGGTTTTTACCAGTTTTTTCAGAAGCAGTTTTATACCAGGCATTTAAGAGCATATGTAAGTGTGTGTGTGTGTGTGTGTGTGTGTGTGTGTGTGTGTGTGTGTGTGTGTTTTGTTTAGGTGCACGTGTACCCTATTATTTTTTATTTTGCTTTGTTTTTTACTTGAAAATAAAATGGTACAATTTTTAAAAAATATTTATTTATTTATTATATGTAAGTACACTGTAGTTGTTTTCGGACATCCCAGAAAAGGGCATCAGATTTCATTACGGATGGTTGTGAGCCACCATGTGGTTGCTGGGATTTGAACTCAGGACCTTCGGAAGAATAGTCGGTGCTCTTGACCGCTGAGCCATCTCTCCAGCCCAAAATGGTACAATTTTTAATTGTAGGTTTTTTTTATTGTAGGTTTAATTTTAGGTTATTAGAGATATTTGAAAATTATCAGAATTTATCCTGAAAATTAGATACTGGCAGATTTGCATTTTTCTTTAATTACAAATAGGAATTTTATACATTCCTGCTCTTCTGTGTAAAACTTACCACAATTAATTTATTATCTTGATGTTAATAGAATTTTTAAAGTTAAAGCTAACTTAAAATAATGATAAATCTGTGTGTTCTATTTACTAAGCATGAGTACACACAAAATAATCAAGTTATTCAAGTCCTGAACACATGTGTGGGATTAAGGCTTAACAAAACAGGGTGCAGAATTGGTACTGATTTTCAGGATAGGCCAAACTAAATTTTACTTTAGATACAATAATATATTTAATAAATAGTAGTTTACTACTACTGTTTGACTACCCTTCTCTTTCCTACCACACTATCTGCTGTGCTTTTTTATTATTTGACAATTCTGTGTGTGTGTATATATATATATATATATATATATATATATATATATATATATATATATATATATATATATATATATATATATATATGATGAATATCAATCCTTGTTATTGGAGTGCTAGTGAAAGAAATATTTCACTGTTTCCTTTTTTGAAATGGAATCTTTATGTTCATTCATTCGTTTGTTTGTTTGTTTGTTTGTTTGTTTGTTTGCAATACATTCCAACTGCAGTTTCCCCCCCCCCCACTCTTCCCACTCTGCAAGACACCTCCCCTCTTCCCCAGATCCACTCCTTCTCCATTTCTCTTCTGAAAAGAGCAGGCCTCCCAGGGATATCCACTGAACACAAGCAGCCTAACAAGATACAATACGACTGGGCACAAACCCTCATATCAAAGCTGAACAAGGCAACTTAGTAGAATGAAAAGGATCCCATGAGCAGACAAAAGAGTCACAGACACCCCCACTCCCACTGTTAGGAGTCCCATGAAAACACTAGGCTAACAACCATAGCATATAGAGAGAGGACTTAGTGCAGACCCACGCAGGCTTCACAATTGCTGCTCCAGTCTCTGTGAGCCCCTAAAACCCAACATAGTTGATGTCTGTAGACTTTGTTCTTCTGGTCTCCCTGACCTCTCTGGTTCCTACAATTCTCCCTCTCCCTCTTTCCCCAGCTCCAAGGGGAGGGGCCCAGTGGAGATCTCCAGTTCGGGCTCACTCTCCACCTAATATTTTGATGTGGGTCCCTGCATCTGCTTCCATTAGCTGCCAGCAGAAGCCTCTCTGATGATGATGGGGCTAAGCATAGACCTGGACTTCTGGCATCTGACATAGTGCCTCTGTGTGTGCTCTTTTAAAAACAATACTCTATACAAGCATGGCAGTTCACACCTATAGTTCCAGTACTTGGGAGCCTGGGGCAGGAGGATTTCTGTGATACCAGGGACAACTTTGGCCACAATATGAAGCCCTGACTCGAAAGCAAAACAAACAACAGTGAAAATGATAAGAAATGAGAGAGAGAACTCTGGTTAAGAACATGTCCTGCTCTATAGTGGACCTGAGTTTGGTTCCCAGCACCCATGTGGTACCTTGCAACCACCAACACCTAACTCCCAGCTCCTGGGGATTTGATACCCCCTTCTGGACTCTGCAGACATCTGCATTCACATGTGCACATAACCCCACACAAACATGCACACACATAAACAGTACTAACTTTATGCATTACTGTGATCTTCATGATGCTTGTCAGTGTGTATATTTACATCTGAGTTTGTTCACAGTCCATAAGCTTTCAGTTGTTTGACTGCTCTGTTTTATGTAGCCCTTTGATAGACTGCTGCCTTAAAACATTTCAGTGGATGATATACACACAGCCTGCTTCTTATGCTCAGTTGGATTGTATGAAGGTAGCATGTGTGACTGCTTAGTGATAAGGCTGCCCATAGCTTTACAGCCATAGTTCTTAAAAAATATTGTCTAATTTCCTCCTGGAAAAGTGGCATTAATTACACCTTACAGTACTCTGTGAAGATTGTTCCTTTCCCCAGACTTCAGCCAGATTGGTAAGCTTTACTTGACTTGGCAGGTGAAATGAGGCCATCTTCCTTTGCTGCCCTTTGAATTTCTGTGACTTATGAACAATATTATCTTCAAACACTGTTTACTGGACATTTGTGTCACTGTCTATAAACTACCTCTTTATAAACTTGTTCACTTTTGTACTGGGCTATTTTTGTCTCTTTAATTTTCATAAACTCTGTAAAATGAAGAAATTAGCCTATGCCAAATGTGTTATAAGTATTATTGTTCTTTTTGTGTTTTTTTAACATTGTGTGTGTGTGTGTGTGTGTGTGTGTGTGTGTGTGTGTGTGTCATAGTGTACAAGTAGAGTCTAAGAACACTTTGCAGTACTCAGTCCTCTTTCCACCATGTGGGTGGGAAAGCCCAGGGACTAGCTCAGATCATCAGGCTTGGCAGCAAGTATTTTACCCACCAAAGCATTTTGCCAGCTTCTTTTGGTAATCATTTGACTTGGCTTATTCTTTTCCACTCTTGAGTTTATATGTCTTGTGTGTTTTCTCTCCAACTCACAATGACCTCTGAGGTTAATATCTCACCCCACACTTTCATCTAACCCCCTCCCCTCAGTTTCTCCATTCCTCTGCGTATAGTCTTTGCCTTTATTCTCATGAGGAGAAAGCTGTATTCTAACCTTACTCCTGTCAGGTGCAGGCACCACGTGTTGCATTCCCCCCTCTTAACCATCTCTTTGGTGTCACACTTAGGAAATATTCAGACGATCTTTGTGCTCTCTTATAGCTCACTGCTCTGCTCACACCCCCATTGCCAGCACTCTGTCTTTTATGATTATTCTAGTTTGGAAGACGTCCTTTCTGGAAGGGGTGCGGCCTCTCTTCCCTTGTTTTTTTCCTGGTGTCTCTGTTGCTATTTCACATGTATGTTTCAGCTAACCTTCACACCATTTTAGTGTAGTTATAATTGATTTGAATATAGAAAAATTTGAAGATCAATTCTTTAGTCTCCCTAAGGATAAATACCCATTTTAACATCTGGTTCCTTTGATATGAGAGGAAGTATTTTGTGTTTTCCCATCAACTTCACATATTCTTCTTTTTCTCTATATTCCTTGAGTTTGTACTAGACATGAAATCTTTTATTTTTACTTTTTGCTTTTGCATAGAAAACTGTTGGCTTAGTGTAAATTCTATAAACTTCCAACACAGCCCTCATTGCTGTTTGTATTGTTTGTTTGTTTTTTTTTTCTGATCCTCCAGAACCTTTGGTATGTGATTGCATTGTTTTTCAAGCAGTGATATTGATATTTCTGTTCCTTATAAATACTTAGGGACCACTTCCTTTCTCTTACTGCAGTGCTGACTGGTTACAGAACAAGATGTTAGTTTCTGGCCTCATTTAACTTTTTCCTTGAAATAAGGAAATTTTCTACTTATTTTTTAAGTCAACAAGCACTGTAGAAATTTGCCAGGAATCTTTATGATATTATTTAGCATGATTTTTTAATCTTTTATCCCACTAATGTGCTGGATTCTCTAGTAGTGCATAGCAGAATAGATGCTGCTTAGTTACGTGTCATTCTTCTTAATATTTGGATTGTAATTTTGAATACTTTTAAGATATTTATGTGAGCATTCATAATTGAGATATATGGTTGACACTTCTGTCAAGTCATGGTGTCGTATGAACAGAAGGCTTCAGAGGAAGAGCTTGCCCACTTTCCTCTGTGTTCCTTAGAAGAGAAAGGGAGCTCGTCTCTAGAAGCATCTGAACTCAGTATTAGAGGGAAGGGTGGTACTCTGGTCTTTTTTATTTCGGTCCCTTCTATCAGTTTGGTAACATGTTTTCCTGAAAAATGACCTATTATCTATTTTGTTTTATTTTGGTCTTTTGGAGACAGGATTTCTCTATTATCAAGTTGGAACTCCCTATGTAGACTAGACTGATCTACCTCTGGCTCCTGAATGATGGACTAGAGGAGTGTGCCCACCAATGCCCTACTTCTGTTGTCTGTTTTTAAATGTGTTTGTATTATGTAGCCCTGGATGCCCAGGAATTCACTATGTAGCCAAGATGGCCACAAAAATCACAAAGATATGCCCGCCTCTATTTCATAAGTGCTTGGATTATATGTAACAACGCCTGGCGTTCATTTGCTGGTTTTCCTTTTAAATTTTGTTTGTGCAGTGTTGGCTTTAACAACTCCCTTTTGCACACAGTGCCAAGCCTACCATTATTTGTGTTCTGACTGAATATGCCATCATGCCTCCACTTCACTCTGCCTCCCTGGGCTTCATGTTCCTTCCTTACCCTGGGAGGGTCTCACAGCCTCTCCTCAGAGATCTGTCAGCAGCACCACCTTAGGTGCTCTTCACTGTGAACTGCTACTTCCCAGGTGACCCTGGGGGTCCTTTACCTGTGCAGCTGGTTAAGGAGTTCCTCATCTCAGGTTCTAGGCTCCTTTTCTTGGGTCTTTAAGGATTTCTTTATACAGTTTCTAAAGTCCCACACACACTTTTCCCAAGTGTTCCCTGTCTGTAAGATGGGTAGTTTTAAAACCTTTGGATTCACCAGGACTTGAGCTCCCTATTATATGTTTTCTCACCTGCTTTGGATAACACTGGCCTTTTAGTTAATTCTCACTCTCTGACAGGCAATGAAACTAAGGCTCAGGACAGCGACTCTCCCAAGGTAACACAGTTGAAGCAGTGATTTGCTAAGCTATGATTCACACTTACCTCAGGGGTCCCTAATTCCCAAGTCTTTATTTGTTGTTTCTGTTAGCAGCAGCCATAGCACTGTGGGTGGATTCCAGGTCACCCTGTATTTCTGGCTTTTGAGGTGAACTATGGCACATAATGTAACCTGGTAACTAGACTTATTTTGTGCTTAATTGGAAGCAGACTGCAGTGGGCTCAAAGGTCAAGCAAACAGCCTTCTGGCCAGTACCTTGCAACCCTCCCAGGCTCCTCTAGTGGGGGCGGCTCTGCTGCCTGGAATGCAGCCTGGCCACATGCAGGCATCTCCTGTGCTGCCTTCCAAGCTTTACCTCAGCTCCGAAGCGCTCCGCTCCTGACAGTGCTTCTAGCCTCAGCTCTGTGTCGCGTTCAGAGACAGTAGATGGAGCCAGAGACTTGGAGAAAAATGACATCCAGTCTAGAGTCCCTTACTCTTGGGGCCAAGACAGTGTGCTGCAGGTAGAGAAAAGGCGTGGCTCACTGGGGCTGAGGAGTGGCCAAGGCTTTTTCTTGGCTTCTTCTCTGTGGTCATATATTAAGGTTGATATGAGAAGAAAGGACTCAGGGCTTAGTCGAAGGAAGTTCATAGAAAGTCAGGCCTGGTTCCCACAGGCTATATAGCTGCTTTATTGGCTTTGTCCTGGGTTTTCATTCGTAACAGACAGAGAGTCTTCTTTCTGTTATGTTACCCCCACAGCAGTGGCTAGAAACCCGCCCTGAGACATGGCTGAGCTTCATGTGCAGTTAGGACAGGCAGGAAGTATGCTGTATCTGCGCCACAGAAGATCTAATAGGAAGGGTCAGACTGAGAAGAGTCCCTGCTCTATAAGTGCAGCCATGGCAGCTTGTCTTTTCGAAAACCTGGCCTTGCACATCGTCCTGGGTCTCCTCTAATGAACAACGCTGCACTGACAGCAGCTGACCTTGCCCTGTTGAAGGGATAATGAAAGTGGTTACACCATGCTTCTCTCCTACCCAACCCTGGACTGGTTAGTGGGGCAGACATGTACCCAGTGACCCTGTGTGACTCCACTATAGGAGTGCTTGACACACCATGGTACTCAAACTCACTGGCTCTGTGGCATATTAAACTGTTGTCTGGGGGTAGATGGAGCAAGTAGCTTAATTCCTTAACTGTTTGTGGCACACTCTGCCTGCGTAGGCTCTATAGGTAGCTAGGAAAGTCAGAGAGGCCTAGCTTTTGTTTTGTTCTTTTGAGCTCCCTTAGCCTATCAGTGGTTACGGATGAGCCATCTGACAGATCGTCAGCTAGGAGCTTGTGCCCAGGAGCTCATGAACAGTCTGCTTTTACCTGGGAACCAGACTATGCAACATTTGGGGGTTTTCTTTCTATCACTTTCTCACAAGTATTCACCAAGGACTGAACCAGGTCTGGTCATGGGAGATTGTATAGCAGCTTGTCACTTATTGTTGGGATTGTCCTAGTCCAAGGTTTGCAGAGAACTGGAATTTCAGGTGGTAGCAATACAAGTAGTGAGAGGCAAGGCTGACAAAGTGGGCCTAGTGTCACCTGGTGTGACTTAGCAGCTAATCAGAGGACAGGACAAGAAGAAAGGGATAGAGATCCTGGCTGGAGTTGGGAACTACAAGTAAAGAGACAGGGAAAGCCCAGCAGCAGCATTAAAGGACAAGGGTCAACATACATGATGAGGAAAGGAAGGAGGGCCCTTAGCAATCATCTGTCTGGGTCCATGCAGATAACCTCCATACCCATTGTGTAGCAGAAGGGAAAACTGAGGTTCATAGAGGATATGTACACAGGATTATATAACCAGTGAGTGCCTGTAGATTGCAGGGGTGGATTTATAAAAAGCTGCCAGTAGCTATTGGTTCCAGCCAGAAGTTATTGTGACTCTCCAGCTGTAAGGTTCGAATGGATGCTCAGGTTTTAAGAGTCTTAAAGTAGAGTTAGAAAAAACACAAGTGGCCAGTTGCAAGGAGATAAGATCCATCAGGACCAACAGAGAGCTTTGCTTCCAGCCAGAGAAGTATCTGCTCCCTCTCAGGCTTTTCCCAGGACAGCCTGGCAGCTGCCCTGGGCTAATCCTGTCTGACTTCCCTACCTGGCCTAGCCTGACTTGCTGAGGTGCCACCTCCACTTTCTGGAGTTCTACTCACATGCCATCCTTTTCAGGTTTTTAAACCATCCATCTGTAAGACGACCCAGAAACAGGGTCACTCCTGTCCCGGGATGAGTTGGCACCCCCCAAAACTCAAGAGAAACCACACTTGATGATGCAGGAGGGTTTATTATCAGCCAGCTGAGGAGGATCTCCTTTTATGGGGAGGGGCTGGGGAGTTCCACCCCAAGGGGTAACAGTAGGGGGCTTTTAAGGAAAAAGTGAGAAGTTGGGAGGAGTTGGGCTACAGCTCTTCTGGGGGGTGGGTTGCCTTGCTGAAGGAACAAAGCGGGAGTGAGCTGTCCTTGGAGTTATCTCTGGGACTCTGACAGACAGACAGGCTGGGTCATCTTGCTAACAAAGCTTCTCATTGGCTGTATTCTTAGAGATAGGGAAACAGGCTTTGGGGGAGCATTTAGGGGCTGTACATTTCAGGGGGAAACACTTTGGGGTCTCACACATCCATTTAACATCAACACACTTGAGAAAGGAAGTAGAAAACAACAGAGAATTGTTTGTTTTCTAGTCATACACACCCTGTGCAGTTTAATGAAGTCATAACAGAACAGAAGGAGGGGCCTGTTTGCTCTGCAGTTCTCAGAAAGAAAAGCAGGTGCCACCATTATCTCCATGCCTCTGGCCACCATGCTTGAGAGCCTAGGAAGCAGAGCCATGAGTAACTCATAAGCTTGGACTTGGTGTGCTGAGCCTGTGAGCAGGATGACAAAATTAGAGCTCACCTCTGTATTTCTAATCAGAGCTGGGGAAGACACGGGTTTTCCTACTTTTCTCCATCCTGCCATAAGCAGGGGCTGTGTCTGTTAAACTGAGAAGTATCTGTTCCTGGCCAAGGAGGACTTCAGTTCCCTAGCCCCTAGGATAGCGAGTGACAGGGCTGCCACTTGCAGCCTTGGCCCTGGACTCTTTCACACTTGGCAGTTGATTCCTGAGTGTCCCTGTGCATGCAGGGCAGAGCACCCTATAGCCTCCTGACATCTGCTCTGTTGCAGTCCACTTTTTGTTCTGTTCCTTTTCATTCAAAAAGGGTTAGATTTGACTCACTGAACTGCCAGTTCACAGGGTGGAAGCCTGAAGTGGAGCTCAGGCTCCGGCCTACCTAGCAGACTCTGACACCTCCTGACCCCTGTCATCTCCAGGACTCTGCTATTTCCCAGGCTCTGCAGACTCCTGGGTTTATCACCTTCTTGACTATTCCGTCTTGAAGTCTCCACACCTCCAAGATTGTAATCTCCTGTGAAAATCCCTCTGGATAAAACTATTTGGTTTTAGAAAGGCATCTCAGGAAGGCTACTACATAGCGGTAGGAACCAACTTTGAAACTAAGTCAACCAAAGGTGGTTTGCCATCAGGAAAAAGCCTATAAATAAAATTCAGACTCAGAGTGAAGCCATCAGGCAGTATGCTTCAGGAAGGGCTAACTGCGGAGGACCTTTAATTGTATGATTCCTTGGTTCTCAGAAAGTTTCCTTATTTTTATAGAAATATGATGTTCCTGCAGTTTCCAAAAGTGGTTCTTTGGGAACACAGTGATGTTCCTTTCAGAGCATTCACCTGTTCCCCTCTTTGACAGACCCTCTGCTGGATCTGCTGGGAAGAGCTTGACAGGTAGTTAGTGAAAGCATGGACATGCTACAGGGTTAGAAGCTGGGCATGGTCAGGAAAAGGGGAGCGTTTCATTTCACTTCCTTCTCCATACATGAACTGTAGCCCTATGTGGTCCTTGGGCCTTGAGGGCACAGCCTGAAAACCTGGCCATTTGCAGCTTGGGAAGGTCCAGGCCCTAGAACTAGTTTCTAGGTTCCACTCAGCCTCTAACAGTGACCTTGTTCCACTCAGCCTTTTGTGACCTTGGGTTGGGACTCTTGTACTATCAGGACCTCACAGAGATGGTGCAGAGGCTTAGCGCTCATTGACATGCTGAGAACTGCCACCCAGCAGTACTGTGACTTGCAATGCTTTTGTTCCATCTGTCCCTGACCATTTGGAGTATTGTGAGAAATATTTCCAGTTCTCACGTACTCCTCCTTCTAAGGACAAGTGGGCTCTGCTTTGCACTGTGGCTCAGTGACCTGTTCAGTGAAGTCTCCTTCTTTTATAGCAGTATGGACTTGGCACAGTATACTCCAGAACTCAGACTGCCTGGCCCTCTGCCCAGTACCCACAGGTGGGCTTTCCAGTGCTATAGCCATCTAGATGCAGTGTTTATGACAGGACTGAGTCAGAATTTGGAGAAGTGAAGATCCCACTGCCTGTCATGCCCAAAGCTGAGCTGCTCCATCTTCTGTTCTGAGCCTGCCCTGCCCTGCCCTGCCCTGCCCTGCCCTGCCCTGCCCTGCCCTGTAGTTGTACTGATGGTATTTCTTTCTCAGAGGAGCAAGTTAGAGTGCTTCATCACATATTAGCGTTAGGTTTACGTCCTTCCATCTGTGTCCAGCCACCCATAGCTGGTCCACATATGTCTCTTTTAGAGTTATGGCCACTTCTACTCACATAGGACAGAGTAGTGGGGTCTTCTGTCGTTGTGTCACCAGCCTGTGCTGGGATAAGGGGAGCCTTTGTTTAATATGAGCACCTAGCAGCACTCAGATACCAGCACTCAGCAGAGGGTCCACCTTCACTCTCCAAGGAAGGACAGAGCCATTCTTGGTTGTTGAAAAGTAGAATGTTCCAGCTAATGAGAAGCAGTTGAGAGATGGGTGGCCACCATCCTTGCAGCAGGCCTTGTGTTCTGACCTGCTTGTTGAAGCGCAGATGACAAGCAGGCTGTAACAGGTGTGACTTCATCTGGGCAGATGACAAGCAGAGGAACAGTAGACTAGGCTGGGCAGGGCCTCTGTTTCCTCCAGGCTTCTCTGTCTTGAAGAATATCAGAAGAGAGTTTTCATGTTCTAAGCTACCAATTGTAGAAAACCCTGACCCTCTCTGCCTAGCTCTTCTGCAGGAAGATGACTTGGTTTGGGGAAATGCTGGCTTTGGTCTTATACAGCCTGTGATTAGAATCCGAGGGTTAGCAGCTTAGATGCGCTGTTGGGTTGAATCAAGAAACCCTGGAGGTCTCTGTCCTCTCTTATTCCCAAGTTCCAGCATGTCAGAGGGAGCCTACTTTGGAATGCACTGGAAGTTTGGAATGTAGGTAATACTTTCTCTATTCTTGGCAGTTGATGAGCAGCTACATCCTGCTCATCCCACCAAACCAGAAGAAGCCTTCCCCTGCAGGGAAATTGCTGCACCTCTCACTATTTCTTGGGACAACATGACTACCTGAGGTCAGAGGTCTGTGACTACCTATTGAAGCCAAGTCTGGATATGGAGAAGATACAGGGTTCACTGTCTTGGCAGTGGGTTCCTACTGTGCTTCTTGTGGGCTGTGCTCCCAAGTTCAGAAAAGCTCTGGGCGGTTCCTTTCCAGGCCACACTGAACCCCCAGGGGGCTAGTAGGTGTTTGCCACCATACTGTAAGCACATGGTACATATGCCTCTCATCTAAGCTGGCTTGTTATCGGGCTAGCTCTAGTATATCTGTTCCACTCTCCCAAGAAAATATTGCTACCCACGATGCATGTGTAAAGTTTTGTATGTAGGTGCCCTGAAGACAGAGAAGGACATTAGATCTCATAGAGCTGTAGTTTCAGGTTGTTGTGAGCCACTGGACAGCAGTCCTGGGAACTGTAGAATGGGGAGTGCTCTTAACCACTGAGGAATCTCTCAAATCTCTCACTTTTGTTTTAAAAAAGTGATGTCCTGAAATGGAAAATACCACAAAGTTTACAGAGTGACAGAACCCTGAACACTTCCTCCCTGGGTTCTGTGTCCCAGTGAGCTGCTGCTATTGCTCTTCTAATAACACACTCCAGTATCTGTCTCCTCATTTCACTTCAGGCTCTGCAGAGTGCAACCCTGCTTTTAGCTCTCCAGGTCTAGATTTGACCTACACACAGATACCTCACTTCTAAACACTGCCTAGGAGGGAAAAATGTGCTTCCAGAAGCTCTCAAATACCTGGCCCCTCTGCTCATGTTAGAAGCACAGAACACCTAGCCAAGCAGAGTTCTTTTTTTTTTCCCCCTCTAATGTGAGCTCTCAAGCTCAGCACTGCTGTATATGGATCTGATAATGCTGCCCTAAGAATCATGCTGGACTCTATGGAACAGTTAGATGCCTCTCTGGCTGTACCCAGTATTGTGTCCATGACACAGTAACACCTCCCCACATTCCTTATTGCCATGGTGACAGGCAACAGTTTGTTCATGCTGGACATTGCCACCTTTTCCAGGGGGGTCTCCAAGATGGGGAGCCACTACAGCGCTGATAGAATTTGGAGAGCTGTACAGAGGTAGACACAGATGCTCGACGTGGGAAGACAGTAGTGGAGGTCAGATAGAGACATCAGCATGCATACTGCCTGCTCTTCAGTACCTCCTCTCCTCTCCTCTCCTCTCCTCTCCTCTCCTCTCCTCTCCTCTCCTCTCTTTCCCTCTCTCCCTTTTCCCCCCGCCACATACACACACATGTTCATTTATTCCCTCACACAAGATCAGGATCTCATACTTCTATCAAAGAGGGTTTAGTATGATGTGCAGTAGGTGTGTTATAAAGCTGGATTTCTCAATGGCAATACTTCTGTGTGATATGCAGAAAGAGACTAATAAGGGTAATGCTGACCACACCAGTACCTGCTTCCTGTGTTGTGAGGAATAACACAATAGTGATCGTACATGTACATGGGGCAGAAGCCATGTACATTATCTAAGCATTGGGTATCTTTGTTCTTTCTGAAGCAGCATCTTAGTTTGTAGCCTGGACTAGTCTCAGCTGCCACACCCATCAGACATCATTCTATGAAGGAAGTGTCTGCCAGGCCTTCCCCAGGTGCTGGACTTCTCAAGTTCATGTCCACAGTAAAATTTGGCTATACTGGTAGGCAGTGTAGGCCTTTATCGTCTTTAAATTCGGGAAACAGAGGCTCAGAAGATGAGGCCTTTGCTCAGGACCACACAATGTACTCAAAGGGAGAAGAGCCGTGCTCAGACTGCCTGGTTCTTGTACATCCGGCAGACAGGGCTGGGTCTGAGGGAGGAAGGGGGAGATAGAAAAGAAGGGAGGCTGTTGTTGGTACTCTGTGTTGTAGCCAATTAATCACTGTCAGGGTCTCTTTGCCTGAGGTCTTTTGCACAGAGTCAGTGTGTGGATAAGATCCATGTCTTGAAATCTGCACATTCACCAGAACCCTTGGCAAGATGACCCCAACAAGCCTACCTCTTGAGCTCAGCCCTCCCTGCCACTGCCAAGAACCTCAAGTTGTGGGTCAGCTTGGACCCCCTCTCTCTGTTTTTTTCTTAGTTGATAGTCTTTTTCTGATTATAAAAGCAATGCACACCTACTTACTAGACAAAATATGCGGAGGTGTAAGGAAGAATATTACCCAGACATTCAGTGCACACCATTGTGTTCATGTCTTGTTTGCATAGCAGGGCTCACTGGGCTCAATTTTTACTTAATATCCTATTTCCTTTCTCTTTCCTACCTCCCCCCCACCCCCCGCTTCTCCTGAGTCAGGATTTCACTGTAAAACCCCAGCTGTTCTAGAACTAGCTTTGTAGGCCAGACTGGCCTCAGACTCAGATATTTGCCTGCCTCTGCCTCCTGAGTGCTGGCTGGGATTAAAGGCATACACTACCACAACCTTGCTTTTTTTTTTTTTTTTTTTTTTTTGGTTTTTCGAGACAAGGTTTCTCTGTGTAGCCCTGGCTGTCCTGGAACTCACTTTGTAGACCAGGCTAGCCTCGAACTCAGAAATCCACCTGCCTCTGCCTCCCAAGTGCTGGGATTAAAGGCGTGCGCCACCATGCCAGGCTACCACCTGGCTTAATATCTTATTTCAGACACATTTCAGTACCATTGTTTTGAGTTCCCATGTTCTTGACAGCTCTTGGCCAGTTGCTACTTTATTGGTCACATGATAGTATGTTTATATGTTTTCTTTATTAAGATTCTCAAAATAATTTTAATTGTACAACTGACCCCTGAGATACATTTTTGTGACTCTCTGTGTACTGCCAGGAAGGATGGTGTCTTTGATCACATCCTACTTCTTGTCTAGCACAGGGACATGCACACATACATTTCATATAGCAAGTATGTTGTCACACCTTCATGTACCTGTGCCCACACACTCTGGCTCCTCTGGCCCTGCAGGGCTTGACTTCTCAGAAGGAGCCAAATCTGCCACAGCCTCCCTTATGATTCACGTGAAGATTGCTTGGCATTTATGCTGCACAGCTTCATTCCATGTATAGTGTAGTCTGGGGCGACTCTGGCTTTCTAAAGAACTGTCACGTGTGCTCACTGTCTGGAGACCCATAGCCACTGGGGAGTGAGAGGGAGGTAAGGAGCCTGCCTGGAGCCTAGTGGAGCTCGGGTGCAGAAGACCCAG
Source organism: Mus minutoides (assembly GCA_902729485.2). NCBI lineage: Eukaryota > Metazoa > Chordata > Mammalia > Rodentia > Muridae > Mus > Mus minutoides. Next base: position 2,049,210 of record LR749652.1, on the reverse strand, counting down.
GGTAAGAGCCAACAGGCGGGGCTGCTGCTTCGTCCGCCAGTGTCCTTTCACTGGGGCACAGGCCTCCCTCAGCGCTGTGTGGTGCCATCATTTTCCCCTCCCATGACATACGACAGCAGGGAGTTGAGTGGTTTGTTTCATCTCTTCTTAAGAAAAAGTTAAATTTATAATCCCAGTCTTGACCTTCCTTGTAACTCATGTGCTCATCCTGTTAGCTGGTTTAATATATGGCACCACTATTTCATTAAACAACATACAGGAATAATTAGTTCAGCAACGATGCCTCAGAACAAAAGCCCTTGATTTAGTTTAACTTTATAAGTTGTTCTCTTTTGATGTGCAAGAACACATCTGGGGTCTTAAAGAAAGCAGAAAGAAAAATAGGAGCCGTTTTGTTAGGCTGGGTTAGGGTTTCTGAGCTCAACCAGTAACCCTTTGGTACCAGGCCTCCCAAGCCAGCATGAGACCTGTGGGGAGGGGATGAAGTGTGGAGGCCACAGGCAGGGCTGTCTGCTGTGGACCTCGGAGCACAGAGTCCCCTTCTAACTGTGTCCCCCACATTTTCCTCCACCCTGCAGCACTCCTCAGAGTCCCTTGGAGTTTGCTGCTGTGCATACTGAGGCAGGCCAGGAAGGGAATGGACCCCACTTGCAGGACACTCTCTGTAGCCCACTGGGTACTCTGGATTTGTCTTTTAAAGATTTCTCACTCCCGATGGCATCTCATGGCTGTCAGTTAGGGTTGAGGACAGCCTAATTCCTGTTGAACCTGTAGATTCATCCTTTGGAAGAGCAGCCAGAGCTCTTAACCACTTTGGGATGGTGTTCTGTCCAATACAGCACACATACACTGGGCTTTGTGGCCTCCTCTGCCCTAACCCTGGGCCTCACTCCCTTCTCACCCAGGTTTCACTGCCTCTCTGGCTTTCCTCATGACCCCTGCACTGCAGCCATGCTCTGCGCTCCCCTAGGCCCCCCATTGTTGCAAAGCTCCTAACAGATCTGGATGGAGTAAACACCATTCTCTGGCCTCCATAAGCATAGACAGCTTGGAGGCACATGATCCCTGAGCACTGGCTACCTGCAGGTAGGGAGACCAAACCCTGCATTAGTCTGGCTCTGCACTTGACAGCTATGTAGCTGGGCATGCATGACGTCTGTGTTACCCTCCCATGAAGGACTTCTGGGAGTCAGGTGCTTAGCAGGGGCCTTACCAGAACTAAGAACATAGGTTATTCAGTGGCAAGCACGGTCCCTTCCAAAGGTTAGTCAGGGCATACTCGATCCAGTTCCCTTTTAGTTTTGACGGCTGAAGTGATTCTTCCATCTGTGTTTTCTAGTCTCTAGGACCCCGGGTTCTATGGTAGGCTGAGGGGCATTTAGGTCTGCTGGAGGCTGGCTGCTCTGCTCCACCCTTTCAGGACAGTCTCTTCTGCTTTATTCTGTTTCCTCTTCCCCAACCTTGTGCCCAGGACAGGAGAAGCAAGCTGCTACTCAGCTCCTTCTACTTGCAGAATCCAGATAGAAGTACCAAGAGTCCACAGGTTCAATTCCCAGCATGGCAGATCACAACTGTCTACAGTTCCAGGGGTTTTGGCACCCTCACTCAGACATACATGCATGCAAAAAATACCAAAGCACATAAAATAAAATTTAAAAAAGGAGTGCCAAGCCCCAGTATGACCTTGACCCAAGTGTCTAGGTAGAAAGTTCAGACCAATCGGTTCCCTTGGTCTGTGTTATCTGTCACCAGTGATGAACCTCACCACCCAGGCATTGCCTTTGGCATCACTTCATACCCTAGCCCTTTCCAAATAATGTATGTAGCACCGGCAGCAAATGCAGTTGACCAGGAGAATGGACATCATGCTAACAAAGGGAGAGAGGCTATACTTATCCTGCTGTGTGAGAAAGCAAACTCTGAAGAGATGAAGTGGAACACCCTATGTTCAGGCCTGGACACAGTCTACACCAGATCTGTTGGAGCTTCATGTCTCTGCTCCTTTTGCTACTTGGCATCTGTCCTCAGTCATCAGAAAGGGAAGCCTGAAACTTGTTCATACATTTTCACCTGGGTCACATGTCCATGTTGACTCTCATTTGTGTACTGTTTCTGAAACCCTGGCCCATCTGACCATCTTGCCTCTTTCTATGGCTGCCACCCCTCAAGGCAATGCACCAGGCTAGCAGTTAGGAACCAACTCGGCCTGCCCAGCTGCCTTGCTGGGGACAGCAGCCTGCAGAGGCCTCTTGTAATCTCTCTATCCACAGCCCTCATTTTAATTTGCAAAATTGAGCCCAGATCGAGAGCAGCAAAGCCAGGGGCGGTAAATATTCATGCCTCAGTGAGCGAGGGTGGCTCCATTACTGGTCTGAGGTTGGGAGAATTACCTGGGGATTATGTATATTCATGGGCCGATTTTTATTTGCGATAGAACATGACTCACGTTGGCCCGTGTGCTGCGCAGTCTACCCCAAACAGACTGCACAGAGCTTATGCCCTTAAGCTTCTGAAAGTCATCTGTGGATTGGCCTCTTCTCGGCTCCTAGGAGACAGTTTGGAATAACAATCACAGCAGAGCCAGCCAGGGGCTCCCTTTGAATCCATCTTCTCTGGACCTAGGTCATCAGTGCCAGGTCATAGGTGAGACAGACAATGATGGCCATAGTGTAGGGGAAATGTAGATGTCATACCATGTAGGTATCTAACTACAGAGTCAATTCTTACCTATCTTTGCTTCATCTGCAAGGGCTCCGAGCTTGAGTGATGCCTAGTAAGACAGTGCAGGTCTGCCCACAGCTAGGCACTGTATGTCCAGATGCCATATTCAGGGCCTTGGGTGAGGGCAAGTACTCTGCAAAGGTCAGCAAACTACAGATGGAGGAGTCTTTATTGAAAATCTATATATTACCTATATATTTTTAATTTTTTATTTGTTTTTCTTTTTTTTTTTTTTTGGTTTTTCGAGACAGGGTTTCTCTGTATAGCCCTGGCTGTCCTGGAACTCACTTGGTAGACCAGGCTGGCCTCGAACTCAGAAATCCGCCTGCCTCTGCCTCCCGAGTGCTGGGATTAAAGGCGTGCGCCACCACGCCCGGCTATTTGTTTTTCTTGTATGTGTATGAGTGCTTTATCTACATGCGTGTATGTGTACCACATGTGTGCCTAATGCCTGAGGAGGCCAGAAGATGGCATCAGATTGATGGAGTTACAAACAATTATGAGATACTACATAGGAATTAGGAACCAAACCTGGGTCCTCCTCAAGAACAGAAGTGTCCTCAACCACAGAGCCATCTTTCCATGTGTGTGTGTGTGTGTGTGTGTGTGTGTGTGTGTGTGTGTATTCAAATCCCACACTATTTCACATCAATCATCTTAGTCTTATAGGCGTCTAATGGGATTGGTACCTTTTCCATTTAAGGAAATGGAGAGAGAAACTCCTTTGCTCAATGTCATGTAGTTACTGTAACCTAGTGCCAAATCCCAGAAGCCAGACTCCAAGGCCTGCTGTCAGTTATGTGTGCCTCTACATCAAACCATTACTGCACAGAGAACATACCCAGCCACCTTGTGGATGTGCAGGCAGAGAGATGACCTAGAGCAGTACTTATTCTCAGGGCCTTATAGAACATGCAAGTGAAGTGGGAGCCAGTCTACCCTGTATAGGGACCAGTGGCTGGAGTCAGCCCAGTGGACCTTTGCCTCCATTCCACCATTGCTGGTCTCGGTGACCTTGAGTTATTCACCCTACCTCCCTGGCTTCATTTGATCACTGTACACTATGGGGCATAGTGAAGCTGCCAGGTAGAATTTTTATAAAGTTTTACGAGCTTGCCAGAGCTGTACCTAGTGCAGTTGTAGGGCAAGAATGGGGGTAGCAGTGGCCACTGTGACAGAAACAAGTGCCAGGCAGGTGTGTATGTGTAGGGTGCTAGATAAAGGGCCCTGTTTGTTATGAGTGGACACTGGCTGAGCTCCCTTCAGCATGACACCCCTGTGGGTCCTTGTTTGCTAGGATTACTTGTGTTCTGTAAGCACGAGTGGACCAGGTCATCTGGAGGCAGTCTGGAGTGGTGAGAGGGGAACCAGGTGATGATGGCTAACACCTTGGTGCCTTCACAAATCTCTGTCTGCTGCTCTTATCCTAGAATAGGAGAGAGAATCCTGGGTAGCAATTCTCTCTCCCATGCTGGCCTCACAGACCTCCAGCTCTAGGGTTTCCTACATTGCCTGCTTCCTGATCTCCACTGCAAACGCCTTCCCAGAAACCTTTGCTTACTCAGTCCTTGCTTGGGCATCACCCACTGGGTGCTGACTCACTGTCCTACTGGTCTCTGCTGGTACCCTGGAGTGTGCCATGACATACCAGAGATAAACTTCTCATGAATCTCTGTGCGAAAAGTAATGAGAGGGCATGAAGGCCTGAGTGGACATAAATGTTAGGGGAGAAAAGCAAAGAGGCACTGGCAGAGAGAGAGAGAGAGAGAGAGAGAGAGAGAGAGAGAGAGAGATAAGAAAGCAGGGGTCCCTGTCCCTTACGACCTGCTGAGGACACAAGGCAGTGGTCTACAGGGGCTGGCTGAGGTTTTCCTCTTGAGCCTACAAACCTGACAAAGTTTCATGTCTGCTCCCTCCCACCCCATGACCTAACAGAGCCTACCTCAGCCACCAACCACACTGGTTAGCATGTGACCAGCTATGTCCTGCCCAGGAGTAAGATGGTGAGCACCAGAAAGCATGCAGAGCCACGGCTGCTTGAGCAGGGGTAGTTTGAGCCTTGTTGGGCCTGCCTCTGCAGAGCCAGATGATCTTCTTGAGTTTAAAACTAAGACATTATGTTGTGTTTGTTTTGCGATAGATTTGCTATATAGCCCCTGATGGTCTTGAATTTAAGATCTGTCTACCATAGCCTCCTGGGTGCTTAGGGATTGCAGGCCTGTGCCGGCACTACCAGCTTTAAATGTGTTCTTTAAACGTTTTTCATTCTGATACTGCACTTGGAAAGTACATGAGAATAAACAGATAGAAGGAAAGTGTCCTCAGTACCTGGTCCCTTGGTGATGTGTGTCTCAGTCTACAGCTGGTCTTTCCACTCCAGTTAGACAGCTCTGGCCTTCACTTTATAATTAGAAAGAATCTTGAACCAAGAAGAGACTGATGAAGAGAAGAATCAGTATTTCCTATGGTTAGACAAGCTAGGCCATCCCTCTTAATTCCTGTAGTCTATAGATGCTGCAATTTTTCTTTTAGGCCTGAAAACCTGGCAAAGGTTTAGGCCCTTAAGGTAGGCCTAAGCCAGGTTACTACTATATACCCAAGTATACAATCTCTGAAGGCCCTGGGGGAAAGGGAGCAGGGAGGCAACAACTATTTTTTTTTTTTTTTTTAGTTCTGGAGTCAGACATTGTGAGCCCCACTGATAGCGTCTATTTTGTCGAAGATGTGGAGTGGAGCCTGTCTGCCTTGTCAGAAGCACTCTGGTCCAGTGGATACCGTCTGTGCAACTAGGTGTGAGTGAGTTAGAACTCACTGTCAGTCGCTTTCCACCAAGTGGTCTAGGGTAATGACTTGGCTTTTGGTTTCTGTTTGTCAAATGGTGGTAAAGGCTAGAGGGTAATAGCAGGGCCTGGCTTCCCTGTAGGGCATTGGACTGAGGAAGAGACTTGTAGAGGGCTTTTGTCACCTCAGACACCAGTTTTAGATAGCACATTCTTGCAGCATGTTGGGGTGGACTTTGTTTCTCTTTTAATTTAGAGTTTTTAAAAATCCTTTATTCCAATTGTCAAAGCTATGCATGCTTACTTTAGAAATTGTTAGGAAGTATAAGGAAACCAGAAAAGACAACACATACACACACACACACACACACACACACACACACACACACACACACACCACACTTAAAATGATTCTTGAAATACATTTTATGCCTTGAAAGTCTGTCCACTATTACAGGGAAGCATTTCTTCATGCTAACACAATTTCCTAGTATAAGTGACATTTTATTCTCTGTCCTGTTTATCTGTCTCTCTTTTGCTTGGGTGTCTGCATCTTTAGTTGATCATAAACAGTGAGGTGAATTTTAGTGAGCCATCATCCTTGACTTTTGGAAAGTTTCTAAGAGGTAGGGTGCTTGGGCATCAAATGGAGGCATAGTGAGAACTTTCCAGAGGGGCTGAGCTATGTTATCCTGGATGGAGACAGGAGACCCAGGACTTTGTCTCCTGGTGACTGCAATAAGGAGCATGTCCTTGTTGGAGGGCACATTGGTGCAGCAACAGTCAATACATATTTGGGTTGAGTGCCCAATTCTTGGACCTGGACTAAGTGTTCTCTGCTGGTATGCTGACCAGAGCTGAACGCACTCGTGGAACCCTGCTTGCCATTGTTTTTGCTGCCATTCTTTTTTATTCCCTGGTGTACTCAGCCTGCGCTGTTTCTTTAACCTCCCCTCTTGGCAAGAACAGCTGCTGTTTCCATAGCAGGGAACACCTCAGCTTTCCTATGTTCATTAGAGGTCCTTCCTGTAGTGGTGACTACAAGGCAGCCTCTAGGCCACAGTGAGCCCAGTCAAGTTGGGAGTCTGGGAAAGGTTCTTCCTCTGGCTGCCCACCTATTCTGCCACCATTGCTTGCTTCTTCTACCCCTCCCCTAGTCTAGTTAAAAGTAAACTATCATTGAGGGACTTGATTGGAGCCCATTCTAGTAAACCTTGCAGACTGAAAGTCTGCCTCTTCAAAGCACTAATTTTAAATTATGCAACTAGATTTTTTTTAGTGTCTTCAAGTAATAAAACCTTTAGTTGGCTGTTGAGCCCCAGACCCTTGTGGTCCCCCATCTGGAGGTATCCCTATCCTATTGAGTTGTCCTTGGAAATCTCCTAGTTTTATCCATAAAGATACACAGTATGATTTGTAAATGTGTTGCATCATGATTTGTGGGTCTGCCTTCTCTGCCTTGGTCAGAAAGCCAGGTGGTCTTAAAAACCACTCCTCCTCATCACACGCAGTTCCCATACTGCCTGCTGGCCACATGGTCTTAGCAGTTTGGATGCCTTAGCTGTGTATTTCCCCCTAATAGTTTCATGTACTGTCCAGTTTGCTTATCCTGAGGCTATGCTGACCCTCTTGACCACACCCATATGTGGTCCCCCCAAACAGCCAAAAAAAAAAAAAAGAATGCTGGCCTTACTTTCCTGAACTCTGTTAATGTAACTCTGAGGATGCTCCTGTGTTGTTTCTGTATCCTTAGGATAACACACAGAGAAAGGTAGATGGGGCTTCGTCTCCTCAGGGTTGATACTGTGTAGTTCAGAGTTTACCATCGTGGCATACTGTGGCACCTCCTTGTTCTTTTCTACATCCCACTTGTAGCCATTGCCCTTCAAGGCTCAATTCAGATACTGCCACAATTCGCCATCCCAGAGCCCTGTGTAGCCCTCAACATACCACACTTACACTGTATCACCTTCCACAGTGAAAGTAAAGCCATGATTTTCTTCTCCATGTCCCAGAGGCTAGTGCAGGGACACCCATGTAGTACATTAAACCCAAATGAGAGGTGAAGGCCATGATGTTGGAGATGAGCCTTGAAGACTGCTGCCGCAAAGGATGAGCAACAGGGCATTCCTTATGGATCCAGCAGAATTGGGGACCCAGCCAAGAGTTATGTAGGCCCTATATAGATGCTGGATACAGCCAAGGTGGAGAGAAAGATGCAAAAAAAAAAAAAAAAAAAAAAAAGCATGAACCAGGTTGTCCAGAGCTACACAGCAAGTTTCTATAACTGACCCAGGCTCTAGCCTTGGGGGTTGTCTGATAGTACAGAAGGAAGGAGCAGACTTTGGGGACCTTGAGCATTATGGGAGATATAGGCTGGATACAAGGACAGTGAATGCTAGGAGAAGGAGCTGAATACTGAAACTTAAACAGTGAATAGTACAGGCTACCCTTAAGTACCTGGTAGCTTCTAAAGGCTCACCTATGTAGGGATATACAACCTCCATACAGCTTCACAGGTTTCTATAGCCTGAGCCCTGCATCCCCATTCTATGGAAGTTGACCAAGCCTTGAAGAAGGACAAAAATTGAGACCTCACCTCTACCTTCAACTGCTAACCCTAACATGTACTGCCCAAGGAGCACCCAACACACCACCAGCCCCAGCCTCCAACAGTGAGCAGATCCCAACCTGCAGGGGAAAGTCTGAGAGCCATCTCATGCATGGAGAAGCCTGAGTCCCAGGTCACACTCACAGCCCAGTGTCAGAAAGCAGGTCTGCAAAAGTTCAGGCTTGAAAGAGAGCACAGATTAGGCACTCCAACATCCCAGGACTGAGGGCTGACCCTCCTACCACTTCAACATGACTCACCATGCCACTATTTTGTTTTTTCTATCATATGGCTAAAGTTATAATAAATAGAAATGAGAGAAGGAACATGTGAGGAAACCTGGTTTAGGGCTATCACTGTTTAACATACCTTGAAGAGGTAAGCATATAGCTCAGTGGTACAGTACTTGACTAACCTGCAGCAGGCCCTAGGTTCAGTTCCCAGGATCACATCCAGACATCCTCAGAACTAAAGGAGCTCAGACTCATGTTGATGCCAAACAGGCTGCTGCAGGGTTGTAAGGCTGGCTGCCCTTGTTCGTACCTAGGATCCATTGTTCCCTTGGTCGACACTTGGCCAGTAAAGTGGTCTTTCCATTATCTGGACATTGGTGGACAGATGACACTTTCTTTTACCCACTTCAAAGAAAACATGGGGCTGAGTATGAAACTGTCCTAGACCTACAAGTCACCTTTCATAGCAGTCGGGGTGTGACTACTCTCAGGAGGCCCAATAGTGTCAGCCAACAAGATAAATAAAGACATTGTCTTGTTGCTCCTTCTGTTTCTCTGTCTTCATCACCCTGCTTTCACTTCAGTTCCTGTCATTGACCTAGATCCACCAAGGAGTGGGCCTGGATTCTCCTGTCTGGGCTTGATGTGTATGGCCAAGATGGATGCTAGCAGTGGGATGAGCTGGGAGACACTACTCCCTCCAGCTGGATGTGTCATGGTGTCTGCTTCATCAGTCGAACCTAGTGGATTACTGAGCACAACTGCCAGGGAAGAGATGAGGCCAGTGCTGCCCACTGCTCCCATCTGCACAGGGAGACCACTAATGGTATGCCACACCTTGTGCCACAGACACTAAGGTCAAGGCAGGAGGCATGAGCACCAGTGTGGTGAGCAGTGCAGCCTCTCAGCTATAGGGAGGCTGTGGGATGATGGTGTAGAGGACAGAAGGAGGGCTTGGCCCTGCCAGGACATGGGCCTGGGACACGTTGTGACCATGCATGGTGTGAGTGTCTGATGCCTGGTTGTGCTGCTTGCAGCCTGTATGTCAAGGGATTGGAGTCTGGGAGACTCATGGGAGTGCGCTTAATGCTGGACTTTGATGAAGAACAGGGTAGTCCAAGAACTGGGGGACCCCTCCTGTCCACCTAAGATTTAAACCCACATGTTGTTCATTGCCAAGGCCCAGGAATCCAGATGTGGCCACCCTTGCTGTTCCATTATGCAGGGGGCCTCTGGCCAGCAAGACAGCTGGTTTCCTCAGCTTGCCATGTATGGATTCCATACTCCAAAGCCAGCAGTGACTTAAAAACAATTAAAGCACAGTTGCATGGAAGAGACATAAGAATCTAATGTTGATGTAATTCAGTTTAAAGTTTTATGGGATGACAAATACTAGGAGTGGCTTGGAGGAGGAAGAAGGCTTCCTGGAAGGCCCCTTGTCACTTTTACAGTTCCCCTTTGTTATAGCCACTGGGGGAGGCTAATGGGAAGAGTGAATTTGTGAAGCTGACATGGAGGAACATGAACAGTGCCATCCCAGAGGTCAGGGATCAGTGCCCTGCAAAGTAAATGTATTCATTTTAGGAGCTGGTGTCCAGCATGGAGCAGCATGTCCCAGGAGGCAGCAGTACAAAGGCACAGTAGAAGGTACAGCTCTTGAAAGGGTCTCCTGGGTAGATGTTGGAGTCATTTGTATATGGAGTGAGGAGGGTAGAGAGAGCTGAGCAGAGGAGGGAAATTGTGGGCCCAGCTAATAATAGCCAGTGCTCAAAGACCTGGCGCCCAGTGAAACAGAAACCAACCTGAGTGAGCAAGATAGAGATGGAGCTTGGCCTGGCAGACAGACTGAAGACCAACTGCTTCTTCCTCTGGTCTTAGAACAGGAGGTTATGTTCCCCTTCCTCTAAGCATGGGACTCTCTGGCTCCCTCCCATTGGACTAGTCTTTTATTTAAGATCTGATGGAATTTTTACATGAAGTAGATACCTCTAGTTAACATATCCTCTAGTTTTGTGGAGGGCCCTGGAAAAGAGAACCCAAGCCAGGTGAAAGAGTAGCCTCAACTCTCAAGAGCTTCTAGAAAAGTCCCTGGCCTCATGCCCAGAGACTATATGAATCAGGGAGGGCATATCATGCACAGACCTTCTCACCTGCCCTTCCCTTCTGTAAAGACTGAATCTGGCTCAGGAGTACATATTCACAGAACACTGTTCTCATGTGGGTTGGTTTGTTTTTAAGCAGTTTTTATGTATGGTACTTGGGAGTAGGACAAATGAGAAGCCTTCTGGACAGGCCTGTCCCTGGTGATGGAGTGACATATTAAGATGACAGCAAACACTGAATTTATCTATCAGCCTAGTAAGAGCAGCAGACCTGCAGCCCCAGGTCAGTATGTAGGAGAGAGACTTCCTTGCATTGTTTTTTTTGTTTGTTTGTTTGTTTGTTTTTGTTTTTCGTTTTTCGAGACAGGGTTTCTCTGTATAGCCCTGGCTGTCCTGGAACTCACTTTGTAGACCAAGCTGGCCTCAAACTCAGAAATCCGCCTGCCTCTGCCTCCCGAGTGCTGGGATTAAAGGCGTGGGCCACCACGCCCGGCTCCTTGCATTGTTGATAGGAATATAGCTGACCACTGCCAAGAGCAGTTTCTGAGACCTGATAAAATCAGAAGCATACCCACTGTGCTAGAGAAATTGTGTTTGTGTGCAAGCTGAGGCTTGTTCATGGCAGAAGCTAGTAACCCTCATGAACATCAATGGTGGGAATACGTAATTTGGTGGGGAGTTGGCTCAGTGCATATGGAGCTTGTAGACCTGAGTTCTGATTCCCATATACATGCTGCTTGTGGCAGTGAATGTCTGTAGCTCTAGCTCCAGCTCCAGCTTCCTGAGGCTGCCAACCATTTAGTGTAACTGAATCAGTGAGCTTCAGGTTCAGTGAGAAACTGTCTTACATAAGGTGAAAAGCATTGAGGAAGACATATGATATTGACCTCTGACCTCTACAAGTGTATACCATGAACACCAAGAGAGCATATATAGATAATGCTGTATATATGTATGCACAATATGAATAGATGTCAGAAATATGATGTCAAAGAAAGAGGGTCCGTAGTAGAGTTAAACTGTGATGTCATGCCATCATATACTAACAAGTGTGTCTACTACTCAGAAGCACATACATGGATATAAATATATAAAACAGGACACAGTGGGGGCTGGAGAGATGGCTCAGTGGTTAAGAGCACCGACTGCTCTTGCAGAGGTCTTGAGTTCAATTCCCAGCAACCACATGGTGGCTCACAACCATCTGTAATGAGATCTGATGCCCTTTTCTGGTGTGTCTGAAGACATCTACAGTGTACTCAAATGCATAACATAAATAAATAAACCTTAAAAAAAAAAAAAAAAAGGACACAGTGAATTCATGAGGATAGTTGCTGCAGGACAGTCAGGAGGGGGAATAGGATTGGGATTTTAGTCAGCTCCTGGCTGAGGGATGCAGGTGATATCACTTGATTCTCTATGGTTTTGATTGGCTTTAATTTCTCTAAAACTAACTGGTTAGAAAAAATGCCCCAAACTGACCTGCATTTTGCTTCCCAGCAAGGAGCCATCAGGGAGGCTCTGGCATCCCCCAGAGGCTCATATGTGCTGTCCTCACACAGAGCCCTGAGTTTGCCTCTGTGTGTGTGTGAGTGTGTGTGTGTGTGTGTGTGTGTGTGTGTGTGTGTGTGTGTGTGTGTGTGTGTGATGCGATTAAATGCATTAGGGGGAGGAAAATGTCTTATCTGTGCACAGCCTTGCTCGAAGAAGAGGGAGAAATAAGAGCAGCCAAATTGAAACCTTATTAAACAAAATGGGTTAGGTCTGATGGAGCCCAACCTAGACTGATCTTTAAAAGCTTATTTCATTTTTTCCCCTCTTGTCTGAGCCTCTTTGAATTGAAGTAACTGATCCTGCTGTTGTAAGCTCATTAGCATCAGACCTGTGTGTCTCTTTTCTGCCCCGATTTACATTTTATTAAGTCACAGCAAAGTTGTGCTTGACCTCGGCCAAGGCACAGGCTCATTAACAGTGAGATTGGGTACAGTCAGTCCAGTCTCCTCATAGCTGGTACCACCACGCAGAATCTACTGCATGTCGCAAAGTCTGTTCAGCTCTGGCTGTCAGCTTCACAAGCACCTGTGGGCTGTGCAGAAATCTGGAGGGCTGCTCCTCAAAAGAGCATGCGAAGTTGTACTCACCTGGCAAGGCTACCAGGGCTTGAAGCCCTATGCATGGTGTTGCACCTCATCCTAGTCATGGTTCTGGTACTAGTTTCTAACCTTGGCAGGCCTCAGGCTCCTGACCTATGTAGTGAGACCACCATTAGCAAGCTGGAAGACTCTTCCATGAAAGTTGCATGAAATACATCTGAAATTCCTTTATCTGCACACCAGCTGATGGTAAGTTTTCTGAACTGTCTTCCTGAAAAATAGTGCAGCAGAGGACTGGGGGTATATTAGTCAGGGTTCTCTAGAGGAACAGAACTGATAGAATGAAATATATGTATAAACTTAATAGTAGCTTACGTGCTCTGGTCCAACTGGCCCAGTAATAGCTGTCTACCAATGGATGGTTCAAGAATCTAGTAGTTGCTCAGTTCAAAATCTGGATGTCTCAGCTGGTCTTTGGTATTTATACTGGCATCCTGAAGAAGTAGGCTTTAATGCCAGTGAAAGAATGAGCTTGCAGCAAGGGCAAGGGCAATGAGGCAAAGGCAAAAGCTTCCTCCTTCCATGTCACTTATATAGGCAGCCTCCAGAGAATGCGGCCCAGATTTAAGGTATATCTTCCCACCTCAAAAAATCAGGATTAAAGGTAGGTCTTCCTACTTCAAATAATTTAATTAAGAAAAATCCCTTGCAGGTGTACTCAGCAACTTGGATTGTAGTTAATTCCAGATGTTGTCAAGTTGACAACCAAGAGTAGCTATCACAGGGGGTGTAGCTCAGTTGGTAGAGGACCAGCCTAGACTAATATTCAGCCTAATATTCATGAGGACCCGGGTTCAAGTTTCAGAACAACATGAACCAGATGTGTTGACACGCACACACACACACACACACACCAGATAATCCTGGCACCTGGGAGGTAAAGGCAGGAACACCAGAAGTTCAAGATTATTATCCTCTACGTGGTGAGTACAAAGCTAGACTGAGCTGTACAAGACTAAAAACATGAAGGAAGGACGGAAAAACAAAAAAACAAAAAACAAGTAGTGAGAGACTCAACTCAGTTGTTCCAGGCAGTGGCATCATGCACATCCTTCAGAAAACTAAGTTGCATGAGGGGTTGCCACCCTTTGCCAGGGCAGACAGCAAGGTAGCTCAAGGTGAGATTTTAGGGGGAGGTAGGCCTGCTGTGTCTGCTAGCACTACTGAAGCTTTCAAGGCAAGTCTTTCCCATATCCTTCCTTACCCACAAGTATACCTTTGCAAGAACTTGAGTGTGTTATCTAGGGATAACCTGTCTAGAACTTTGTCCACTTAGAGTCTGTAGCCACCCAGCAGCACCCCAGCAGCTTGGTAGGGAGGGGTGATCTATGCTCAGCTCCAGTGGCCTGGGCTTCTGTTTCTGCTCAGCTGTTCAAAAGATGAGACTGAGTGTCAGGCCTGCCTTGCAGCCCTGGCATTTATTGTCCCAAGTCTCAGTCTGTTTGCTTTGTGACCTTGGAGACATCACAAACTTCTGTTTCTTCATCCATAAAATTGAATGCAAAAATATTGACCTGCCTCGTAGGGTTTTTATGTAGAATAACTGACCCAAATGATGGTAACGCTTCTTTGTTAATCAGAAAAGACCAAAGTGCTTAGCAAGCACAAACTTGAGTTTTAGAGCATTGTTTGCCTGCTTGCTCTATTCCTCCTCCCTCTGCATCCTCTCTGAGTTTGCACCTTCTTTTCTCAGCAGGACTGAGATCAGGGCACAGCAATATCCCAGCCCTGTCAGCCTGTGGGCAGTTCTGACTGCCCACCAGAGAAACAGGGTAAGACCGACCACAGTAGGGGCCATGGTAAGGCTATGCTGTGCCCATCTAAAAAGTGAGGCTGTTGTTCTTGGGGACAGAGGTATAGCTGTGTGAACACAGGGAGAAGGAAGGAGCCTACACATTTCATCTAAGATCTGGGAATGAGAGCTACCATTTTCAGACAATGGAGCCTAAGAAGCTTTTTGGGTTTGTTGAGGCCAGGCCATTATGGGTGGGGTGGAGTGGGATGGGGTGGGACGGGACAGGACTCTGTCATCTAATACTGGCCTCTCTTCTCCAGGATTCTACTGCGAGGTCATTGGCTATGTGACACTGAGACCTTTCCTGAGCTCAGAGCCTCTGTCCACACCCAACACAAGACAGGTCTTCCACTGGAGACCTGGAATGTGTCCTTGATCCCCATGTCTTCCTCATCCTAACATAGATTCTGAAGCTATAATATTGGGAGATAGAAGCGAGAGTCAGGAGTTCAGAACGTGAGACCTTGTCTCAAAAATACACTAACAACAACAAAAATAGAATGACCTCTGAGGATCTTTTGTGGCCAGTTTCCCTCTGTCCTGCTTCATTTCTCTTCTGTCTGTTTTCCACTCTGTAGCCAGAGTATTCCTTTAAAGATGCACACAGGTCAGGCATGGGGGACACATCCATAATCCTTGCACTCAAGAGGCTAAGGCAGGGAAACCTCGAGTTCAGGACCACCCTGGGCTATATAACAAAATTCTGATTCAGAAAACAAACTCAAAGGCATCTTCCCAGGCTCATCACTGGTTTGTCCCTCTGGTGTGGTAGAGGTAGCTTCCCTTCATCTACAGCTTTATACCCCAAACAAAGCCCCAGCAGCCTGTACACTTAGCTTCTCAAAGGACCAGGCTCTCCTTGCAGGAGCCTTAGGTTTGCTCTGCCCCAACTGCTAGGTCTCCTATGCGTGGTACTTATTTCTCCTGGTCCCAACTCAGTGCTGCCTCCTCAGGGATGCTGGCTACTCTCCTAAAGCCTACTTTGTTTTCTCTGACTGCCCTTCCCCACAGTTGTGCAATTAACATTCATTAGTTGTAGATTGAGCTATTGTTCCCATCTCCAGGTAGCAGACCCAATGCTGCTGGTTTCTTGGGCCTGGACTTTCATGTGAGTGATACATGGCAGACATGCTAAGTGATAGACATGTGCTGGCTCTGTCCATCTGCATCTGTGAGGAATGCTCAGCGGTCCTTGAGTGAGTGGCTAGAGTCTCACAAAACTAGAAAAGGAACAAATGGAAGGAAAGCCTGATTCTGTACTGTTAGTGTCTAGGTCAGCCCTCTATTCTTAGCCTCCCTGGGTGGCATGCAAGCTCCTGACAACAAGTGATACTGTGTGCATGTGCCCTGGAGAGCCAGAGTAGCGGCATGCCGCCTGTTCCCATCTTTATCTGCTTCACAATTTCCTGTGTCGGCCCTTGGAATCTTGATCTTCAGTTATTTGCCTCTCTGCTCTTCTGCCCTCGCAAAGCATTCTTTATTATTTCAGTCCTGAGAACATGAGCCCATTGAAAGGAGAGCATGCTGTGAGAGAAGTCCGCCTGGCGCTGGGTGGGGGCAGCAAGCCCCCAGCCATCTCTGTGAAGAAGCTTTAGTCAAGCCTAGACAGGTCTGGAATCTCAGCAGGGTGTGATGCTACAAGGGGCAGTCCATCTCTTCAGGTGGGATGGATGCATGCTGACCTGTGGGGTGTTAGGGTGCTGGCACTGAGGGTGCAGTGAGACCTCGAGTAGATCACACCTACAGCCCACATCTGAATTAGAAATGGACACACCCAGATCTGACTAGCAAACACTGAGAAATCTAGCAATGCCAGACTATAAAGATGTACTGCAGCTAGGATCATACCCTGATGGTAGAAGTATATTTCTGTGCTTAGCAGAACTGAACCCTCACTTCTGAAATCTTCGAGTTTTGCTCTGGGGTCTGAGTCCTTGAGAGGCCACCTTGCATATAGGTACCTGGTCAGATCCTTGTGAGAGGAGAGACTCATCTCAGCACTTCCAGCAACAACAGCAAGCACTTTAGACACACTTAGCTCAGGCAGCCCCCAGCCAGTGATCTGCAGATCCCTACCCCTCAGGTACCTGAGGCATATGTAGGCATTCTCAGTAACCTCTACACAGGGCACTCCCTCAAAAAGCCCAGCCACTCACATAAGGCAGTGCAGTCAGCAACTACTACTGCACAGGTTGTACACCTATATACAGTCATACATGTGTGGAAAAAGAGAGGAAATGCTGAGCACCAAATTCTAGATAGCGGGTCCTTGCACCACCGCATGCAGCATGCTTACAGGGAGTATACAGTAAGATCAAGGACTGGTGACATTGGAGTTCTGGAGGGACAGTTGTTGATAGGCTTGCAGGTGGGTACTCACTGCCTTGAGAGTTAAGCTACCTTGCAGAAGTGGTGGTTGCCCTGTAAAGCAGGAACAAGATCAGAGTATGCAGCTTTGCTTGGCATGCATGTTGGAAAGACCTTCCCATAGTGCCCTGGGTGCTCAGGTCAAGATATCAAGACTTTGTCAAGAGGAAAAAACCTAAGCAAGAAGCAAATCCTGGCAAACCACAGGGAGATTCAGAATCACTGTGTGGGGGACTTACTTCAGAGGCCTCTAGATGTAGCTTATGGCTTAAAGGGAGTTGAGCAAGTGGGATGTGGAGGCTTCAGTGGAGTTCCACTGAAGGTGCAGGGAGGGGCACCTTCTCCAGCGTACTTACCAGGTGGCTACGGTCAGAGCACTGTGGCTTTACCCATGTAAAGGGGCCCTTAGTTGACAAAAGGTCCTTCTTAGTGCTGAAGCTGAAAAGAAGGGGAAGAAAGTCATAAGCCAGGAGCCCAGGTGAGGCTGTGACATACTTTCCTCCTGGGATCTGCAGGGTAGAGCACTGCCCCTGGGAGAGGGGAGATGTTCTGTGAGCTTACAACCTCAGTACCCTGCCCCCATCACCCACTGCCTCCTAGGCCACCTCAGAGAAGGCTTGCATTTGCCTTTGATTGATCTGGGCTGCAGCTTTTGACACTGCTTCTCACTTTCTCTGCCCTCTGACCCTGTGGGTGGGGAGTCAATGATCTTTAAACAAACACTTGAGTTTGATACTCTGGTGAAAGGCTCTGGGCCAGAGTGCCACCAGTGCAGCAGTCACCCTCTATCCAGGAGGAAAAGTGTGGACGCCCACCTCCAGCCTTGATGACAGGGTTGCTAGTAGCCGAATCACAAAAATCTAGGCTCATTCTACTCCTTTTGCTGGGTTTTCTGAAATGGGTTTCATGTACTCTGCTTTGTTCAACAGAAAGTGTTTGATGGCACCTCATGAGTGGAAGTATGCCTACCTTGGGCTCTGCCGTGTCTGCTCCTGATTTGCAGGCTGTGAAGGCAGAAGTCTGCTCTGTATGGAGTCAGTGTTACCTTTCAGAAACTGAGATAAGATCACATTGCCCCTTCCGGTGACTCCAGGCAGGCCCCTGTATATACATGGCGCCTAGGCCTTGACCTTTGGCCTCCAGGAGCCCTCCTGCCTCTTTATTGACTGCTTAGCCTCACAGACAGCTCCATCTCTGGGCCTGGCCCTTACTGATGTCTCTGCCTAAAGCTGTTTTGCTCTGGATCTTTATAGGCCTCAGCTCAGGGGCTGCTTCTGTAGTGCTCTTCTGCCTGCCTGTGCCAAAAAAAAAAAAAAAAAAAAAAAACAGAGCTTGCCCAACCGTAGGCCTTGTCATGTGTCTCATGTTTCATGCACCTACATTGTAGAATTGTGTTTCAGTAAATATCAACACATTTTTTATATACTAGTTTATGTTATATAAAATAACATTGATATAGCTATGTGACCTGTGTAGATCATTTTTCTTGTTTCTAGATATTGAGCTCTTTGAACAGAGCTAGCTCTAGTCTGTCTCCTGAAATAGAGGCTGACACATAGTAGGCACAGAGACCATGCAGAATAACTGGAGGAAGACCCTCTTAGAGAGCCCTCAGCTTTGGCAGGCAGACACAAGCTAGACAGTGGGTGTTTCATGGATGAGGAGAGGTAGAGACCAGCCCCTCAGCAATCAAGAACAAGTCCTGTCCCTAGTCACAGACTCTATAGCCTTGCATCTGACCTAAGCCTTCAATGTAAGTGGCACACTGATAGGCTGAGGAGCTGGATGTCAAGGCTACACAGAGGACTAGAATGTGCTGGGATGGCTGATGAAAAGGAAGAAGCTGAAGGGTATATAATCTGGGCAAATAAGCTTCTAGAGGACAGAGGGGACTGGGGTGACCACTCTTGTGCTGGCATAGGGATAAGATCTGAAAAGTGCGTTAGTGTCGCATCCTAGGCCTTGGCTTTGGGGGATGCTTCTTTCTTTGCCCACAGAGATCTGACTGAACCCTGGCCTCCATTTTGCTGTTTGCCTGGACCTCCACTAGGGCTGGGGGTAGGTGGATGTTAGGGCTACAGAGGAAGAATGACCTAAGCCCCAGCTGCAAGACTTAAGGGTTCACATGTTCTCCCTTTTGCTCCTGCTCAGGTGGTGAAGAAAGTGAAATCTATGCAGATGTTCCATACACCTGTCACCTCTGCCATGCAAGGGGACCGACTGGGCATCTGTGTCACCCAGTTTGACCCCAAGCTGTTGGAGCGTGGGCTGGTATGTGCACCGGAGTCTTTGCACACTGTTCATGCAGCCCTCATCTCTGTGGAGAAGATCCCTTACTTCCGAGGACCCCTGCAAACCAAGGCCAAGTTCCATATCACCGTGGGCCATGAGACAGTCATGGGTCGCACACTGTTCTTCAGCCCCGCTCCTGACAACTTTGATTTGGAGCCCATGCTAGATTCCTTCGACCTTTCCCGAGAATACCTCTTCCAAGAGCAGTACCTGTGCAAGGATTCCATGCCCACAGCCACAGAAGGTGATGATGAGGCAGACCCAAAAGCAGGCCACACCCCAGGGGGCCACTGCCCCCGGCAGCAGTGGGCCCTGCTAGAGTTTGAGAAGCCAGTTACCTGCCCCCGACTCTGCTTGGTGATTGGATCCAGACTAGATGCCGACATTCACACCAACACATGCCGGCTGGCCTTCCACGGTGTCTTGCTGCAAGGGCTGGAGGACAAGAACTACATAGAGAGCTTCCTGCCAGCACTGAGGGTTTACAAGCTGAAGCACAAGCATGGCCTTGTGGAGCGGGTAAGCACAGCCCTTGGGGTTTTTTTTTCCTCTCCTTGCTCAGTACTAGGCCCACAGTCTGGGCTGGGACCAGAGTCAAATGTCCTCGGGTTTCAGAGTAGATAGTTAAGGCTAAGCCTGAGTCTTTTCCATCATGCCATCATAGAGTTGGACTATAGCCAGATTCTCCAAGTTAGCAGAATGGCTTCTCCCAAGGCCCCCTGCCTTTGCTAGGCCCAGTGTTTCATGCCACTGGATCCTGCCAGGCCCAGACAAGGTTCTCATAACCAGTGGGGGGTACCTGGGATAGTCCAGGTCCACTTCACCTACAGGGTAGGAAAGGGCTTGTGGGTTCAGAGATAAAAGGAATAAGGAAAGAAAAACCAGAAAAGTCACTGGCCATCTGGGCACATTGGAGTCACTATGACTGAACAAAGCTCTGAGATGCTGTCCTGACACTGGAGTCTGCACGATGTGGTATCTTTCCTGAAGTGTTGTCACATCTTTTTGTTGAATGGCAGTCCAGACCTAGAATGAAGGGTTCCTCAATGTCCAGGCCTCACTGCCTCTTCTGCCTGGCCCTCTGACTATACCATGGAGCTTATTAGCTGTGTGTGGTCCCAAGATGTAGCTGGGCTCCCACCAGATCAGTACAAAGACAGCTCCTCCTCCCCATCTTGGTGAAGCTGCTAATACAAGGCCTGACCCAGTGAAGTACAAACCTGGGACATACAGGCATACTCTCCTAGGACTATCTTTTTCTAATTCACGGGTATTCACTAGAGCTCTCTGCCTTCCCCACCTCTCCTCCTCCATCCAGACCCACAGCTCAGGACCTTGGCCTGGGTGAGTTCCATCTACCTCAGCACAGCAGAGATGCTTCTGCAGATGGGGTGATACAGTGGGCGTTACCATTCACCCAACTTGATTTATTAGCAACATTATAGGGTGTAATTATTCTGTAGTAAAGTATCTATCGGAGAATAATGTCCTCTTGGTATGGCTCCAGGTCTAATTGTTCTCCCTCAGGCCTGTCACTTCCTTAGAGAACTGGGAGGCACTAGTGAGGAGCAAGAAAACACACTGAAGTGACCCAGGCCTCCCAAGAACAACAGAAAAGGTCTGGAAGCATCTATGTCCTACCGGACCACCAGCCTTTTCATACTTAGTCCAGAGAGTTATCAGACCATAGACTTGCAATCACAGAGTTAGTCTCCACATTGGCAGCCCTGAGAGCCACGGACTTCTCCAGCCACCGGGGATGGCTATTTGGTCTCAACAGACACATCCATTTGAATGTAGACAATCTTGACCTCACAGCATGAAGTGAAACCAGAACATAGCATAGTTTCCAAGTGAACAGCAAAGTTGTTCTGAAGGGTAGCTATGTTAGGCAAGTTCTCTAAGGAAATTGAATACAGAATAATAGGGAGGAAGGAGGAAGAGAGAGAGAGAGAGAGAGAGAGAGAGAGAGAGAGAGAGAGAAGGAAGGAGAGAAAGAGAGAGAAAGAGAGAGAGAACATGAACAATGTATTGGATTGGCTTACAAGATTCAAGTCTGGAGAGTCCAACAGTGGTCATATTCATGCTGGAGAGCTACAAAACTTGGTAGCTGCTAGAAGCCTCAGTACTCAGGGGACCAATGATGTAGGCCCAGCTCAAGGATGAAGGCCTGAAAGGTTTCTGGAAAGAGGGAGTCCATGTTGAGTAGCTGAAGAAACTGGAGTCGCTTGTCTACAGCAGAAGGGCATTGATAGACTCTCTGGCTCAAAAGAGTGGAGCTTGTACCCACAGGTAGTCTTTGCAAGGCAGAAAAGTGCCCTGAACCCCCATCCTTAGCTGTGCTGGCTGACTCCAAACATTCCTAAGTGTGCCTCTGCCAAAGAAGTTTCTGGGTGGTCAGGTCATCTTACAGAGGTTAAATCTGATATCCCTAGGCAGAACTTTACCCCATGCCCTATTATACTGGATAGACTCAGTGCACTGGCCCTATCTTAGGAGTCAGCTCAGGCTGAGGTGTTCTGAGTTGCTGGTAGAGAGAAGCTCCACTTTCATATGAGTGGATGCTTCCCATCTGAGCATGGACTAAGGCACCTTAGCCTTCTGTTTCTGCTACCTATAAAGGCATCATCTTTCATAGTCAGCTTTGCTGAGTTCCTGTGTGTATTCTAGCCCTAGATATACAGAAGGTAGCCCAAGATCATCCTCACAGTAGAGGCTGAGAATGAAATAGTAGATCATTAAATAGTAGATCATCAAAACAGTGCTAATCATTGTTCTGCAGGCAGTGCTTGGGACCCAGGAGATGCTAAGTCTGGGAGCACATAGTCTCTTCTGTGCTCTCCTTGCTTTGCTGTGCAAGTCAGGTGCCTGAACATATGGGTGTTCCTGAGAGTAAGTGGTACCTGAGCCCAGCCTGTGCTCTTACTCCAATTCTAGTCATCTTAAATAAGCCTATTTTTTTTTCCAACTGGTACAATCAAATACATTTTAATTAACTTACCTTTGGTAAATGGCTTTCCTTGCTTAGTTAACAAATGAGCCACCCAGAAACTTTAGAACCCGCTCCATTCCCATTTTTAATTATTTCGTGTCTATAGTGATGAAATACACTATTTTAAATGTTCTTGTTCTTCTAACCATTGTTATTCTGTGAGTTAGCAATATTGTAATGTCAGGGTATGTTGAGCTAACACATAAATGAAAACAAACACAAGCCTTTGCCAGTGGGGGCTCCATAAGATGATGTCCCATGCCCTGCTGAACCTCTATGCTGTGCCAATTGAAGCCCATTTGTCTTGTTTTTACATGAGAAGTCCACACTGCTAACAGAAATCACTAGCACTTCAGAGACAGAGGCAGGAGGATCTCTGTGAGTTCAAGGCTAGCCTGGACTACATAGCAAGTTCCAGGCCAGCCAAGACTACATAGAAAATTTACAAAGTTTCAGTGAAGTGTGGTTTTCCACTTAAGTATAAACTGCACATGAGTTCCTTCCAAAGAGGACAGGATGAAAAGTGAAAGGCTGAGAAACCTTGCAAGCGTGTCTCAAAAGCAAAAATAAATAAATCTCCAGGGGAGTGTAGGGTGCGGTGGGCTGTTGGCCATCAATGTTCCTGCAATTCCAAGTCCCTGAATGTCTTGGTCAGTCTCTGTCTTAAATGCTTTCTTGCCAGTAACGCCCAGAAACAGTTGTGAACTTCACCTAAATATGCTTGTGTTCAAATAAAATGTCCCATTAGTGAACACTAAAATTTGACTTTTACTTAGATTTCATGTATGAGATATTCTTTTTAAAAATATTTTTCAGCTCATTAGATAGACAGCTATTCTTAACTCAGAAGCCATCTAAGAACAGGTCTAGGCAGAGTCTGACCCTCTGGCCAGTTTGCTGTTCCTGGTCATAGCTAAAGCTGACTTGTTCTGCTTGCTCCACAGGAATTAGGCTATGGGGTAGGGCCTTACAGAGGTAAAGGCCTCTGGAGTATCATTCAGGAAAAGGAGAAGGGGAGGTCTAAAGGGCTGGAAGCTCCCTGGAGATGCTCCACAGGCTGGCCCATCTGGGAGATGACTAAACATGGGTACAGGGGCATCGTTTAAAGGTTTACTGTTCAAAAGGATAATATAAAACATGAGTTAGATTTTTGATCAGAAAGAAGGAATGAGTGGAATGGAAGAGTTGGAAGAAGTGCTTATTCACAGAAGGAAAACTGGAGTGAACTTGATAAATCAACACAAATAAGAAAAATAAGAATAATGCTAAAAATGATGAGAGTGATCCGGGGGACAAAATTAAGAAGTATTTACCATACTAAATAAATTCCATCTACAAAGACAGACTAGGAGATTGAATTAAAACACAAACTCCACTGATACACAGTATCTAAGAAGCAAAAGTAAAGAATAAAAGATGCCAGGAGACTCAGCAGGAAGACCACAGGAGTGGACAGTCACCTTTAACAGATGTGGGGTAGTGGCAGAGATGTAACAAAGAGGTAAGCAGCAACAGGCACAGTTATAGCCTGAACCAAGCACATTAGAAGTGAAGCCCCAAAGGAATCTCGGGTGGCAAGGCTATTGGTTTTCAGATGAAGTGCTCAGCTTAGGTACATAGTAGTGTGGATTATAAAGGTCTGACAGAAACTATGAGTTACCAATGGTCTGTCAAAGCTGGCCAGAACCATTGGCCCTGTCCTCAACAAGCTACTAATGCATCAGATTTACACAAGCTGATGTAAGCCAGGGGCCAGAAAAGTGGGTCTGCTTGTGGTCCAACAGGGGCAAAAGCCCATGGAGGGGGTGGGAAACTGAGAGGCAGGAAAAGAGGAACAGAATTCCACCTAAGATGGAGAAAGCACAGAAGAGTGGGGGCCTTTGAGGGTTTCAGGTCCAGGAGCTGTACTGTGACACAGAGGCCAACCAGTGCCTGATTCTGAGCTACTGTAGAAGCTGTCAGCTGCTCTGCCACATCCTGTCACTCAAGGCCTCCTGACCCACTTCTTCTGGGTCACAAGAATCCATGGAGCCATGTCTCTCCCCCATAGCAGCTATGCTTTCCTTGCCATCCAACAAGAGGTGCGGCAGGTGCCCTGCAGCAACTGCACACAGGACACCCTCTCTGTGTCTGCCAGCACCCACCTCCTCCCACCTACTGTGCTCCTCAACACCTGGCAGCTCACACAGCTCACATAAATAATGTTACATGGAAGAAAGGTCCTGCCAGCTCTTACTACATAATCTCTTTAGATCTAGAACCTTTACAGAATCAGGCAATGCTGTGCACAGCACTAAAGTGGGCCCCAGGGTGTGGCAAGGGGAGAAACAAACATGGAAAGTGCTGGTGCTTTGCCAGTCACAAGGTGGCCCTTGTTAAGCCCTGTGCATCATGACCGTAGTTCACATGAGCATTGTTCATGGCACACATCCCTGGGTCCAAGCTGAGTAGTGACAAGAAACTGTCCCCACTACAGAGGGGAGAAGGTCAAACCAGGCATATTGGCTACTGCAGGTCTGGCCCCATGGCGCCAACCAAAAAGGCCTCAGGCTGAACTTCAGGAGCCTGAGGCATGGACCCAACCAAGTGTAAACATACAGACGCCACCAGGAGCACTGGCCAGCTTTGAAGTCTGACCAGCACTGCCTCAGGCTCCTGGCTCTACTTAGCTCTCTACTGCTGATGGTTTGTTAAGCCTGCTCAGGACCCCAGGGAACCTACCACCTGCTTCTTTCTGAGCAGGGACAGCCCAGGTTGGGGGTGCTATGCAGATCAACTGTAGCACCCTAACCCCTAGAGGGAGTTGCTTCCTGGCCATTCTGTCTGTCTTGCTGTTCTTGCCCATAGGCTCCCAGCCACAGGTTGGAGGCTGTGGACCCCTTGAACAGAATTGTTCCAGAGATTAAGAAGGTCCACTTTGACAGGTTGCTTTCTCATGCTCTAACCTGACCATAGCCCAGATTCTCTCCTGGTTTCTTCCAGGGTCAGCCCTGGAAGTCTGATATTAGAAGTCTGATAGCTGGAGCCGGGCTTCACTGCTTTGGAGACTGCACTCATGTCCAGAGGAAGATGCAGGGTCTGTGGGTGGACACCGTAGAAAGCTAGCTTTGGAAGCTAGGTCTGAGTTGAGGCACAGTATAGCATAGCTGTGACATGTCACTCCACAAACCTGCTGTGGTGGGGAGTTGAGACTACATGTAAGAAGGGTCAAGTGGCTAGCATATGGCCAGTGCTCCATAAGATATGCACCCCCTTTTCTCTGTGGAGGGCAGCTGGCAGGGAGCTATCACTTAGGACCTCTTTAGCCCCAGCAGTTGCTTTATTTACCCAGGAGGGACTCGGGTGATGGCTACACATATAGATCAGGTAAAGGATGTTCAGAGAGGAAGGAGGCCTCGCCTGAAGGAGGCCTGAGAGTCTGTGGTGGGTAGAGGTGTAGGGCAGCTGTCCCAGGCAGTAGCCTATCGTGAGGCACGTCAGTGGCTGGCACCAGGCCTCAGGCTTTGAGCCTCTGGAGTATGTTTAATGAGATGAGACCATTGCAGGTTAACTTACTTTCCCTAGGTTTACACAGAGCTTACAGAGAATTTGCATGTTACTCACAAACTTTGATGCCAGGAACATTGTCTTATCCCTTGAAAAGCAGAAACCCGTGTCTTGTGTTACAGAAGCAGAGCCTGAGGTACAGCAGAGTGAATCGGCTTGCCCAGGTGCTACAGTGGTAAAGCAAGAATCAACCCCATCCCACAGGTCAGCCCAGGCCTCTGCCTTCCACCAGGCCGGGCTGGGAGGAAGGAGGGACCAGGAGATGGTGTTCTCTGGTGACGTGCAAAGAGCACAGCATTATGGTTGTCACCATCTGTTACTTTGGGTGAACTGGAAGAGGTGTCACCTCAAGAGCAGGGGGTTCCTTCCTTCCTCCTGTGACTGGGGGTCCCTGTCTTCTCCCAGGATACTGTCCAGAAGGGAAGTGGAGACTAGGGTACCCTGTGGCATGTGGGTCTTGCCCTCCTCCCTATTGAGAAGTCTTAATCACTGCATCTGGGGTTTCTGGGTATACTAGAAGATCACCTGCTCCACATGTCCCTCCATCCCCCACTTCAGCTTGACATTTACCAATACAGAGTCTGCTCTAATGGTCATTCTCCTATCAAGTCTTGGTGTTCTGGCCAGTATCAGTGTGCTAATCCTAACAACCTATGTCATGAAAATACTGAAGTTTGGAGAAGTCCCCTGGCCCAGGCCATGACTCTATAAGAGACAGAGCCAGAACTCAAGCAACTAAAACCATTTCCATTCTGGGAACACAGAGCCCCCCCCCTAATAGTGGGGAGCCTAGTTCAGCTCTCTTCATAGTGACTTCCCTTTCTGCACGGTGAACTAGTCGAAGCTTCAGAACTTGGGCAATTCCCAAGCCTCATCCTGGGAACCAAGCCCTGGAAGAAAGACACGTGTAATGACATAATTATGTGCACCAGCAGCCAAGTCCCTGCTCAAAACCTGGGGACAATGGGGACTCTCCTGGCATGGCAACAAGAGCTGGACTTGGATGCACAGCTGTAGCTGCTGAGGGAGCTTGATCCTTCCCGCAACCACAGGCGGATAGATGAAGCTAATTACTCATGCAAGCAGTGAAAGTCCCCACTTGAGCTATTGTGACCACTGGCCTGTGTTCACCATTGTCCTCAGGAACAGGGCCACCAGCAAACCCCACAGGCATTGACATCGGTGATTGATTCAGAATACAAGCCCTCCAACTGCTCTGGCAGGGCTCTCCTTGTAGTGTGCTGGTGTCTGCTCTCTGTAGTCTCCTCTCAGTGGAAGAGTCTGCGAGTTGTGTCCCTGGGCTTCTTTGACATGTCTCTTATATCTGGATCAAGTGCCACACCATGGTTAGCTAGACAGGGCAGCCTACTAGGCACCAGGTCCTACCATATTACCAGCTCTACCTTCTCTCCCTGCCTCCTCCCTCTGGACCACTTTTGGGAAGTAGAGTCCCTGACTATAGGGACTGTCTCCTCTCTGACGGGGGTTTTCCCTGAGGCTGCTCAGCACCCCTGGGCTGGGCCTCCAGAACCACTGAGTCAGCCAGTTAGCATTAGCCCAGGGGAACCCAGATACCAGAGAAAGCCATGGTGAGCTCACTCACAGAGTATCATTTCCCTTGCTCTTAGGTCTTATGAGCACTAGCCAGAACAACTACATTTGGCCTCTGCACAGCAAGAGGGGCACCCACCTGACAGGCTATGGTAAAATGGCCTTGATGGCCTCCTCTATTCCCCAGCACTGTCCTCAGGAGTAGCCACATTCATAATACCACCCTAGGTCACCCTCAATCTCCTATGTAGATTTGACACAGTGCAATAGCCATTCACTCTGTTATAAGTGGTAGTAGGAGCTGTAAGCAGAGAGCCACCAGTATTGAGGGAATGCACAGGGACCTGGAGGACACAGTGAATATACTTGGTGCTAGTATATCTTCTAGCCAAGGCATAAAACAAGAAAGTAGAAGTGACAGAGACACTTCCTTTAGATTTTAAGACCTTTTAGCTGCCATTCTTGCCATAGCAAAACAAAGGACAGCCAGCAAGATGGAGCTCTGTAACCTCTCCTTAGAAGGTCACAAGAAGCCCACTAACTCCGTACCTTAACCTGGATATTTAAACAATATTGTGGTGCTGGACACTCACCTTTAATTCCAGCACTCAAGAGGGTCTCTGAGTTTGAGGCTAGCCTATTATTCTATATAGTGAGCTCCAGGACAGCCAGGAGTACATGAAAAAACCTGTCTAAAAAACAAACACCCTAAGGGGATAGGAATTCCAAAGGAAGTCAAAGACCAACAGTATCAACTAACATGGACCCTTGGGGCTCTAAGAGACTGAACCACCAACCAAAGAACATGCATGGGCTGAACTTAGACTTGATCTTCATGTGGGTTCCAAACAACTGGAACATCCTAAAAGCTGATGCCTGCGTGTGGGATATATTCTTCTAGTTGGGCTGCCTTGTCTGGCCTGAGTGGGAGGGGATGTGCCTAGCCTCACAGAGACTTGAAGTGCCAGGATGGGGGGATACCCAGAGGGTTTTCCCTCTGCTCAGAGGAGAAGGGGAGGGGAGATAAGAAAATATTGTGGAGGGGGGCAGTGAGCAGGATGTAAAATGAATAAGTAAAAAATAAAAATAATGAAAAAATGTGGTAATGTAGGTCTGTAAACAGGGCTTCGCACATGCCAGCAGCCCTACAGTACTGACTGCCCACCACTGGTCAGCCAGGGGAGAACATAACAAATATGGAGCCCTAGACTTCCACTCTCCTCCTTGTTTAGGTATCACTAAAATTAATTTCAGGGACTCCTCTGGCAAGAAATTGATGAAGCTCTTTGACATTCTCCTAATGTTAACAGAATTACCCTACTCTTTGGCAAGGACCTAGTTTAGGAAAAGAGGAAGTTCCAGTGTCTTTGTGGCATTGAGGGCAGAGTATTGACAGGAGATAAAGCCATGAGCTATGTGAGTGTTCAGTTGGAGTGGCCAATGGCCACTCTGTCAGATTATGCCTGGGGTGACAGGGAGGTTTAGGAGTGCCCAGTCATTGAGTTAGAATAGACACTTTCAGATTAACAGGCGTGTGTGTGTGTGTGTGTGTTGATTTTTAATCTGTAGATCCAAGGGAATCTGGGTGAGGGCTGGTAGTGCGGTCCACCCAGATCTTAAGGTGGGGTAGCAAAAACTACATGCTACAACATTTTATAGCCAAAAGATGGGAAACAGAGGGTAGTAAGGAGTCTTCTGAAGGTGTGTGCTACTATATAGCATGCCTGCCAGTCAGCTCTATGTCAGGAAGCCAGGCCTGTAAGCTCACTGGCCACCAAGCTGCAGGGTTTGGTAGGCAGCATCTAGGTTGGAATTTGCCCTACTATCTTCTGAAACAAAACAAAGCCACATTGCCCAGTGCTAGCATTTGGCCCTTTCATAGACAAGTCCCGTCTCCCTAGACGTACCACACGAATGATAAAGTTTGTCTCCAAGAAGCAAAGAGCTACTTAGCTTCCCACCCTTTCTTCCCCCCTCAGATCTATACATGGATGACTGTTCTTCCCCCATTCCCTCTAAACATATATTTACCAAGCTCTGTGAGGTGTGGCATATAAAAAAGAACACCTTTCCTTGAGGGACATTTAATCCTCTAGAGGATTAAGTAGACAAGCTATATTGGATTTTAAGACAGAGTAGCCAAGCTCAGAATAGAGGTTCCACTTCAACCCTGGGAGTAGGGAAAGCTACCTGAAACAAGATTCAGAGTGAAACCAGGGTGAGTAGGGAGGACTCCCCCAGTGGACAGAGAACGCAGGTGAGAGGCATGGCAGAGGGGCCTGAAGGCTGGAGAGTGACAGATATCAAAGCTTTGCCTGATGGTGGTGAAGGCCTCACAGGTCTTGTTTAATTGCAGTGTGTGTGTGTGTGTGTGTGTGTGTGTGTGTGTGTGTGTGTGTGAGTGATTGTGTAGCAGGTATGTGACATTGAGGGTGGTAAACATGAAAGACCCCAGGTAAGTGGCACAGGCTGGGAGCAGTGCTGTGGAGGGCTGGGAAATGGCCCTGCTCTGATTTAAGTATTGAACAAGGGGATAAGGATGACATAAGGTCCAGTTATAACCTGCGGACACACAGACAGAGGGGAAGGCCACAGGATCACGGAAGCCTAAGATCCCATCCAGGCCTGTTAGGGCTAGACATGCATCCCCACAGATGACAGCTAGGTGTGTGCCTTGATGTTGCACTAGAGGTGCTTGGGAATAATGCAGGTCTTTGTGGGAAGAGTAAGTTGGATGAATTTGTTTTTTGTTTGGCACTGGTAATAAGGTGGTTTTTTTTTTTTTTTTAAAGACAGGGTCTTACTAGTAGTAGTATATAGCCTGGGCTGACCATGAACTTTCTAAGTATCCCAGATTCTCTTGAACACATTGATTAGCCTCCTGCCTTGATATTCTGAGACCTGGAATCATAGGCATGTGCCACCAGGTCCTACTGGTAATGCTAAGAGCTCAGAGCTTACTTTGGTCGGAGGACCACCCTTCTCATTCTTGGACATAGTGATGTTGGAGGGAATCTGAGTCTCAGGTGCATCTGTCCCCGGTGAGCCTCAGTACCATGGCAGGACTCTAGCCACTACTTCAGTATGGAGGGAGCTACATTGGGCTTTACAAAGGGCCTGGAAGGCCTGGGCTGGATTGCCGTGTGCTGCTCCTCAAATCTGACTCCCCTTAGGTAGGATGAAGTCCCTGAAGGTGAGGAAGGGGCAGAGGATATGATAGACAGCCCATGGCAACAAAGACTGATCATGACTTGAATACTTTTAGTCATGAGATCATGGATGGACTGCTCAAACCAGACCCATTAGGCCAATTAAGCTAAGTATGCAGGCCATGGCAGGCTGGGCTGGAGAGGTGAATAGTAAATGGATCCTGCGATGTGGATGAGGGAGCCCTGCTCTGCACAGTGATCCTAACATGGTTGTGGGAATGAGCCTCTATGAAGCAACAGGCTCTACTGTATACCATTTGTAATTGAGGATATAAAATCTGATCAGTGGAACTTCTGGGTGCCAGTGAGCAGAAGGCTGGCAATGCTGTCTCAGAAACCCAAGTAGACATACCCACTCTCCAAGAGCAGGGACTGCCCTGGGAGAATGTGCTGGAGCCATCTCAGAGGGAAAGGTGGAGTTGCTGTATTGGAAAGAGGCTTATGAGTTACAGAGGGCTACACAAGTAGAGATTGTAATTCTTATCATTGTTTGTATCCAATTCATCAATCACCAGGAGAGAAGGTATGTGCTGCCTTTTATCTACTGCTATGAATCAAGGAGAATAAGATGTGTTTTCCAGAAGGGTTTTAGGGTAAATGAAACAGTTTCTACTTTTCAAAACAATCCATCCAGGCATCTTTATTAACAGTGAGATGTTTCCTTAGCAGGAGATAGCTCAATGGCCCAGGGTATGGATCTCAGAAGGGGACAGCCATTAAAAGTGTCTAGAAGAAAATGTCCTCTATGTGTGGCTACCAAGAAGGAATAGGTTCACCTTTTAAGAGTGAAAGACCGCTGGGCGTTGGTGGCGCACGCCTTTAATCCCAGCACTCGGGAGGCAGAGGCAGGCGGATTTCTGAGTTTGAGGCCAGCTGGTCTACAAAGTGAGTTCCAGGACAGCCAGGGCTACAGAGAAACCCTATCTCAAAAAACAAACAAACAAAAAAAAAGAGTGAAAGACCAATAATTCTCTATTTATTTTAAATTTTTAACTTTAATTTTGAACAGGTAATTTCATTTCAAAGACCAGAACATAGGAAAGATATATAGTAAAAAATTCTCCAGGTTCTCCATGCCCTTCCCCTGAGGCAGCAGCTTCTCCTGATTACGTGTACCGTACTGCACACAGTTCTGCTGATGCCTATCCAATGCCCCATGTCCTTCATAGCTATCCCTCTCTGGGGTCACAGGGTGGCCAACAGGAGCCATGCACAGCTTTTTCTATACTCGGGCTGGGACTTTGGGCTGTTCTGCCTTTGCTTCTAGGCACTACTAATGGAGAGCACCTTGACAGGCATATCTAAAGGGCAGTTTTCTAGAAGCAGCACGCATGGATGAAAGGTCTGTGAGTGCATTTTCCATAGCAGTTGGCAAAATGAGGAGTACTTTTTATAATAGGGTCTGACTTAGTGGCTGAGTGCAGCATCTGCAGAGTGGGCTGGTGAGGGCAAAAACCAGTCAGGTAGAGGTTGGGATGTCACTCCCAGCTGTGATGAAGCTCTTGTTGACAAGACCCTGACAGGCTAGCTACAGATACAGCCAGGCTGGGTTCAGGAACATGCATGGGAAAAGAAAGTTTGTGGTAGAACCCATTCAGGCTGCCCCCAGCCAACAACTTCACTCACATGTGCCCCACATGTACCCACAAAGAGGTAAGAGGGCAGCCACAGTCCCAGCAGGGATGTGACCTTGAAGAAATAGGCCTGGCAAGGCAGCAGGGGCGGGCCAGGGACTATAAGGAAACCTGCCTGGAGATTGACTGACATTGGGCATCATAGAGGACAGATGGCTAGCTAAGAAAGAGTAGTTGGTACAACACAGTGAGCAGAGAGGAGCTTCAACCAAGGCATGTGGATAAGACAGGATGGTAAGGCAGGGCTGCTCCTTAGAGTCTCCCCTATGGAAAAGGCTGAGACAGGTGAGAGAATAGCTGATATAGGGAATATGACCCAAGGCCACCTCTGCTCCATGGGCTCTCTGACCCTGGCACACTTGTATGTTGGCTTTAGTATGGAGCCCATGAGGTTGCCATGAATATTGACCCTTCTTAGTGCCCGTGTTAACAGAGTATGGTGAATGTGTGATCTTTCAGACCTTCTTCCTACTCTGTATACATCATTATGTATGAGGTGGGCACATCAGTTCTCAGTATGCACTACTAATGCCTCCTCTCCTGTGTGGGGACAGGTAATGGATGACTACAGCGTGATTGGACGTTCCCTGTTCAAAAAGGAGACCAACATCCAGCTCTTTGTGGGGCTTAAGGTGCAGCTGTCCACAGGGGAACAGGGTATCATCGACAGTGCCTTCGGCCAAAGTGGCAAGTTCAAGATCCACATCCCTGGTGAGTGCAGCTGCATCCCTGCAGAGTGTGGGAGAGATGGAGGGCCTGACAGCATTGCTAACCTTGACTTCTGGCTAAGAAGCAAGCATGGGTCCTGACTGGGGACTAGATGGGAACAAGGTCGGGGTTGAATTTTATACCACTATTTAATATTTGGGACACACCCTAGCTTCCTTATGAAGTAGGTATTGATCTTACAGAGGAGAAAGGGAAAGGAAAGCCTGCCAGGGCTGGCATAGCACTATGATGCCCAGTAAATTCAAGCTAATTGCAGAGACCATCAGGCTCAGGGCCATGTGCACGGCTGGGTCAGAGTGTGCACCTGCTTCTGAAAGTGTAGCCTGTGTTTTATTCATGTAGTCATCCCTTAGGTCATATGTGTGTCTGTACCAACTGCATTTTATTGAAGCTGACTGTATATCGGGCCAATGCTTGGAACTAGAGGTGTGCAGATTGTCATGGGAGAGGACAGATAGTGAGTGAGCTGTGGATATTAATTATATACCCACAGGCATTGCAAGACAAGTGCACAGGCCTGAGCTGGGATATACAAGAGGTATGAAGTCTTGAAGTGGAAATTAGCTGGGTGTAGGAGGGATGGCCATCCGAGGTGGGGATGCGCTGGTGTGGGAGTGATGACAGTGTGAGGTAGGCATATGCTGAATATTTGAGGGCTCCAAGTCCCAGGATGCTGGGTGCCAGAGGTCGGATGGGGGCAGGATCGTGCATGGGTGTGTGAGGGCTGCATGTTTGAGTAGACATGCTGAGTATGCAAGAGCTGGGGGTCATTGGTGGGAGTATTCTTAGGGGATGGGTAGGTAATGCACAGGTTGTGCATAGTTTCTTATGACACAGTAAGGACTGAAGGGTCTGTTTGTAGTAATGCATTATGATCCCCAATCTTTGGTAATTTTCAATTGAGCAAAGTTGAAATATTTATAGGGAACCATATATGATATCACACAGACTCATATAGTCTTCTCAGACTCCAGAACCCTGTGTTGGAAAAGAAGGTTGGGTGTGAAGGGAGACTTAGATGAGGTGAGCAAGGTCATTATCACCTTGGTTTGTAATTTCTTGGCTAGATCATCCCTGACTCAGTCCCAGGAATAAGGCTCCTTTGCTACTCCTCCAATAAGGCTAGGGAATGCACAAAGCCACAGATAATATTGCCCTCTCACAAAGGAAGGCAGTAGTCACCAGAGACCCTCTCTATCATCTGTGTTTGAGGCAAGGAAGCAGCAGGTATGCCTGCAGCAGAGGCAAGGACCACTCATTGTCCTGTATAGCTAGCTGCATACCAGCTGGGCACACAGCTCAACTAGAACACAGTGTCTGCACTCAAAGAATTCACAGCCAGTTCTGCATCTTCTCTGCAGTGCTTTTGAGTTTCCACTGTGACATCCCTGTGCCAGGCCCTAAGACTAACAGCGTGAGCACAGTTGGGATGACTCCATGTCAGTGGGGCTTACAGTGTCATCTGTAACACAGGAGTTCCACAAAATCACTGCTTGAACTGTTTACAACTCTGGAAGGCCGGAGGCTGGAAACCCAAGATCAGAGAGTGGGCAAGGCCTTTCTCTCTGTGTCCTCTGGTAGCCATCTCTCTGTGTATCTGTCTTAATCTCTGTCTCTTTGTCTCTCTCTGTCTCCATATGTGTGTGTGTGTGTGTGTGTGTGTGTGTAGGGGCACTTAGTCAGGTATGAAGATAGACCGTGTGTGTGTGTGTGTGTGTGTGTGTGTGTGTGTGTGTGTGTGTGTGTGTAGAGGCACTTAGTCAGGTATGAAGATAGACCATGCATAGGCATTCTCAATGTTTGCATGTCACTAGCCATGCTAAGGCTGGGCAGGAAGATGTATGGTGTTATGTCATCTCACAGCAAAGCCCCTCACTGAGTCTAGGGTATGGAAGATTTCCCAAAAAGGTGTCATGGCTCCCAAGACTGTGCCCAGAACACACACGAGCCAGTGTGCATCTGCCATGCACGGTGCCCACGAGTGGTGGCAAGAAGAATGGCTGAGCAGGTAGTCAGAGCCTGAAACCAGTCACTGTGGGCAGGAGCCAAGTTCATGCTTACTGGTGGATTCCAGGTCATTAGTGAGCCACAGGAGTGTGTGTAGAGGATGCCTGTGGAAGTCAGAGCCAAAGCCTGGGCCAGCAGCGTGAGGCAGAGCTTGACCTGAGATGCCCTGCCCCCCCTTGTGCTCATGGAGCTAAGCAAAGAGGGAGGAGCTGTTCTCTCAAACCTTTCTGTACACACCCCCTGTGTTCCAGCTGTGGCCTGTGTCTTGGTGACACCTGAACCCAGTGTGCTGGTTTTAGCTCCTCCCAGGAGCAATCTGGTATAGAAGACTATAGAACTAGCTTCTTAGGGAAGCACTGGGGGAAGGGGTGATGGGAGAGAGAGCATTTGACCCTCCTCTTTTGACCCTCCCCTTCCAGAGGAATGGGAGGAGAAGTTCCCCAGGCAACAGAAGGAAGAAAATCATCCAGGATGGAAGGAACAGAGAGTGCTAAGTTGTCACAGACTGGACAGAGTGTAGCACAATTTGAGATTCTTGAATAATAACAGTGTAATAAGCATTGAACATTGTGTTGTGTGGGACATTGTTCTAAGTGGTGTAGCCGTTTACTTTGGTGTGTCCAAAATGCTAGTCTGGGAACAGTGTTTAAGCAATTGTACTTCTGTCCCCCCAACAAGGTCTATAGGGACTGTAGCAGAGGCCCCAGCACACTCCCTGGTGCTCACCCTCTGTACCAGCACAGAGGCTTGTCCTTGGATGGTGAGAAGGACTTTATTCCTGGAGGCCTTGAACTTGTACCTGCCTTGACTTTGGGTCCTTCTGCTGTGGGCATGGACTGTGTACTGAGGGTACTTTCCAATATCCCCAGCCTCTTCTCCCTGCACAGTGCTGAGCCGTGGCCTTCCACCTGATATCTCAGGGTACATTCAAAAATAGGTTTCCCTGTGCAGAGCTCTGTACTCAGCACAGACACTTGACTTACTAAGAGCCTCCATGGTTCCATTATTGACCTGAAGGGTGGTAGTAGCACACACCTTTAACCCAGCACTCAGAGGACAGAGGCAGGTGAAATCTCAGTGAGCTGGAGGACAGCCTGGTCTATAGAGTTCCAGGATAGCCAGGGCTACACAGAGAAGCCTGTCTCAAACAAACAAAAAATAGTTATTGACCAGGAGGGGTGTTACTAGCTCAGAGGTAACCTCTGCCAGGTCACATGCTAGGAGAGGTCTGGAAGGGACAGAAGAGCACATTCTGTGTATAAGGAACTAGGACCCAGGTGTCCTGGTCTTGAATCCGACTTCACTGGACTTACAGATTACGTTAGCCTGAAAAGCAGGGAAGTTGTTCACAGTCTCCTCATCTCAGGTTTTTAGGCTTGGTTGGTTGATGGGTGGGTTTGGTTTTGGTTTTGTTAAGACTTCCTCTCTCACCTTCCATTGCTGGTACTGGCACCAGCTTCTGCCCAAGAGGTGTTGCAGAAATCTTGTGCAGCCTGTGTGGTAAGCTCTCAGGGAAGCTGTCACTCACTGCAGATCTGACAATAAAACAATGTTCCCATCATGGAGGCTAGACAGGTGCTGTGCCCTCTCTTCTGAAGCAGAGTTCTCACCGTGATGTCTATAGGACAAATAGTCAATATATGGCTTGTTGGCAATAGATGATGCACCTATAAATGTCATCTTCATCATTTCTGGGGCTCTTTTCTGGTGAGGTGCCTGAGAAAGCCAAAAGGTAAATGGTCACAGCAGCAGTCCCCAGGTTGAGTGAACCTTTTACCCACAATTCTCAGAGTCTGTGGGTATGACAAAGTAAACAGTCCAGGTCAAATGCCTTACCAAGTTACATGGCTGAAAAGGGACTTCATTGGGCCCAGCGTGTCTGCCTGCAGAGCCCATTTTGGTGCTGAGAACTGGGATGCAATGGGAGATGACACTTAGTCTGGGAACCAAATGGCTGGGGTGTGTGAGGACCTAGTGCCTGCCATGTAGGCTCCAGATTCACCACATTCTTGCCATCATCCTCCAGCTGAATTTAGATTGGTCCCTGGTTGACTACAGGTGTCCCTAGAGAGCACCTGTGACCTAAAGACGATCCACTCTGAACTGAACTTGGTTACCACTGTCAAACAACGAATTAGTCAGGTCCTAGGCTTCAGTGGGTCCAGACCAAGGGACTATGATGTTCTTGTGAGGTTCAGAGGACAGAGCCCTACATGACTGTGGCAGAGAGCTCTTCCATCCTTGGCACAGCTGCCTGCAGCACAGGCCGCTGCTCCAACCCCAGATTCTCCACTGAGGATCCACCCACTCAGTCCCCCATCTGTCTGCATAAGATGTGTAAGGAACTAGGACCCAGGTGTCCTGGTCTTGAATCCGACTTCACTGGACTTACAGATTACGTTAGCCTGAAAAGCAGGGAAGTTGTTCACAGTCTCCTCATCTCAGGTTTTTAGGCTTGGTTGGTTGATGGGTGGGTTTGATTTTGGTTTTGTTAAGACTTCCCCTCTCATCTGTAACTCCATAGACCAGCAAGTCCCCAGCTCTTTCACCAGTGCTGGGACTGCAAGCACAGAAAGCCACCATACTAGATTTTTTTTTACATTGTCCTGGAGATTGATCTCAGGTCCTCATGCGATGTATGCAGTGAGTACTTCACTTGGCTTTGCTTGGCTATCTCCCCAGCCTTTCTCCTGGCACTTCTCACATACAAGTGTGAGGAGGAGGGGACACTGAAGTGTCCGCAGACTATAGTATCCCAATGTGAGTGCCACCTCATCAGAGTACACAGGTGGGATTGGAAGGCCAGCCCCTCCACCTATTGAAAATTTCAATGACTGGTTCCCTTGGGAAATGTGATATGCCACATTGTCAACAGCCCTGATACCTTTGTCTGACCCAGCAGAATTTGCAAGAGGTCATCCTGAATCTGGCATCTGTGAAACAGTGAAGTTCCTGTGAGAGCTCAGGGTAGATTGACTGTGTGGCACCCAGGGCCCTTACCAGTGAGCTCATTGGCCTCTGCCCTAGGCAAGAGGCTTCTGTCTGGCCTCTTCCCATCTCAGCAGGGGGAGTGACTTCTCTCACAGGGTTAGGGCTTGTCCTGTGTCTATCTCCAAATGGGAAAATAGGGAAAAAAAAAAAAAAAAACATAAAAAACCATTTCTCTACCTGCATCCTAAAAGCAGTCAGTAGTTTAGTGTGTCGCTGCTGTGAGCCAGCTCGGGCAGGAGGAGCTCTCTGTTCCCACTATCCTCGCTTAGCTTTCTTTCTCTATCATCTTACTTCAGAAAAGGCTGTTCTATATGCTCCTGGCTCTAGCTCACACCCCACATGAGCACCTACACTCCTCTCCACACAGTGTTGGGTGCTATGAATTTTCATGGCAGCCCTTCCTGGTGGAATGCAGCAGTAGACAACCACCTGAGCTGAGGCTGGACCTGGAGACCCAGGGCTCCATACATGCTCAGTGTTTCCAGTGCCTGAGAGATAACAGCAATGGTGGAGTACCTTCCTAAGCTTTCTGTAATACGAACTGTAATATGAACTGTTTGCTTAGAATTGGCTCTTAGAAGTTAAATTGTTCTAATTTTCACTAGGAAAGCACATGTTTAGAAGTTTCCTGCCAGCTTCTGCATTGAGTCACTCACCTCCCACTCCTTCCAGCCACATAGATGGAGTGGATTTCAGCTTTCCTATGCTATGCAGTCATCCTTTGTAGTCAGGGCTTATTTACATTTCTTTGGTGATGACTAAAGTTACTCTTAACTCTACCCCAATCACACACACATACACACACACACACACACACACACACACACACACACACACACAGAGGCATGTATGTATATAAAACAGAGGCTGTAGTTCCCAACCTGAACCAAGCCAACTGCATAGTTCCCCCTTCTGGACTTAAACTTGGGCTGACCTTTCTTTATTCTAACCATACACCATATAGCATAAGCACATTACCTCAGTAACCCACACATGTTTGGGGTACTGCTGCCCATATGGCCCTTAGTCCTCCATAGCACCTGCACCTGTGATCCTAAAGCCTTGTGCTATGCCCTGAACCCAGGGCCAGGTCCTGTGACGGCAGTTCTGCCACTCCATGAATACTTGAGCTTTCGGAAGTTGTTACTCAGGGCAGTGGCAGAAGGGCTTCTCAAAGGTATAATCCTGTCCTAGGCAACCTAGGAGCCACCAGGCACCCTGCTGGGCTTCCCTACCTGCCCTGGCCAGATCTTATTTCTAGGGGCTGTTCTCCCCCAAGGGTGCCTGGCAGAGGAGGCCAGTGTCACAGTATGGTGGGTGCTAATGGTGGATGAACCTGGTAACTAACTACCTGTGGAGACCTGAAAGCTTCTGGTGAGAACATAAGACTGTTTTAGGGTGAGACTGATGGAGATGCCAATTCATTCAAAGTACTGGCTTTCTCCAAACATCCTTACAAGGGGCCCCCAGCCAACTTGGGAAGACAGCTGGGTCTCACCCATGATACCCAAAATGAAACAACGCTCCAGAGCAACAATTCATTCCACTGGGTTCTGCCCCACAGCTAGCTGCCAACTCCTACAGAGAGGCAGGAAAATAGCTCGCTGGAAAAAGAGAGCTGAACAAGGGTGAGGGGTGAAAGTTGAGGTTTCAGAAAATCCTATAAAAATGAAAACAAACCATCCATCTTTCTCCCAGCGTCTTACCCCGACGGTGCCCTTTCTGGATCTTGCCCTGAAGTCTATAGAGACAACTCTGAAATCTGACCCAGCCCCCATAAGCTGCTGCCACCCCAGCCTAAGGCTGCCCTAGACAGAGACAACCTGGTACCCAGAACAGGGAGCACTTTGGGGTGTCTTCCCCCCTAAATGAATAGTCTCCCCCAGCTTTGGCCATTGAGGCATTTCAAAGCAATTGTAAAAATTATATGAACCCCATCGAAGAACTGTTACAACAATGTTTATTCCCAGCATTTGAAACAAGGACAATGATATTATAAATAATTGTAGATGATGAAGATAGGCAAGAAAAAATAACATAATTAAAAGAATTTTACAAGACGGCCCGTTCACAAAGATGGATGGAGTAACACAATACGATGAAAATATCTGCAATTAACATAAACCAGCGCAGTGGACAGAAACCAGCTGCTGGTCAACCTTCCCACAATGTCCTGTCATCCACATGGGCAGTGCTGGGGCTTCTTACAGTGGTCATTATGGCTCTGGGGCTCCAGGAAGAGGCAGTCTGAGGGTTCTTTCCTGGCAGCAGTTGGAGTCCTGGAATCCAGGATCTCTTTAATAGAATTTTCACAAACCAAGGAAAACCCAGGATGCAGAAAGTCACAGGACTTGCTACAGAACTTCCCTCAGGAACCCCTCCCTAGCCCAGGATGACATTAACCCCTCAAAGTTCCCCATCGTAGCATACCACCAAGCTCTCCCATAACTAAACTTCCTACAGCTTCTCCCAGAGACTGTGTCCTCTCCCTACATTACCCCACCTCAGGATTGGTACATGCCAGGTGCTTCGTTACTCTGGGTTGCTCAACTAATTGGTAGCCTCAGGCCATTTGTGTGGTGTAGGGAGCAAAGTGAGGTGGCTATGCTTATGCAGTTAGAAAGTAAGCAGAGTACAGTCTGGCTGGACACAGGTGCTTTAGGTACCTGGTGTCTGCTGCTGGGCCCACATCCTTACCTCCTGTCTGGGCAGGGACAGCCCAGAAGCAGCAGGTCACTTTATGGCTCCTGTATGTCTGTCTCCTCTTCATCACGATTTGATTTTCTAAAATAATAATAATAATAACAACTTGTTTTCACTGAAAAACATATGCCAGACAGTAGAGAGCTAGATGGTTCTGTTGCCAACAAATCAGGGAGATGGAACTTAGTGTGGATCTCTCCACAGCCTCTCCTAGATGGTC
Source organism: Mus minutoides (assembly GCA_902729485.2). NCBI lineage: Eukaryota > Metazoa > Chordata > Mammalia > Rodentia > Muridae > Mus > Mus minutoides. The sequence continues at coordinate 2,008,574 of LR749652.1, read as the reverse complement.
CCTGCCTGTAATCCTAGCATTTAGGGGGCAGAGCCAAGGGTTGGAGAAACCCTGGTTTGGAGGGGGTTACTTTGTTTTTCTGCATATTTTTGTATTGTTTTGCTTTGCTTTGTTTTATTTTTTTTTTTAAGGAAGTATAGATAAAGCTGAAGTTGAGCCCTCCCTGGAGGTGAATGTCACTTTCTTTAACTGGCCTTGTGCTCCAGTGGGTCATCTCTCCCTGTTTGATGACTCTCTGTTAGTCCACAAGCTAAGCAGCCCTTATCCAAATACCTAAGACCAAAAGTCCTAAATTTTTCAGATTTTATAATATTTAGAGATATCACTAGCTAAGCATCCCTAATGCAGAATCAAAAATGCCCTAAAATCTGAGACTTTTTGAGCAACACGTAGGCACTCAAAGAATTTGACCTTGGAAGCTCCTGGGTTTTGCCTATGTTGTTTTTGAATTTTATGGACATGGCTGTAGGTTGTTTCTGTTCTGAGGCTCCCTGTCCTATAGCCATTGCAGCTTACCCTGTCTAACCACAGCATCTCATGATTTGAATGACATTTAACCACCTGTCACCTGTCTGAGGTTTCCAGGGCATCCCACTTCCCCACTCCACAGAGACACATGAGCAGCTCTGGGTAGATGCTGACAGCAGAGCTGTCCCAGTATCACAGGTGACAGAGGCCTGCCTGCACATTACCACCCAGTTTGCATACCTGCCATCCCCAGCAGTGTGCTCTCTGACTGGCCATTTCTTGCCAGTTCCAGATGCAGAAGGTGGTTTTCAGAGCTGCTGTACTCTCCTGGTTTCTCAGATATTTCAGGTTGGGTGTTTCTGAGCAGAGTGGCCTTGGGTTTTCCGGTGGACTTGTGCCCTGGGGGTGTCAAGAAGCCTTTGTTTTTAGTTAGAAATCAGGCTCTTGTGTGTGCCACCTGGTTTCCTGCTAGCTTTGACTTACTGTCAGTAACTGAGAATCAAAAATCCTTGGCTTTGTGTGAGTCGACCCTTTGCTGAACCCTCAGGCAGTGTCTTTGGGAAGGGACACACAAGCAGAAGTGCTTTGGCTGCAGTTCATGGGAAGGGAGAAGTGATGTTCTAGAGGTGAAGGATCGGGTGGCAGGAATCCTTCGGAGGCAGGAGGCCCTGGGTCAAGAAACAAGCCCAGCCTGGAGCTGAGTGGAGTTCCTCAGACAAGCAGCTGTGCAAAGGCCCCAGACAGGACCCAAGGTAGTGGGATAATAGGAGGCAGAGGCTGTGGGGAGGAAGGAGAGGGATGCAGTGGGGGAGCACAGCGTGGAGAACCAGTGAGTGGTGTGGAGAACTGGTGTGGAGGTAGCAAGCCTGAAAGCCAGGAGAGGGCTCAACACACATGCGTATGTGAAGCCAGTTTCTTGGTGGCTTCGAGCAAAGCTCTCAGTCTCTTTAAAACTGGAGTCAATTCAGCTACCTCCTATTGCTCTGAACAATAACAACTGTAGTCTCTACCTGCCCGAAGCCCTCCAAGACTCCAAAAGTCATCTATGGCTGCCTTCAGACTCTTGGGCCTCCTGGCGAATGGGCTGAGGCAGCCTCCCTTCCTAAAGCTGGGCAAGAGGCAGGTGGTGGAGGAGAACAGAGCAGAGGGCTCCAGGCACTGGACTTCTTCAGTCATGTCTTCCTCATCCCACCTGTGTGTGCCGTCCTCTGACAAGAGGGAGGTGAGGGAGAGGCCAGCTTCCTGACGGGGCAGTTGTGAGACATTCATAAAACTTTTATTGGACTTGCCACCCTTCCAGATAAATATTTTTCAATTTTATGAGCTCGTTTTAGGGCCTAGGCTTAATCCTGGCTTTGTAGCTGCCTTAAAAAAATTAAATATTGTTTTGGCAAAAGGAGCCCCTCCCCCATGCCGCCAAAGGCTGCTCATAAATCCCTGTGTTCAACTCTTGCCCTTGCCCTCTTCACCCAGCTTTCTTCCCTCCCACACCTTGTCCTAGAACAAGATGGGATCTAGTGTATAGCCACAAAAGAAAGTCCACAGCAGAGCCCCTGAGGTTTCCAGTGGGGTTCACACAGGTACAGCTGCCCCCTGTGTCCCAGGCCTTCAGTAAAGCCCCTTGTATCCTGTCCTCTCTCTGCTGTCTTGAGGACTGTCCTCTCAGGCCAGCACCCAAAGGTGCTCCTAACTTAGGGCTCTGCCTCTTCCCTGATGACTCTGGTGCTGTCAGAAACTTTCTGTTCTATGTCCTTATTGGGCACGAGTCTGTCTGTCACTCTTGGAAATGCAACATTCTCTTCCCCATGCATGGCCTCAGATCCGAGTGCCTATCAGCACCCAGCAGGCACAGGTGACAAATGCTGAGTGGGAGGTGTGTGGTAGCTCTGGTGGAAGAATGAGTTGACATAGTTTAGACTTTGTTTTTTATGTGACACTGCCCTAAACACTGTCATGTTAATTCACAGCCTCATCACAACCCTGTACAATAAATGTTTTAACTCTCCCATTTCTCCGATAAGGAGATTGAGGCAGGGCAACCAGCATCCCATATGAAGCTGCACAGTGATTGGATCCTGGGCCAGAGTCTGGATCTTGGTGGTAAGCAAGGAGCCTGTGCTCTGGCAGCTATGCGGATGCCTACCTCTGAGGGACAATGGCCCACTGAAGAACTTGGCTCTGGTTCAGAGGTGATTGGGATATTCACACTCAAAGAGAATGGAGTAGTGAAGAGAGCTGGTGAACAGAGGGGCAGAGAGGCACTGAGACTCTACCACAGTGCCTGTGGGATTGCCAAGTCCTTCAGGCCTCACAGCAGTCTGTGTCACAAGCAGGGTTCATCCTTGCCTGTCCCCTGGCCCTCGAATACACAAGGCATGAATGTAGCTGAGGATGGGGAGGGTTCATGTCCAGGATAAAGAGCATGGCACCAGCTTTCTCATTCATCTGCTGCTTCCCGACCGTCTGCTGGGCCAGGTGCCCTGAAGATTTCCTCACTGACATCTTCCTCTGCCCACCAAAGAGCAGGCATTGCCCCATATCACAAAGGATAGCTGTAGGTCAGTGGCACAAGGGCTGGCCAAGGCATCTGCTTGGCTGGCAAGAACAGCACCCTGCCCAGCTCCTGTGCTCCCTCCTGACCCCCAGCCCACAGCAAGAAAAGGTACCAGGCATGGCCTGCTGTTCCTATCCCCACCTCCTCCTGCCCCTGCTCTAAGGCCCCACATGGTCATAACTGGCAGTCAGGATTCCTATAGACTCCAGATGTACCATCGCTCAACTGACTCAAGGGAGGTTGTCCCTGTCACAATACCTGTAGCTCTGTAGATAACTGAGATGTCCACCAGGCAAGCAGGGAGTACAGGAAAGTTGGTTTCCTGGGGCCACCATAGAAAGCAGGGACCAGGTGTTGCCATGGGAATGTAGGCTCACTATTTATGAAGCGCATGTACCCAGGAGCCAAGGTTGGCCTGTGACAGCCAAATATGCCTGTATCTATAGAGTACAGGGCACCCAGCCGTGTGGGACAGCTCCACATGCACACTGGTTTCTGGTACACAGTCACCTTGAGAACTTCCAAGGCTCATTCCTTCTTTCCAGGTGGCTTGGACAATACAGACCTCCCAGAGCCAGCCATGGCTCTTGAGGTCACACAGACTCCTGTTGCTTACCCACAAGGGCAGAGGACGCTGAGCCTATGGCATTGCAGGCAGAATAGTACCAGTTAGGCCTGAGTGGGCTGGTGCTGTGGAGGAGCAGACAGATGTCCCTAATGGGTTGCTGGTGCTGCTTGCAGCATCCCAGACCTTTAGTGGCACTCAGACCCACAGCATCACAGTGGCCCATTTATGTCACTGGATGTGCTGTTTTTGACAAAAGGCCAGGTTTCCAAGCACAGTAACACACAATGCTCTGGGAAGTGAATTGATCTGAAGAAGGCTTTCTCGAAGAATAGAGGGAACTGCAAGGGGCATTGCAAAACAGTGCTGCTACAAAGTGGATGTGTGAGCCAGGAGGATGGTCTCAAGTTAAAGAAAGATGCAGCAAGCCAGCCACACCTTGACATCGAGAAGCAGGGTTCCCTGGTCAAAATTGACATGTTCCCTCCTGACCCTTGGACACCAGAGTCCACTTCTTCCTTGAATATGTGGGCAACTGTGTTGGAACCCTGGCATCAGGCACAGTGCATGCAGGGATAGGTAGTGCCACAGCCAGCTTGTGTAAGCTCTACTTACCACTGCCCATACAGACTGTCTTATAGTGTGTCACAGAGCAATAAGGTATAGGCCTTCAAAGGAGCTCTCCAGGCCCCCTGCTTTCCCACCAATGCTGGAGCTGCCTAAGGGAGCCATGGAAGTCTTAAGGAGTAGTGCAGGCTGTAGTACTTACAGCCCTTTCAGCTCCCCTTCTCCCACTGTGGGCAATGTACTTTAGGGATATCCCCTGTTCTGGCTCTTCTCGTTCATCTGGTTTTCCTTGTAAAAGAAAAGCAGAACTCAGAGTGAGTAAAAACTACTGTGGGTTAAAAGCTGAATACAGCTCTCCCCACTGAGGGCCCTGACAGCCTTTGCTGAGACAAGTTCTGGTTTCTCTTCAGTTTAGTGTGCTGTTAATGGCAGAGTCTGGGAGACAGGGCCACAGATAGTATATGTCATTTGGGCCTAGCACTGGCCACAAGTCCCTGATAGACTAGCCACTGCTTGCCATGGAACCCTTTTCTTCAGTTTACAGATGGGACTGGAGAAGGAGCATGCCTAAGGACACCTACCCTGAGCACCAGGGAGCAGTCCTAGCTGTCTCTAACACCACACTGTTAGACAGCCTGGCATCATGGTGTGTCATGGTGTGTGTGTGTGTGTGTGTGTGTGTGTGTGTGTGTGTGTGTATAAAGATGGTCCAGATACAGGGGTTTTGGTTCTCTTTGGACACAGATATTTTATAGATGTACTCTGACTCAATGGCGATGTTGCATTAATCCTGCTGTCTTCATGATGTGGGCCTGTGTTCCACTTCCTGCAAGAGCAGAAAACAGTCTTCTAGTGCAGTGCTGGGGCTGACACAGCCAAGCCAAGTTGTTCTTCAGAACCCACAGAGAGCTAGCCAGTACTCTGTACTAGCGGAGCCAAGGGACACCAACATAGGACATACAGGGCCTGCCATAGACCTGAGCCATGAGGACACAAACATATATTTATTGAGAGCAGGCTGTGCAGCTGCTGGGCAATATCCTCAGATATAGCATCTAATAAGCTGCAATGACTCCTGACAGGGCTGTCACAGAAGAAAGAGAAATTTGTGTTGTTTCTGTGTGCCATGTCTTTACCCCACATCCCTCAGTACCCAGTTCTCATGCCCAGATCACAGAAGATGGTGCAAGCCACTGGTAAGTCGCTGTTGTCCTCTTCAGTAAGCACTAGTAAAGACCTGGCTTCCTGGGTTTGGACCTCAAGGCCAAGAAATCTGAGGTGAAAGGTCACAGGCTCCAAATGCCACTTTCTTTGTGTGTACCCTAGCGTGTGGTAGCATATGACCACCTAAAAATGTAGCCAGCCTTTCCTCGTAGGTATAACCCATACTGTCCTGACAATCCAGCACTTTATCTGAGGAGCCTGTGTCTATGGCTCCACTTCTAACCACTGTGTCCTGGGAACTGGAGGGACAAGCCTGACCACTAAAACAAGGGCTTCAGCAGAGGTGGCACATTTTGTCAGTAGAGGAAGCCATGTCCCATGACAGGAGCCACCCTCTCACTCCACTCCCTTACTGTGAGAGGCAGGCAAGTGCCCAGGCCACAATGTTCTCCTGTCTAACCTTACCCTAGTACACCAATTACCATCCTTGGGTCCCACAAGATAGCAGAGAAAAATGGAGGTAAGGGGGACCCCTGACTCTGTACACTGCATGATAGGGAATGAAGTTGGACAGGAAGTGATAGACCCACCTCCTTCAGAGTACACTGGTTCCTGTCCTGATTCCTCTGGCCCCTCACTAGCCCTAACTGCGCGGCACCTGCAGGGAAGGCTTCTGAGTAGAAAGGAGAGGCATTGCTTGCTACTGGAGGCAGAGCTGCCTTTCTTCTCCAGAACCTTGTCAGCACAGCACGCTGTCCCTCAGGCTCTGTAACTGATCCCAGAGATGATCCTATGTCCCTTCAAAGATAGCCTTCTCATAGCACTGGCCAGGCTTCGAAGGTCCAGGCTGGAATCCAGATCTTGACAATGGCTGGTCTTTGGTGCTGTGCTAGACTCGAACCCTTGCATTTAAGATGCCACAGAGCACACATCAGGTACCCAGTGAGGAGTCCAACCATCTGTGGCCCTTAAGCTCCCAAGAGCTTCCAAAGAGGCACATTGTGAGAAGTATTACAAGTCAGAGGCCTCCTGAAGGCCTCCATATATGTGAATAACTCCACTAGCTGAACCACAACTTGGAGCCACAGGGACAAATGTCAGCCTGGGTCGGAGCACAGTGTGGTATTTTGGAAAATGTCACATGTCGATAGACAAGAGCCACCTTAGACCATCAGCCACTATGCTGCATGGTTCTATAAGAGGTCAAGATAGCTGCTGTGGAGGCAGGGGGTTGGAACAAATGGGCCGTTTGGGGAAAAGAACCAAGGCATAGTCACTGAGAGGTACTGCCCTCCAGACCTGCTTTGGGAACAAGGACTCATGTGCTCTCAGTACGAGGAGACCTAGCTAAAGTGGAAACTAAAGAGTCAGTTATGTTGGAAGGTGTGTTGCTGGGGCAAACACATGAAAGAGTGTTTTCCCCGGAGTGAACAGAGATGAAAGACTAAGGTAGACTCATGAGGGAACATTTCACTGAAGCAGACACAGGAGGGAGGGTGTTCTATTAAAGCAAACATGTGAAAGGACACGTGATGGAGGATTCTTTGCTAATAGTACACCATGTATCAGTCCAATTTACAATGCATAGTTGAGCTGCATTTGTCAGGACTCTGTGGACTTGGGTTGATAGGCTGAGGCAAGACCTGAGGCACGTGGAGGACACGTGATGTTTGGAGGGAATAAATAGGACTCCACAGAGTGATAGAGACAGAGCTTGGCTTGCTGGTAGGTACAGCTAGCTATACAATGCTTATGGGTCTCACATCTTTGCGATCTTCAATTCCCTAAGAAAGGCACAGCTGAGAACTTTTCCTGGTGTTCCTCTGGGTCCCTCCTGCTGACTGGAGCCGAGGCTGAGGCCTAACTCTCTCTGCTAGGTCATATCACCACTGTTGCTAACCCGACTCGACAGAACTGGACTGCTAACATATCCATGAAGTGTTTGTGAGTGGATTGAGCTGCCACTGCCAACCTATGAACTAAACTGCTGATTTCCAGACAACAGACAAGACTTACTCCAAAGAACCTTTCTTAACAGACCCCTTCCCCCATATCCTTTCTTTCCCACTACCTCTGGTGAGTGGTGGGCTACAGGGAGGTTAAAGCATTTAAGAACCATCATTAAAACTAAGGTTTGAAAAAAATTAAAGTTGCACCTAGCTTTGGCAGTTATGTCAGGAAAACAGGCTGGAGTGCCAGTGTCCCAGTGAGACATACCACTTCAAGCCACAGCCAGGTCTGAGATACTCCCTAGAGGCTACACAGAGTACAGCCAGTCATCTCACACAGAGCATTGACTGTGTGCTTAGACACCCTGGGTGGCAGGCAAGGGGCGATGAGGGATAAGCTGTCAGCCTGCAGCTTCAGGAGCATGGACGGGGACAATGCTGCCATGCCACCCCTGCCCTTCATCTGCCAGCCACAGAGGACAGTATATCGGTCGCCTGGGCTTGTTTTTCCCTCTGCTCTGGCAGCAGAGCTGATACAGTAATCAGGATGCCACATATGGGCCCTGGAAAATGGCTGCTCCTGAGCCTTTGTTCAGTCTCATTATTCTCTATGGCTTTTCCCCCCAAGTCATAAAAATGACGTTTTTAATATGTGGATTTAAAAAAAGAAAGAAAGAAAGAAAGAAAAAGCAATATGAAGGTAATATGAAGACGACTTTTATTGTCAATAGCTCTACCTTTTAAACCAGTTATCGTAGTTTCTGCTCTAGGTATTTTAATTGAGGATTAACTTATGTTAAAGAGTGTACATGTGGAGGGTGAGAGCATTAAAATTCTGCCCTCCTGAGTGGTATGGGGGGGAAATACTTCTTGGGAAGCCATCAGGACCCTGCCCCCAACCCCTCTAGCGTTTGGGCTGCCTTCCCTTAATCTTTCCCACTTTCCAGGGAAATCTCAGAACCTGTAGATTGGAGCAGAGCACACCATAGGCAGCACTGCCCCTGAGCACAAGGGAGGGAGGTGGAAGAGTGTGCAAAGTGCTGAAGGCACTGATGTAATGAGGACATCCTCGCTGTGGCCAAAGTCCTCGCTGTGGCCCTGGGTGACTTACCGGGTGCCTCTGTCCCTCAGTGAGTGCCTCTGTCCCTCAGTTTCATGGCATATGAATGGTCTAGAAGTGGCTGCAGTTATGGTATGACTGTCTAGAACAAAGTCACCATGCAATGAGCATTTTCTCTGACTGGCCCAGAGATCTGTTGACAGTGGGGCACTAGCTAAGCTTTCTATGGCCAGTAAGATGGTCTTCCTTCAAGGTCCCTCTAGATAGCACTTAGCTAATTTCAAAACAATTTTCCCCACATGGGGACACCCAGCAACCCTCAGATCCAGCCAAACATTTCCCCATGGTGACCCAGAGTGCAGAGGCCTAATTTCCAAAAGTCTCTTAAGAGATGTCCTGAAGCCTAGACTTCCCTGGTGACAGTAAAGCAGTAAAGGCTCTGGCCTGCCTTAAGCACCAGGCTGCAGTGGGCACTTGATAAGCACAGCCCTGGACCATACTTGTGAGCCCTTACCTGCCTGGGTAGTGACTCACCTGTGGATACCCATGTGGCACTGGCTAGGTAAGAGGACATGTGAGGGGATGCTGGAATGGCAGTATCAGAAGTGACATGAGATTGGCATCCCTTGAACCCATTAAATAGGAGGTGTTCGGCCACCAAGCACACTTCTTGCAACCCTGCCCTGCAGAGACCACTCATCTTTCTCCCTTTTTCATTCTCACTACCTACCCACCCCACTTAGCTTTGTCATGGTACTATCCCCACTCCCGACACACCTCAGCTCTGTCCCCATGCTGTCCCCACTGCCCTCTCACCCCATCCATCCAGCACCATGGCCTACTGTCTAAAAGTTGTGGGCAATCTGATTGAGCCTGAGGGGAGGAGACAGATAGATCCGGGACTCCCTCCTTATCCTCACCCCAAAGGGCTCCAAGTCTGGGTGGATATGGCCAGCAGAGTTGGAAGAGCTCTAGTTGGAAGACTCCCCTCCCTTGTCTGCTTGCTGCAATCAGAAGCTGTACTCCTCACCCCCAGCCTCTGAGGGTTTAGAGGCTGTCCGGAACAGAACCATACTCAGGAACCCTTCTGCTGGCTCCAGGCAAGCTGAAAGGACTAATATGGCCTTGCTGAAGTCTCTGAGGACGGTTCAGGGCCTTGATCCCAGGAGGAAAACTACCAGGGTACAACACAGCTCTTATTGAAAGTCTAGGCAGAAGGCACTAAGGCAGTTGCCATAATCAATCCAGTGAGGGAGCCCAGCAGAGACTGGAGCTGAGGCAGCTGAAGCATGAGAAAGGTCTGTAGGAGGCAGGCAACCGGGGTACCTAGGCACTGTAGACCATCTGAGCACATGTGGGGATCTAGAGATTTCTTCTGGAGAGGCTGAACTGGGAGAGTTGGGCAAGATGTGTTCTAAAAGGATTTTGGACAGCACAGAAGTGAGTAAGCAGAGAGAGGCTTGCAACAGTGACTGGGAAGTTCACACATAGACTAAACCATGGCCCAATCAACAGGACCTGCGCTGAAGAGGCCCTGGGACCTTTAAGGAGCATATGTTAGCTCTCAGTGTGCACAGGGGCTTGAGGTAGGATTGCCAGAAAGTCCAGGGTTCCATGTTGCACATGAAGTGACCCCTTGTCAGTGAGGACCTGGACCTGGGGACGTCTCATTGCCGACACATGCTTCAAGGAGCTGCAGTTACCTCATGGGGTGACAACCCCCGCTCAGGATCAAGTAGGAGGAAGCTGGCCTCGGGTGGTTGACAGCTCAATGGCTGACAGAAAATATCTCCCCTAGGCTGCCCTCCATAGGCAGAGCCTCCATCTGAGTCTCAAGACCAAGCCATTTCCTGTCTGGGTCAGAGTGATTTTGGTTTTCATTTTTAGAAAGTTTACACATACTGCGCCGTTTTTCCTCCCCCCACACCCCAATCTCCAAAGTACCTCAATCTCCAAAGCTGGGCTGCATTGCGACTTCAGTTAACTTGGTACGGGAATATCTCTGCAAAGGGTCCTTTTTTGTTTTTGAAGAATTCATTGTTGTTGCTAAGAAGCTTAATATAAATTAAAGAAGGAATTAGGCAACATTAAGACATCAAAATGGGCATGCAGGGCCCGTTGCCTCTGTTTCCTCCCAATCAAAGAGGTATGTGAGCCATCAAGTGTGCTCCAGAGCCTCAGAAGGGACTTGGTTCTGTGGTTACACAGGCCTGTCTGCCACCCCCTCCCCTAATTCCTTTTGTTACTGGGACAGCAGAATACAGTTCTGCTTCTTTCTTTAAAAAAAAAATTAATCACCTTATCTCTTTAAAGCAAATTGCATCTTTGTTTACATACATGACCGTTGCAGAGAAAGAAAGAGGGAAAACAGGGAGCTGGTACCACAGCTGGCAGGGATAGGCTTGTGAGACCGTGAGCACAGGGCCTTACCTACCAACACACAGCAGGTAGACCCAGTCACTCCCACACAAGTTCAAAGGGAGCCCAGGAGGAAGTGGATTTTTCTCTCCAGCTCTGTCCTTCTGGCCTGTCCCCAGCCAGGTAAGGAGCTGATGACAATCAGCTGTGGCAGACGGGAGTACCACATTCAGACCCAACTTCATCACACAGCTCGATGGCTCACCTCATCTGGACCCCTGCAAATCCTGTGTAACAGAAGCCTCCTGTGTATCAGATGTGACTGTCAGGCCAGCCCAGGCCTTATAGCCAGCACCCTGACTCTACCCAAGTTAACTTCTTCCTTTGCCAGCAGCAGCAGCAGCAGGCCTCTGCAGAAGCAGGTCACTTCTGCTCAGAGTTCTGTTGAGCATGGCCCCATGTCTTGCCAGCTACAAGCCTGTTGAACTTGGACCCTGTGGCTATCCAGCTGCCAGCCCAGCAGTCCTTATCAGGATGCTGCCCCAGGAAAACCCCTAAGCCCATTCCCCCTCTGCCCTGCTTCTACAGCCCCCTGATAGCTGATGTGGCTTCAGTGAGCCCCTGAGGGGGCTTCTGACCCTAAGATGCTTACAAGGGATCTGTTCCCACTGGGGGGTGCCAGCTGCCCACCAGTGTGAAGGCCCCTCTTCTAGTCTGGCCCCTGACATGAAAGCGACGCCAGCAATTGGAGGCAATTTGCTGGCCTTTGATGGCCACTGCCGGGCCGGCACCGCGCTGGGCTTGAAAAACTTCACTTCCCACATTCTTCCCTGATTGCCCAGCAGAGCCAAGACCCAGCAGCCTACAGCCCATTGTGCCTTTGTGTGGGGCTGGCGCACAGTGAGAAAGGCCAGCCAGGCCCTGGGAGAGGTCCCCATGGGAAGCCATGAGCAGTGGTGTCACACTGGGTCACTGCCACCCTCACTATGCCTGGGCTCAAAAGAGAGTAGAGCAGGCTCCAGGACCGCTGTAGAACATAGTGGCTAGGTAGTGGGCCTCCTGCACAGAAGACATTATGGCCTACCTCTGGCCAACACCAATCCTGCCAGGGAGAGGACCAGTCCAGCGTGATGTCCGAGCCAGAATGCTCTCTGGACGACTCTAGGGTAGGCATGGTTTTCCCAGGCCTCACCGCTGCCCTGTTCATCTGGGTGGGATACATCCAGGTGTGTGTGGCATGAAAGGGTTATCATGTAAATGTGTGTAATAGAGATGTGTGCAGGTGGGTATGAGTGTGGTATGGATAAAGATACAGATACAGCTCGGAGATGGTAGGGTTCTTCTGAAAGTTCTGCCTGCTGCATTATTTTTTAACTAAATTTAGAATACATCTTTTGTATAGAGGACAAAGGTCAGCTTTGGGTGTCTTCCTATTACTGACCCTATTTTTTTTTTTTCCGAGACACTCTCTCACTGAGCCTGGAGTTCACAAGACTCAACTAAACTGTCTGGCTAGCAAGCCCCAGGAATCTCCTTTCTTCACCTCCTAGATGCTAAGATTATAGGTGCACACCACTTTCCCTGGCTTTTGGGGATCTGAACTCAGATCCTCAGGCTTGCAAGTTTATTACCATAATCCATCTCTAGCTAATTGGCCCTAGCACGAATCTGTTTTTAAATGCTCACTGATGATACTCAGCCCTACTGAGCATCAGTTTACTACAGCAAGGGGATTTGTCTCATCTTCTCTTGGTTTCAGGCCCCCCGCTAACTGATGTGTGGTTCTCTAGTACTCAAACACAGATGGGGATCAGACAACCTTAGTCACCAGGTCTGCCCCCTTCCCCACTGCAGGACATTGGGGCAAGCCTGAAGCTCTTTGGTATCTCAGTTCCTCCAGCCTTGACCAGTGAGGTCTGCTCAGCTCCTCATGGAGGCACCTCTGCACATGGGCCTACGTGGCACATGCTTATCTGGTCTGCATCCCTGGGAGCAGACTTCTTGGTTGACATTGACTTGTAGGAGCTATCTCACAAGTTGTTCCTAAATGCATGCTCTCTGGATTCTTGGACTGGAACTTTGCCTCCAGTCCTGTAGGATCCCATCAGCACTGATAGATGGGAGCCAGAGTCCTCAGTGCAGATCACATGACTGCCGACAGAAACCTCCCTTGGTGGGAGTGGTCACAGAAAGACAACATAACCATGGAGATAATAGTCCACCAGAGAGATGAAATTACAGGAAAGAAGTAATGCAGAGGAGGGCCAGAGAGGCTGGGAACAGTGACCAGGTAGCAAGCATGCCTGAGAGGACAGGGACTGGAAGGTAGGAAAATAGATGCTCTTAGAACTCTAGGGATTACATCATCCGAGCTGAGAGGCTGACAAAGCCAGATGCAGTACAGGGAAGCTGATGTTTGGTGGGAATCACTGTGTTTGCCTATGCACATAGGAAAAGCCAGTAGAATAGAGTGGCAGGGTGGGAAACTGTCCTGCCTGAGGGCCCCTGGACAAAAGATGCTGGTATCCTAAGCTGCCTGCTGACTCCCCTGACCCAGTCAGCACCTTTCTCCTACAGAACTAAGCGTACACTTCATGGACTTGGCTATATCACAGGTTCCCTCTATCTATGCAGCCTGCCAGGAATCTCTGTGATGGTCCCTGTCATCTGGCCATGAGTCCAGCAATCTTTTTCAGAGAGCCCTGCATTAGGTACATCAAAGCTGTTACCACCACCCTCCCAGCGACACAGGATCATTTCCTTAAGATCACGCTATCTGGGGCTATCTGCTTCCAGGCCTGTTGACTGTCAGTCCTTCTGAATCTAGAGTCTCCAGGGGACCTGGCTTAGACTACATGCCTGCTCCCAGTTGTCCACTGGTCCTACAGTGCCAAATATCTTTAAAAGGAAAGCCCCACGGAACTGAGAGACATTTTCAGCCTGAGCTGTGTCAGGCTCCTATGGTAGGTACAGCTCCAACTCCTCAGCCTATGCCACCTGGCCAAAGGAAAAGGGACCACTAAAGAAACAGTGTGATATCTGCCACATTGCCCCAGGAGCTATTGGCACAGGTTTTTTTGGTAGACCCTTAGTGTTGTTCCCAGATCCCTGTGATGCCACAGTGACCAAGCTGCTGCATGGCCACAGTATTGCTAATGCCAGGCTTGTTCTTGCATCCCTGCCTACTCTGAGCTGATGTGTGTAACCAGAACCATCACAGATAAGATGGACTGCCGATTGGGCCACACCTGTCTCCCTAGCATGGCATAGACGCTCTGGAGCCCTGCACCTCTTCTGCGATCAGACCTCCTGGCACCAGAGAGAGACAGGCCCTTACCATTTGTCAGGGTCTGGTGCCAGCAGGAGGAAGGCCCAGCTCTGATTCAGGGACTCAGATACCTGCAGGCCTGGCACCAGCCCAGGGCCTAGGCACCATCTCAGAGGAGGCAAAGCCACAACTGTGGGACTACAGATCAGTTCGCTGCAGGAAGACACCTTTTCCTGTGTGCACTCAGGCAGGCAACCTCACTCCAGGGCCCTGTTAGCAGCTTCAAGTCCTTGGCTTTCCCCAGGCCTCCAGGTTTTGAGGTGGCTCACAGTCTCACTTTTGCATGTCAGAGTTAAGCCCAGACTCTTCATACAGGGAGACAAACCATTCCTAACCTGAATGCAATTATCTAGGGATGTACTACTCTTTAAATCCAGAGATTAGGGGCTAGTGCAAGGTGCTTAGAGAGGTGGTAGCCCTCTTCAAGATCATTATCAGAGGCAGGGCAGTAGTAGCATATGCCTATAATCACAACACTCAAGAGGCAAAGCAAGAATATCTCTGAGTTTGAGTCCAGCCTGGTGTACATGGTGAGTTCCAGGTCAGCCAGAGCTATATAGAGATATACTGACTCAAAATAAAAAAAAGCATTGTCAGAGACCCACATGCTGGTGGATTTTGCCCTTCAGAATTATGGAATGTCAGAAGATTCCCCCGGGTGCTAGTAGGTACTAGCAGGCATGACCTGAGCCTCTCCACAGCATCTATCTCATCTGCAAACGTAAGACAATCAGTAGACTATCTCAACACAAGACTAAATAAGCATGTAGGATGCTGGACTCAGTAACTACTGCAGAGTCCTCAGCTGCCAGACACTGTCAGGATGTAGCATAACTAAAAAAATGGCTAAGCTTCGAAGCCTTTCACTGATGGACCATGGGATATCTTCCACTGTGGAAGTAGAAGAGAAAAAGTAGGTGAAGAAAGATCATGTTGAGCTCTTGAGAATGGCCAGGAGCCCAGCCTTATTCTGGGTTGGTGGTGAGGATGAGGAGCTGGCTATAGACAGTGTCTCCCAGAGCCTGGGTAAGATCCTGCAAGAGCTCTGACCCAGGAGAGCTGGTTAAAGCTCTCAGCTGCTCCCCTGATCAGTGCTGGTCTGCTGAGGCTCCCTCCTCTGAACCCACCCAGAGGCAGAAGAAGACATTAGTCTGCTACAGGCTCAGACTCCCAATATAGGGGTAAGAGAGATCACCATGGTGGCCAGGAACTTTTAGTGACATATCTGGCAGGTAGAACAGTGTTCCTGGAGAGCATTTGGACCTTAGGAACCAGATGAACAGCCAGAAGATCAGAGAGTTATACCCCAGAAGTGACTGGCTGGTAGTGAATTGGCAGAGGTAGAGATGCTGAGTTGGGGGAGGGCAGAGCTGGGAGGCAAGGACAGCTGTGCCTACCATGAGTCAGTGACACTTTTATCCCTTGCAGGTGGCCTCAGCCCTGAGTCCAAGAAGATCCTGACACCTACACTCAAGAAGCGGAGCCGAGCCGGCCGTGGAGAGACCACCAAGCCAGAGGAGGGCACTGAGCGGCCAGAGCCCATGCAGCCTGTGACACTCAGCCTGTCTTTCAAGCGCTATGTCTTTGACACCCAGAAGCGCATGGTACAGACTCCCTGAATGAACCATCCTGCCGAGCTGCAAGCCAGACCACAGTGCCAGATGCCCCCAGACGTGCCTCAACCTCCCCAGTCTGAGGCAGTCAGCCCCATCCCACTGCCATCGCACTATTAGTGAGCCCCATTGAGAAAACCTGGGGAATGAGGAACAGTGCCAGGAGGGCCTGCCACTCCATCCCTGCACCCACTCAGGATAGCAACAAGGCCCACTAGAAAAGGGTCTTAGCGGAGCCAGCAACCTGGCTGGGTCTTCCCCAGCTACAGTGTGTGCAGCCACTCAGCTCTGCCCCAACTAGCTGGCACCCTCCAACTGGAAATAAACATCCCATATGTGACCTAGTGTGCCCATAGTCTGCCTGTCTCCCAGGGGAATACCAGGCATCACAGGGGATTGTGTGCATTAGGTTTAAGACTCGAGAGCTACTAGGTTTAACCAAGTGGCTCCTGGGATGTTGTCAGTGGACCTTGAAGAATGGAGGTTTTCTGAACAGCTGAGTTTCATGGGGTCCTCTGGTCAGGGGTTAGTACCTTGGGGTTCCATCCTTTCACTAGAGGTCAATAGGCCCTGGCCTCCAGTTTTGGAACCATGTACTCCCAAGGGTGCTAGACCAGGGGTGGAGTACCTGGACCCTCTCCGTGCTTATCTTCAGCCCCAGCACCCTCAAGCTTAGCATGAGGACTGAGATAGGGGCAAGAGGATAGAACTGACCAACAAAGGAAATCAGAGCTTTTCCAGACACCTGTAAGGGGAGCAGATGTCCCAACGTGTCTCAGTTTGGCCTCCAGACAGACGTGAAGGCCTCCCTTTATCCCAGTAATCGGTGCATTATGCTTTAATTTTCAAAAATGGCATTAAAAATATTAACAGGGGTAGGCTGTGATCAAATGACTTGGGTCTGTTAAGCCCCAGAGCTAAGAGCAGAGAAAAAGGAGCCAGACCACAGAACACAGCGTCCCTGTAAGTCATGGCCCCTAATCAGATACATCATCAGCCTACCAAGCCCCTCATGCCTCCAAGAGGCCAGGATGGCAGGGGCTGCCCTTCACTGTCCTTGGCCAGACCCCAGGCAGCCATAGTCAGGACAGCTTATAGCTGAAGGCAGGCAGGCTAGCTCAACTAGAGCTAGGCTAGGGCTGGGGCTGGCTGCAGTACCTCTGTGTACATAGCTGTTGGCTTTCTCCCAGGCTGGGTCTTAACTACCAGGCCTTTAGGGACCAGCTTCCTCCAGTTGTAGAACTCCCCTGGCCTGGGTGTGACCCAGAGGACAACAAATGTAGTGAGTGTAGCCACTGGCACTACAGGAGCTCCTTTCCCAAAGAAGCTGAGTCCCAGCTCCAAGGAACCCCACTGGTGCCACCTGCATGGCTACCTCAGGGGTGGCTGCCTTCTGCTTGATCCTGGGCCTCCTGTACCTTCCTTTAGCCCCATCCAGCCCTAAAGTCTACCATGCTTGAAGGACAGGACTACTGGCTGAGCTACCCCATGCCCTGCCTCACCCTATTTACCTGTTAGGAAGCCTGGAGGAGCAGCCAATTAGAGCCAGTCAGGCCCAGGCTTGGGCACAGACCTCAGGTGGGTAGCCAACCTGGCTGAGGTCCCATAGTCCCCTCCATCACTCCTGGGAGCCAAAGAGGCCTTCCAGGATTGTGTCCTCTAAGTGTTGGTGAGTGGGTGAGGAGGTCTGAATCCTCATAGGGAAAGAAGCCCTTCTGCTCGGCACAGAGCCTGGACCAAGATCCTCCCCAGACAGGGGCCCAGAAGTTTACTCCTCTCAGAGTCCCTTCCAGTTAGGGTGTATTAGCCCTGTCTTCTCTGATTGGGCATATGGCCTTGGGCAGGTTCCCAGCTTATATCTCAGGATCCCCATTATATAAGAGAAGCCCTGCTCTATTGGGTAGATCTGAGGACATGGGATTCTGCTGAACATGGAGCTGCTGTTAGATTCTGCAGCCTGGGAGAAAGCCAACAGCTATGTACATAGAGGTACTGCAGCCAGACCCAGCCCTGGCCTAGCTCCAGTTGAGCCATTTTCTCCAGGACCTGTACATGTCTCCATGTCCATATCCCAACATCTCTCCTGAAGACTACTTTCCTAAGAGGAGACACAGAAGAACCCAGGGTTGAGCACTGGGAGGGGCTGCTCAGCATGTAACCCCCGAAAGCTTATAGGACTCTGAGAATGTGTATAAGGCAGGCCTGCCCAGTGTGGCCTCAGGATACAACTGGGCCCCAAAAGCGGCCTCTCACAGGCATTATATCGATGGAAACCTGAATACATGTTAGTGAGTTAAAGATGGGATAAAGGAGCAGCCCAGCCAAGGCAGCAGTGGGAAGGAAGCTGATCAGGACTGGCTATAGGCAGGACCCTCAGCTCCAGAACCCCCCCCACCCCTCACAGAGTCCCTGGCCCCAGTATTTTAGGGGACACACGACTCCAAAGGGCCAGGCTCACTGCAGCCATAGCCCACAGGAACTGACTTAGGATGTGTGCCATGAGTTACGGCCCTAGACAATCCCCAGCTCCTTGCCATAGTGCCCGGGGTGTATCTTTGGAAAAGAAGCACCCTCTAGCCTACTACTAGCTGGCCTGCCAACACAATATGAAGTCACACAGCCAGTGTCACAACACAGGCTGGGTGGGGGCAGCATGATTGGCAGGCCCTGGAGCATGGGGCTAATGCACCAGCACAGAGATAAGGCTTATCTGGAACCGTCCCTGGAATCGAGACTCTGATGGAAACAGGCTCGGGGTTAATATATTTTTGATAGATAATGGCTGGTAAATGGGAAGCCCTGGGGGCCTGGGGCAGAAGGGGCAGTCTCTGTCCTCCCAGCCAGGCTCATGTGCACCTGGGTTCATACGTGGACAGAGCCTCCGGACAGGGCCAGTGTCTGGACACCATGTGCTCAGGGTTTGTCTGTCTACTGCATGTGTGACATCTGCACAGAAGTGAAATAAAGGAGAGTGGGGTCTGGTGGATGCAGGGATGCAGGGTGGTGACCACAGTGCACAGAGCACAAAGGTCAATGAGCATCTTCTCTAAGACCTGGCAAGACTAACAGTAGGGGGCTACCAGAAGTACCAAACCCAGGGCCCTGCACTGGGTAGAACTCCCTCCAGGCTTCCTGACCTGGATAACCTCCATATTGCCGCCTTCCTGAGCACCACTCATGGACTCCCAGTTCTAGCTGGTCCCTTTCTTGAGGATCATCTATGACCCTTCTGCCAAGAGACCGCAGAAGTTCCATGAACAAGATCTTGAAGCGAGAGCAGGAGTTTGCCGGGGGAGGAGGGGCATGCTGTTGAGGGGCCAGAAGTGCAGGCTCTAACAAGGAGAGCCAATAGCTCACTAGAGGAAAGTGAGTTAAGGGCTCCCCAAATCCCATCCCTCCAGGAGCCCCCACCAGAGCAATCACCACAGCACTGAGAGTAGAGTTAGCCATGAATTTGCTCACCTCAGCCAGCAACAGGCTTGCCTGCTGGGAGTAGGTGGGTGGCATGGTACTGGGGCAAAGCTGACAGGGAGACTAGAGTAGAGACCTGAGGAAGCCTGAGGAACAGCAACAGGGGTAGATTTCAGGGGACCCTTCTTGTACCACTTAAAGACCTGGGCAAAGGGTCCCTGTGGGGTGGCTGGCTCCAGGATAGGGTCGTTTCTGGCTGTGGGAGGGGAAGCATTTCAGAATGACAGTGGGAAGTGGGTGTGTGGAAGGTTTGGGAATTCACCACAGGTAGTGGAACTTGAATATAGGGACAGAATTGTGTAGGGCACCAAAGATGCGTCTTTGGACACTGACTGTGGTCCCTTTGCTATGACCCAGCATGAGGACACAGACCTGCCTGTCCTGTACTCACTAGACATTGAGAAAGCAGACTGGACCTTTCCACCATGGCCTGGACCCTTTCTTCCACCTCAGCCTGCATGCTCAGGTCCAGCCGGTAAACCTGTAGGTCAGAGGTCCCTCAGCCCAGGCTTAGGTGTTGCTCAATACACTCTGAGCCCCTGACGTTATCATGAGCCTAGAGGAGAGAGCAGCATCAAAACAGTGGCTTCCTGCGGCCACAGCTGGGGCCCCTGATAAAGACAACTGGAGCCTGGTGACCCTTCTAGAAATGCCCTGTGGGCACACATCCTGCATGACCACTTCTGGGCCCAGGCTTTGCTTGGCCCTGACGTACACAGCTGCAAGGGACAATGGTGGGGTGGGGATTTCTTTCTCTATGTGGTTCCCAGTTCCCATCAGTCCCCACCCTCCCCTGAGCCATAGGGTTCCCTAAGTCTCATGGAGGCAGGGATGGAGGTAGCCAGGAACCTTTTTCCACAGCAGGGCTCCAAAAGGCTCTTTGGGCCCCAGGAGAAGACTTACATGTTACTCTTCAGCTTCAGGCCTCTGACCTTTACATCTGCCTCTTTCTGTCTCTCTTGTCCCTCTTGTCCACACTTGTCATACCCTGAGCCCACAATTCCAGCTCTTGCATCAGGACAGTGAATGACCAGATGGGAGGAAGAAGTGTCGGCCTCTCCAGCCAGGCCCACGGGGTCTTCTGGCTCTCTTCCTAACTCCTTCCCTCTGTATTTTGCATCCTATAGGCAAGACCCTTACAGAACCAAAGGGACTCCAGCTAGTGGTCTAGAAAAGCAGGAGGGGCCAGTCTTTCCAGAGACCCAGGAAAAGGCTCTGGAAACAGGTTTCTCAAAGGTCTCATGAGTTGAGCTTAGAGCAGGTTATAGAGACCAGATTTCTTTTTTTTTTTTTTTCTTTTTTTTTTCTTTTTTTTTTTTAAAGATTTATTTTATTTATTATATGTAAGTACACTGTAGCTGTCTTCAGACACTCCAGAAGAGGGCGCCAGATCTCGTTACGGATGGTTGTGAGCCACCATGTGGATGCTGGGATTTGAACTTATCACCTTCGGAAGAGCAGTCGGTGCTCTTACCCGCTGAGCCATCTCACCAGCCCGAGACCAGATTTCTAATCCTACTCCACCCTTAAGTCCATTACCCACACAAAACTATCTGTTCCCCACCACCGCTGACCCCCATTATAAACCTTCAGCACGAATTTCATCACTGTCACGCCATCAGTAAATTCATATCATTGTCACCAGCAACAGCATCTCCACCACTACCAATAATGGACCAGACCTGTGAAGAAACCCTATCTTCGGGACAGTACACCCTGCCACCCCACCCAACCCCCAGCATGGCCAAGAAGACACACTGGCCTCAGGCCTCAGGAGCCAGTAAAGAACACAGCTGTATATGGGGACTCATCCCACTTGTTCCTTCCAGTGGGGACATAAGCTGCCCCTGCATCTTGGTCTGTCCTACACAGATGTAGAGATCCATTCTCAGCGTGGTACCCATGAGGGTGGCTGCCAGTGGCAACTCAGGCCCTCTCCTTGCATCCTGTACCTACACGTGTTATTTCCCAGGTTGTGAACACCTGAAATGCCAGCACTTGATGGTGAAGGCAGAGAGATCAGAAATTTAAGGTCATCACCCTCCCTGTGGACTACCAGGAAATGCAGAGATGAGTGGAGCTGGGCTTGGGACAGAAGCAGGGTAGAAGTGGTATGAGCAGACTCTGGAGCTGGGTAGTAGGGATCCAGGGACAGCCTCAGCAGAGGAGAGTGCCCTGATGACTAGGCTGCTTCAGATTTGGGGCTGGGAAGAGGCCTGAGCTAGACACAGAGGGGAGAGCCTCAGGCAGCTCTTCGCAGGTGAAGGCTGGTGCCACTGGAGGCAGGTGGTGTGGGTGGGTGCTGGGCAAAACTGTGCAAAGGCAGAGAAAGATGGAGCAATGCCTCTCTAATCAGATGTGAGTGAAGATGGGCGATAGCCAGTAATCGTTGCATCTCCCAGTTCTTGGTACTTGCCCAGAGGGAAAGAATCGTCAGTATGCTGTCTGGTCCTGCCTATCACTATCCCCAGCAACCCTGAGGGGATATGGCCTTCTCCAGGCCTGGCGTCAGCCACGTCAGAGACCACCTGCAGATGTAGGCTAGGTCTCCTCTCTGGGATGCGGGTGGTTTGCTAGCCTCCGTGAGATTGAGAGAGGCATCATCCTAGACTCTGCATAGCCCCAAAGACAAAACAGATCAGAGGCCACAGCGTGAGCCTGTGGCGTGGACAGGCAGTGGGCCACCGATAAAGAGAGACAGTTGTCAGAGTCATGGGGACCACTGATAAAGCAGACAAGCATCTCCCGGTGGCCGGAAGGTGATGGAAAAACCAGTAGGGGCACCCACATGGGTAGCTGTGCTGAGGCTGCTGGTTAAGAGCAGGGCCCACCCAGCCTCAGCAGGCAGCTGCTGCATAATAAGCCCAGCCTGGAAAGAACACCTTACTGGGGTTTGTGGGTCCCCAGGGGCTCCCCAGCACTCCAGATCCTCCCTACAGCCCCAGTGCTCTCAGCAGGGAAGGTCCTCCTCCATGGCCATCTGCCCCTCCAGTTAAAGACAAGTAGCCAGCGCAGGGAGGACCGAGGGAGTTGGAGCTGCTAGGGAAGTAGGAGTATCACATGTGTGTGACAAGCCTGCTGTGGGTGTGGCACATACTCCCACTCACAAACTCATGATCCTGTAAGATGTCCTCCTCTCCATCCCCTCCTTGCTGAGTACCCAAAAGGCCAGGTGACAGAGCTGTGCTCCACTGTCTAGTGAGGGTCAAGGGAACCCCTCAGGCACCCTTGAGTATGCAGGCATTAGGCCCCTTGGGAGCCACCTGCCAGCCATAAGGTCTGAGGTATTAAGGCTGATGGCATAGCTGGGTTGTCTCGGGCTCTGTTCTGGGTAGGGCTTGGTGGTCACCGTTCCAGTCTCAACCCAGGAACACACACAGCTGAGGCTGAGCTGTGAGGAGAGCCTCACAGGGTCACCTGAGATTGTGAGGCCTGGGGACTCTGCACCCAGTCTGAGTGAGTCCAGAGTCCACACCCTTCCCATAGAGTGCTGTTTCCATGTTCTTTGTCACCTTGCCTGTGTATGCATGGGGGGGCATCCTGCTTCACACGGGGACGGGATGGGGGCAGTTCCTCTCACAGGGACCATCCTGCTTTACGCTGAGGAGGGACAGTCCCACTGTCCCTGCCCTGCCTTATATACTAGAACCTGTCCTGCATTATACTGGGGGAGGGGTGGGTGTTGGTCCCTCTCACAGCCCCAGCCATGCTCCTGCCTTGTTTACTCCACACTCACAGTGAGGGAGGGAGGGCCCAGCATGTCACTGTCCTGCGGGAATATGGGGCAGGATCTGGGGCTGGGGCTGCAGAGCTGCTGAATCTTCTTGTGAGGCTTCATCAGCCACTTGCTCAGCACAAAGGGAAGCGTCCATCTGGGAGGAGTGTCACCTACCCAGAAAAGATGAAGAAGAGGGAAACACTCCCTGGAGCCGTGGCCCCAGCTGTCTGTGGATGCAACGCCATGGTCCTCACTCTCAGAGAGCCGGTTGGAGCCATCTCTCTCTCCTGTGGTGCAGTGTGTGCAGTGGTTAGTGCAGGGCGTGTGGACCCGTGACCAGCCAGAGAGTCTTACCTCGGCCATCCTACCCAACGCTTGCTCTCTGTACCTCCCTAGGTTGGAGTGCTCACCTGGGACCACTTACATCCCATCCTGCCCCCTGCTTCGCCTCTTGAAACTAATCCTCAAGTCAGTCCCCATCCTACCCCAGACCCTGCAACTCTGCCACAGAGCCACCACCCTACAGCTGGGCATACAGAACCAGCTTAGCAGCTCCTGTTGGCTCTATTGTGCCCTTAAATCAACCTCCTCCCTCCCTCCCTCCCTCCCTCCCTCCCTCTCTCTCTCTCTCTCTCTCTCTCTCTCTCTCTCTCTTTCTCTCTCTCTCTCCATGTATATGTATATATAAAATTTTATTTATGTGTATGAGTGTTTGGTCTGCATGTATGTCTATGTACCACATCCATAACTGGTGTCCACAGAAGAGGGAATCAGATCTCCTGAGACTATAGAGAGTTACACGCAGTTGTAACTCCATGTGAGCTACCATGTGGGTGCTGGGAATCTAACCTGGGTCCTCTACAAGCGCAGCCAGTGCTCTTTAACCACTGAGCCATCTCTCCATCTCTCTTTAAATATTTTGTGTTGCCAGCCCCCACACACACACACACTTGGGAATGTTTTAGGACTGTGTTACACACTTATCTCTATCCCCAGCCATAAATAAGTAACAAAGTGAACCTGAGTGTTTGCTGCCTCTCATCAGACAGCTGATAATAGCAACTGTGCCATTCTCCCAGCCCAGCAGCGCACCTCACCTGGAAGCACATTCTACTAGTCCTAGACTTCCAAGGCCCAAGGTGATCTAGCCTGTGTGCTGAGTGGCTGTGTCCTGAGTGGCTGTGTGCTGAGTGGCTGTGCCCTGAGTGTCTGTGTGCTGAGTGACTGTGCCCTGTGTGGCTGACTACCAGCCTGGCTACCTACATGTGCCCCTCAACCCCCTGGGCTTCATTCCCCTGCTGGTCAGACCATCCGGCTATCTCCGCTCTCCTCACTCGTTCGGTGTCCCTGTAGGATGAGCACTGGGATGTGGCTTTCTGTCCCTTTCTCTGCTACCTGTCCTAGTGCTGGGCAGAATCACAGCAGGCTTGGCCAGGAGCCACACACAGTAGTGCCTGGGATGTGAAGACTAACTGAATTGGCTGGTGATGAGTCTTGGGGGGGGGGGTCCCTACTAGGCATACATCCCTGCAAACACATCTGCTTCCATTCCGGATGCTACCATTTGGTCAGCCTTCACCAACAGGGCAAGGTGCAATCTTGAATATTCAAAATACCAGCCACATCTACAGCTCCTCCTCCCTGTTGGTGATCTCTATAGCCACCTGCCCCACCAGCCCAGTGGAGCCAGTGCCCCACCCCCATCCCAGCTCCCAGCAGACACGTAGTACCATCCTACCCTCCATGGAGACCATTGCTTCTCTGCTGCTCAAAAGCTAAATTCAGTTCTCTTAGTCTGACAGTTAAGGTTGCGGGATATGACTGGAGCCCACTAACCTGCCAAGACCACCACTCTTCCGCTGCCGTCCGCCCCAGCTGCCCAGTGTCCCTACACAGCTCCCTCTCCCTTCTTCCTATGCCACACCCCTTCTTCCTGCCTGCTCTGGATCCAGGGGAAGAGCAGCTAACTCTGGCTCAGCAGAGATGTCACCAGGACTGAGGCCAGGTGCCCAACATGGCTAAATTTATTTTCTCCTCACCACCACCTCGCCTAGCCCCTCCCCAGCAGCCATAAAACTGAACCAGCTGCTCCCCATTCTACCCAGCACCCCAACTTGACCCAATCCCTTAACGCTGCTCAACAACCTAAAGGCCCAACACTCTAACTCTACCCAAGCCCCAACTTTACCTAGTACCCCAATTCTACCCAATATTCCTAAAGGCCCAACATTCTAACTCTACCCAAGCCCCAACTTTACCTAATACCCCAATTCTACCCAATATTCCACCTATACCTGGCACCCAACTTTATGTAGCACCCCAACTCTATCCAACATTTCACCAAACTCCCAGAATTTGCCCAGAACCCCAGCTCTACCCAGCACCCCAAACTCTGCCTAGCATGTGTACTCCCTCCTCAGTGAGAAGCCAAAACCTCACAAAGTGCCTGGGATGGACCCTTCAGAAACTATAGGACAAGGACCCACTGAGGGTTACTAAGGACACCCAGGAGCAAGTGGGGAGGGGCTAGGGCTGGGGGAAGCTGTTGAGAGCATTGCCTGTCACCAGAAGAGCAGGTACTGTGATAAAAGACAAGTGGACAGGTGAGGGAGGGAGAAGAGGATGGAAGAGGCCTCCACTCCCAAGCACACATGGTTGTCCCCTCTCAGAGACCCCAAATCGGTCTCACAGTGCTAGAGACCCTGCCCCCTCAACAGCTCTATCTTGCAGCCACCATTCCTAACTTTGTCCTGACCTCCACCAGACTCTCTCTTCCTGGAGGAAAAGACCCTCAGCGGCCTTGCCACCGCCCCTGCAGCCCCCCGTCTCTGTCTTCAAACCTTTGATCTAACTGGTTTTTTAAAAGGTTGATAATGTCACGTGTTGGTTAGGAAGTAGAGAAACCTGAAGAAAGGCATGTAAGAAATGATTCACTCCAAGGCAGCCAGGACTGCCACTCAAAATGTCTAGAAATGGCAAGGGGAGGGGGGTGCTCAGACTGCATTGGAAGTGTTACCCAGGTAACCTTCTAGGGACAGAGATGTCTGTGCATCCCAGAGGGTTGTGTCATCATAGGGATCCATGCTCACAGCTACGTAGTTCCCCTTTCTTGATGGACGAGTTCCATTCAATCCAGAGTGTGAGAACCGGGATGTGAACAGTGAGGCCCTGACTCCTTCCTATGGCTGCCTTTGGCCCTTCATCCTCCCCCTGGTTTCATGCTGCAGCTTTGGACCAGGGGCCTTCATTCCTGTGCCCAGACCTGGCTGAAGAGAAAGCAACCCAATCCAATGGAAAAAAGGAGAGACAGACACACAGACAGGCAGGCAGGCAGGCAGGCAGACAGACACACACACACACAGAGACACAGACACAGAGAGAGAGAGAGAGAGAGAGAGAGAGAGAGAGCAAGATGAAACAGAGAGACAAAGAGAACTGATAGGTCAGGACCCACAAGGCAGGGAGACCAGGCCACTCTGATTGCCCGGGCTGACTGCAATTAAAGCCTGTAATTGATTCCCTCGATGGGGGCCAGTTCAATGCAGAGAATTAAGGTTTTCTTCCAAGATAGAAATAAAGATTAATTTGCAATTTCCTTCCTCGCTGCCCTTGTGAGAACAGCCCCTGCCTAGAGGAGCTCAGTCCTGCAGGAGGGCAGCAGACCTGGCCTCACAGACAGGGCCCCAGAGCAGCCTGGAGAGCTCCAGATCTGTGTGTACCAAGCTCAGATGGAGAGGCCCACCTGTGCCATGTCTTCAGACCAAGGCCTCTGAGGGTTTGAGCCTTGGCTTTTGACTAGCCAGTGGCCTTGGGGAAGCAGTCTAGGCTTAGGGAAGAATCAGAATCAGCAGGGGCCCCAAAGTAGAGTCAACTCTTCTGCAAGAAATGGCCAACAGGAGTGAGTGCTGCATGCTTTCCTAACAGTCCTAGGGGCCCTTCCAAAGAGCCAACTGGGCCCTGGAAAGGCTGCCAAGGAACACACATAAGGGCTACAAAGGGGCCCCCATGCAGCCGGGACCTCCACAGCCCCCTGCGGTAACCCTCTCCTGAAGAATTTACACACATGGCTCCGTGTGTGCTTCCCAGAAGTCTCAGACCAGTGCCTTGAGATCAGCATAGTCAGTCCTCTATCCCTCAGAGTCTCTGTTTCATTATGGGCCTTGCAGAGTGTCTGGGCTCCACCCTGTCTCCTTATGTTGCTCAAGATCCATCTTGCTCAAGAATGGGTCCAAGGGGTTCCCATCTGTACACACTCTGAGGTTACTACCCAGGGGCTTGGCTCTCCTGACCGTTTTGGGGTGACTTGTGGGTGACTCAGTGACTAGGTGGTAGAAACATTCTAAGAAGGTCTCACATCTCTCTGCAGCCTGGCCCATCTCCCCAATGGCCTGTCCCTCCTGAAATCTTCCCTGACCCTCCTATGTCCCCATGTGACCCGCCAGGAAACCCATCCAAGTGTTCCCTCCTGCTCTGCCTTCAGCTCTTCCTCAGAGGGTACTGAAGCCATCACAGAAATGAGAAAATGTCAGCACAGCATGAAGATAGGCCTAAACCAGAGTGTGACAGCTCTGCTGGGTCCTAACCCTACCTCTGTGACTGAAGAGCCATCTGGGCCCCATGTCCCTGGGCTGCAATGAGCCTTTCCTTCCAGGCCAGTGCTTCTGCTAACCCTGACTCCCTCAGAACTCTGGGCTACAGAGAGAGCAGGAGCCAGGTCCCAGCCTCAGGATAACTATACAGGAGGCTGTAGGGGAAATGGTGCCTCAGCTTCCCTGAAGAGCACATACTCAGAAGGGTTCTAGCCTGAGGTGGGTTGGATACTGCAGGTCTCTGTGTTCAGGCAGAAAGTCAGTTAGTAGTCCCTAGCAACAGAGGGTTACTAGGGGTTTAATGTGGAACAGCATAGCCAGCCACATTTCACACCAGGGGTGGGCCTTGAAGCCTGACCACATGGATGGAGGTCAGCCTGGTCCCCACATTCTTTAATTTTTTTTTTACAGATAATTATACTTTAGTTTCCTGAGCTTTTGCCTAGGCTGGGTTCAGTTTGTCCCCTAAGTAGCCCCTGTGTGAGCATTGGCCACCCCCAGGGAGAGTAGGCTGGGTCCTCCCCACATGGAGACTCAGCATACAAAACTGCCTGTGTGTTCAGCCTCATCAGACCTTCTGAGGGCAGTGCTAATTGGGAATCTATGCTGGCCCCAGCAGCCAGAAACTCCTAGTACCTTTGAGACTCTGGTTGGCTACATCCACCATGGCTATCCTACAGATGCAGTAAAGCCTGCCTGGAGCAAGTGTCTCACCCTCTCTGGGCCCTAGCAACTAGAATTACTAATGGACCCCGCCCCAGTGGGTAGAGATATAAGTGAATGGGACCCACCACAGACACTCAAAAACTGTTCCACACCTAGTGCTGCAAAGCTGAATATGTTTTACAAAGAGTTCTTGACCCCCAAATGGAAGCAACCTGCTTTATTGACTGGTGTCTATTAGCTGATGGATGGATGACCGAATGTGGCCTGCCCAGTTGGCAGAAAGCCCCAGGAGCACAGGTGAACCATGAAAGTACCACAGCCTGGAATATCATGCAATGTGTGTGCGAGCTGTCCAAAACAAATGGGGAGATCAGAAGAAGGTGGTGCTTGCTGGAGGTAGTGGAAGGGGGTGCTAGAAGGGCACTGGGGTTCTTTTCAGGGTGACAAGAATGTATTAGAATTTACTGAGGTAGTGTGCACTCAACTATGTGAACACATTAGGGCCCAGAGATTGGACACTCTTGAACATTTTCATTGGTGTGTGTGTGTGTGTGTGTGTGTGTGTGTGTGTGTGTGTGTCTCCACACCCAACAATGTGTCATGGTATAGGTATATGGAGGTTAGAAGACAACTTACAGGTTATTTATTCTTTCCTTACAATGTAGGTCCCAGAGATCAAACTCAGGCTTAGTAGCAAGCACCTCACCCACTGAGCCATCTTGCTGGCCCTGAAAAGTATTATGGGAATAGTGTCTCAATAAAGCTTTGAAAAAACAAAAACAGAGCTGGAGTGTAGCTCACTGACCAGCAAGGTTCTGAGCTCCTTCCTGGCACTGGAGAAAATGAAATAAGAACCAGGCATAATGCATACCTGTGAGCCCTGTGCTGAGGAGGCTGAGAGAGGAGCGGTCCTGTGAGTTTGAAGGTAGCCTGGGCTACAGAATGAGGAGGCCTTGTTTCAAAGAAAAAAATTAACGTAGAACCTAACAATCCTAGTCTTAGGTATATACCCAAGAGAACTGAAAATATATCACCATACAAACTCACATGTGGATATCATGGCAATGTTTTTCACAGCCAGCTCTGGAGGCCAGCCCCCAAATATCCATCAACAGGCAGACGGATATATGAAATATAATCTATCCATATAATGGAATATAACTTAACCATAAGGTGTGGTGTAGAGAGATGACGTAGTAAAGTGCTTGCTGTGAAACCATGAGTACCTAAGTTCTGATTCCATGCACCCAGGTAAACAGATGGGCAAGGCAGAAATGTACCTGTAACGTCAGTACTGGGTAGGGCAGAGACAGAACAAGAAGGATCCTTGGGATTTGCTGGCCATCCAGTCTAGTGACGGAGCTCCAGTTTCAGTGAGAGACCATATATATATATTCCTGTCCAGAGCTGGCTGAGCTGGAGTGAGTTTGTGGTACCCAGGCTTGGGGCTCAGGCTAGCAACGGCTGCAGGCAGAGACCGTCTAAGCCTGTGCTGGGTGGCTACACCACAGTGCTGTACCAGCCCCACCCCCACCCCGCCCCGCCCCGTACCACTTAGTTCTGGGCTCACACAGTCCTGGCACCTGAGGCTTTGCGGCACCCTGCTCCCAGAGATGAGGCCTTGGGCATCTACAATGAAATGCTGTAAGGTTGTTTTGTGGTTATTTAAATCTGTATCATTCTTACTGAGAAAAATGGCACAGCTGTACAAAAACACAGAGCCCCACACCTGCACTGGCCTGCCACAGAGCCTCCCACCCCCCAACACACACACACACACACACACACACACACACACACACACACACACACACCTTCTCTGAGCTGCGGTTCTCCCAGATACATAGATACACATAGCTGGTCACAGAGGAACCCCTGGGCCTTTCTGACATTGGTGTCTGCCCACCACTCCACCACTCCTATGGCGATCCCCACCTCACCCTCATCCTCTTGGGGATGACTATGGATTTTGTTTGTCAGTCTTGGGCAGGGCAGAAGAAGCTACTGGATCCTGGCCCCAAGCTGTCTAATCTTCACAGCAACCCCAGACAGAACAGAAACACTCAGAGACTCAACAAGGACAGGAGAAGAAGGAGAGAGCCAGGGTTTGGAGCCCATAAGGCTCAGAGAAGTGCACCAGATTTGTGTGCTCCCTCCTCCCTTTTTCCCTCCTCGAGGACCCTTTTGTGTCCCTGTCCTGGTCACTGGCCCTCTTTGAGCACCTGTTGGCACAAGCCACTTTCTGTTGAGTAAGAGCTCTGAGCTGAAGCACAGGAACTGTCTGAGCACATTGGTGACTGAGTCACAGCTCCCTGCTGGATCCGGTGGAGCAAAGACAGCTGGCCAGCTGGCAGTCGGGTGGTGAGCGCCTGCACTGCCCTGCCCCTGGGCTCCGACAGAGGGAGAGCTGAGCACAGGGCTGCGGGCCCATGGATGTCTCGGAGACTCTGGGTAAAGAAAGACCCAGGGACATGAGCCAGAGTGTGGGAGAACAGGAAGGACCCAAGGTACCAAGCTTCTCCCAGAAGCTAGAACCTGCCGGGTCCCCATGGAATCACTGGTACTAGGGAACCATATAGCTGGTGACAGAGGCCAGTGCACAAACACAGAAGTTAGTGTGTGTGTGTGTGTGTGTGTGTGTGTGTGTGTGTGTGTGTGTGCACGCGCTAAGATCCACTTTCTGTTTGTTTAAAATGTAGCTATTTACATTTTAAAATTCCACTCTGATCCATTCCTGGGCCTGAGTGACCCATCTCTGAGACCACTTTCATCCCATGGAATGGTCCCACCACGGCCAGCTGTTCAGAAGCAGAGGCATAGCCTGCCCACGGCACACAGGAGCACACAGCATCCTGCCAGGCCAGATGAGCAGCTCAAGGACACAGGTGACAAGATGGGAAACTGTCGTCGGTCAGGTGTGCACAAGGGAAGGCTGCAACAGAGGAGGAAACCTGCGTTCACATACAGCCTGAAAAGACCACCCCACAGTCCCATACCTGCTCACACTCCCCTACTAACACCCGAGCTCATGTCTCTGCACATGCTCCTGTATGCACCCCTATACACAGCCCTGCATATGCCCATATATTTACCCCTGAGCTCATCCCTGCCATGCCCTGGCCTACACCCTTGCAAGTGTGTTAGCCTGCAAGGTGCAGGTCTGTGGCCACTGTTCCCAAAGAGGATTTGGGGAGTTTTTTACACTGGCCTGCTGACTGGCCCAATCACCACCTGAGGGTTTCCTGAGCCCCCCCAAACTTGAAAATTGGGGATTTGCTGAGGTTCCACCTACCAGGAGCAAGAACTGAGTTATGTATCCTGTGGAACCCTGTCCTTCAACGTGTGCTGCCTGCCACCAGCTCCCCTGTGGGGCCTGCCTCACCCTCGGCGCCCAGCGTTTTCGTAGGGCTCCCCAGGCCCGCGATCGCCTTACATGAGGCCGATGATAATCTCTGTTGAAATAATATTTAACACATGCTGCACTTTTAATTAACTATCTGAATAATCTCAAATTAATACCAGAGCTTTAAAATAAGTTTTCATTTTCACATTTGGTAACATAATAGCAGCCTGGCTGGCCCATTTCCCCCTCCTTTGATTTAATTAAAAGCCCTTTTGTGTGTCTCTTGTCACTTCAGAAAGGGACAAAGGCCCCCACCTCCCCCCACCTTACATGGGCAGCCTGGCTCCTGGCTTCGAGGTCCAGGTCTGAGGCTCTGGACAGTCTGACTGAAAGCGACACTTAGGTGAAGTCCTTCCAGGCCCAGGCCCAGGCCCAGGCCCAGGCCCAGGCCAGCCCTGGAGTGCCACCGAGTGGGCCAGCATGCCAGCGCATCACACATGCTCACACGGGTCCCGGGCATGGGCATGGACCAAGTACATTCTGCAACACAGACAGCCCTGGAGGCTACTGGCAGTCATTGCCCTTTATCCACAGTATGCACAGCCAGGCACACAGAGTGGAGAGAGCTCCCCTGGCAGCATTCTTTCAGAGACTTCACAGTACATGCATGCACACATGTGAGCGTGTGCTGGAACCCTCCTGGCTTGGTGGAACTTTCAGAGTCCAGGTCTAGGAGCACCACTGGGCATCTGTGAGATGCATGTGGGCACATTTTGGAGAGTGTCTAGCCTGTTTTTCTGTTTGGGTTTCTCTCTCTCTCTCTCTCTCTCTCTCTCTCTCTCTCTCTCTCTCTCTCTCTCTCTTTCTCTGTTACTCTTTCCATCCATTTGTCTGTCTCTATCTACCTGGCCATTTCCCAGGCTCCCCTGTTCTGGAGACAACCAGGGCACAGGCTTCCTTGAACTGGGTTTGCTCCAAGCTGGTTCAGCTGTAACTGTGTCTGGAGACAGGGCTATCCTCTTCTCCTGCCCCAGAGGCCTGCTGCTTCTAGGAGTCTTTGCTTGTTCCACCCTGGGAGGCCATATCCTCCTCCAGAGATGGCTAAGGGGTGGCCTCCTCAGCCAGCAGCTCAGAAACCAAGTCCAAGGGAGAGGGTACAAGACAGACCCTCTCAGCCTGTAGTCTCAGAGGGAAAAGCAGAGACTGTTTTAGATCTGAAGTAGATCACAGATACTCAGGACAAAGAGGGCACAGCCAGGTGTAGGTGGAAAGACCTCAGAGGTCCTAGGAGCTCCTGTCTCCCCTAGCAAGTCTTCAGATTAGCTAGCCAGCTGTGGAAATTGTCACCTCCTCTCAGTTCCCATGTTTAGATCATTTATTCAGTTAACAAATACACCGGGTCCAAATATGTTCCCACAAACGTGTTAAGCCTGTGACTTACGTTGGTGACAGAGAGCATTTTTCCCACGCATCTGTTCCAATGGGTACCAATGTAGGATTCCATGAGGAGGCTGGCCAGCAAGAGACACACAGCAGGAGATTTACATGGCATCTGTCAGGGGGTCAAAAAAGCTCCCAGGGCTATGAAAATTGAAGAGAGGCAAGTCCTGGGAGCCATCACCCTGGGGTGCACCAAGTCCACCTCCCCTCACTACCCAGGTCTTTTCTGGTTCAGAATGGCCAGCAGCAGTCATTCACAGCCAGCATCCCTGCTCAAGGATTGCTGGAGGGGTAGCCAGCCAGCCAGCTTGCCACTTTGGCTGGGGAGCACCAGCTGGGCCACACCCCAAGTGTCACACACACAGCCATACTGTCTCCATCTCACACAGCATTCAGCTGTGCACAAGCAGTGACAGAGCTACTGCCAGGCTCCACTCTCCTCGAGCAGATGCTTATAGCCATGTGACACTCACACAGTCACAGAGACACACGCAGTCATCAGCCACAGGCATTTACACAGGTAAACACGTGGCCACATGTAGTCACTCAGAGCCACATGTGATCAGCCACAGGCACTTCGTGCATGGTAACTCAACCATGAAGGTTCATACAGGTAGACACAAAACTTCACATGCTCACTCAAAGCTACGGGCAATTCCACACACACTTGCATACTGTTATCAGGCACTGCCATTCACATGGGTATACATGGGTGGCCATACATGGTGTCACAAACATGATCACAGACACCCACACTCATGTGACCATATGAAGTCACACAAGTGCCTAGGTCACACATACAGGTAGACACACAGCACACAGTCCTGACCTAGACAAGCAGGTGGCTGCCCGCCCCCCAGCCAAGGGACCTGCGTGAGTTCCCACTGTTGTCCTTCTGTCTGGTCAGGTAGTCCACATGTAGAGTCAGGGTCTGTCCTCCACACTTGGAGGCTAGGAATGAACCCTGAGATTCTACAAGTCCCAAGGGATGGTGATCCCACCAGAGGGAGACGGAGATTAAAACTCACACAGTAAGAAATCCACAACAGGGTGGTAGTGACGCACGCCTTTGATCCCAGTACTTGGGAAGCAGAGGCAGGCAGATGTCTGTGACTTTGAGGGCTGCCTGAGTGAGTTTCAGGACAGACAGGGCTACACAAAGAAACCCTGTCTCAAAAAGCTAAAAAGAAGAAGAAGAGAAGGAGATGGAGGAAGAAGAAGAGGAGGAAGAAGAGGAGGAGGAAAAGAAGGAGGAGGAGGAGGAGAGAAATTTATAACAGTGCATAAAACATACGTAGCCCTTACACATACTGTGTGCCCCCCTACCCCTGGCAGAAGGTCATCTAATTCCCTGGTGCATGTCCCGATATACCCTGATGGCCAGCCTCCTTGTGTGTATTGGGGGACCCCCTCATGGTCACCAGCCTGGACCACAGGCTTAACATGTTTACTGAGCATGTTGGACCCTCAGCGTTTCTTGGTTGAATAAGTGAACTAAGCATAGGTAACTAGAGGAGGTGGCTATTTCCACTCTGATCACTCCGGGCTGATCTCAAGACTCACCAGGACTGCTCTGGGGAGCTGGGGCTTGCCAAAAGCTCACAGGTGGCTGGGCCCAGGCTACATCTGGACCCACCAAGGTCCCTTAATTGATGTGGCTTAACCCTAAGAACTTGCCCCCCAGGTCTGTGCTAAGGAGGTACAGACATTGAAGGCAAAGGAGGCCCACTAAGGGTCTCATGGTTGTCAGGTGTGGATGGGGAGCTGGGGCATGGACTCTTATCTGGCTCCCTGATTCCATCACTCCTCCTGGTAAGACACCTGCTGTCCCAGACAGATGCTGGGCGTAAGCACCTGGCTTCCACCCTCCTGGAACAGGCTCTCCCAAGACTCAGTGTCCGGGAAGAGCCAAGGAGCTTACTGACACAAAAGACCCCAGGCAGGGAGAGGTGAGCAAACGCTGGGGAGGGCGTGGGGAACCTGCAGGGCTAGTCAGGGGAGCCACCTGTGAGAGGTGACAGTAGAGCAGACCCAGCCGTGGCCCCACGGCCCCACGGCCCCACGGCCCCACGGCCCCACGGCCCCATGGCCCACGGAGGTTAGAGATAAGTGTGGCCAGATGATCCAAGTTTGCAAGGAAACTTGGAAGCCTGAATTTGTACAATTCTTCCTAGATCCTTTTTGTCTTTTAGGTTTTTTTTCCCTTTTTAATTATGTATAGGGTGTGTGTGTGTGTGTGTGTGTGTGTGTGTGTGTGTGTGCACGCACATGTGTTCCCATGTACACCTGCATGTGTGTAGGCTACATGCGCATGAGTGCAGTTTTGTTTGTTTGTAGTTTTGTTTTGTTTGTTTGTTGAGACAGGGCCTCACATAATCCAAGACCATCCTCAAGCTCCAGGCCTTCAATGTTTGATCCCCCTGCCTCCACCTGGAGTGCTGAGACTACAGGAAGGACAGGCCTGTGCACAAATCCTATGCCCCACACTGTACAACTGGGCCACCAGGGGCTAGTTTCTGGTTCTCTCTTCACGTCGGTTTTGTGGAATGGAGAAGGTGAGGCTAATGTTACAAGGCTGGGCAGACAGAGTGAGTACATGAAGTGAGTACAGAAGTGAGTACATGAAGTGAGTACATGAAGTGAGTACAGAAGTGAGTACATGAAGTGAGTACAGAGTGAGTACATGAAGTGAGTACAGAAGTCTCCACTGAGTACAATTAAGACACCTTCCATGTATCAGGGACCATGCCCTGGGGAGTCACAGCCAATGAAAGAACTCGGCACTGCTGAATCCGAGAGAGAGAGAGAGAGAGAGAGAGAGAGAGAGAGAGAGAGAGAGAGAGAGAGCGCGAGCTAAGCAACAGGATTTACTCAGTGCCTTGGGGAAACACCTAGAAGCCAGCTCTACCAAGTAGAGCAACTAGGAAGGTGGGGACCTGACATAAGAGGATGATGGCCTTACCAGAGGTGACATTTAGACAAGCCCAGAAGGCACTGAGGGAGCGTGCAGCCACACTCAGCAGCCCAGGCACCACAGTGATGCCAGTTTGAGAAGGTACACAGCTGGGCCTTCTGCCTAAGGAGTGACAATGGGACAGGGTAGCTGCGTGGAGAGTGGGGTGAGGAGAGTGCGCGTGGGCTGGGGGGTCCTGTGGGTGCTGCCCCATCCTCCGTATCAAATGGGATCAGAGGAGAAGCATGCCTGGTGTTGGCTCTAGACCAGTGGGTCTCAACCCTCCAAACGTGCAATCCCTTAATACAGTTCCTCACGTTGTGCTGACCCCCCCCACCAGAGAACTATCTTCGTTGCTACTTCCTAACTGTAATTTTGCTACTGTTATGAATTGTAATGTAAATATCTGTGTTTTCTGATGGTCTTAAGTGACCCCTGTGAAAGAGTTGTTGGATGACCCCCAAAGGGGTCACGAGAACCATGGCTTTCAGAGCTCTGCTTGCTGCTGGAAAGGAGGTGGCAGTTAGCCAGGAGGGAGGCTGTCACTGGAGAGAGGTGCTGCTGCTGGCAGATATGGACACTGTCTGGGCTCCAGGGTCTGAGTTAGCTTAGAGGACAGGCGGCAGCAGCGGTCAAGGACCAGAGTCTGGCCTGGGTGCACAGCGGGGCTGGTCTTAGGATGAAGCCCAGCCCGTGGCAAGCTCAGACCTGGGGAATTGCATGCTGGGAGAGAGACAGGAGATGTTTCAGGACATGGCCTCAGGCCCATCCCACTACCAACCCCCACCCCCATCCCCCGGTGGGCGAGCCACTAGAAGAAGAATAGATAGATGAGCAGAATTTTCCAGCAGGGTGGTACCCTAAGAAGCCAGGAAGTGTTCTTAGCCTCTGCTGAGCTTTTTGAGTGCTAAGCATGGGGAGGGTCTCCAAGCCAAGTTCCCAGTGGCCTGAAGGCTCTGGGACACCGGGGACTGAGCTTGAGCTTCGCTCTGTGCTGGGCCTCCTCTCCCCTCCCCCTCACCACCTGCAGGTCAGTCAGATCCAGGCCTTTGTCCCACCACCCAGCCCCGTGCCCCGCATGGTGCCCCCGGAACAAACACAGCTGAGTGCCGGGCTCGCGTGCCGCTCCCGCCCCCCAAATCTCCGGGGCTGCGGGGCGGAGGCTTAGCAGGCAGCTGCCTGGCTGGCTAGGCTGGGCTCACCGAGGCCCCTCGTGCCTCTCCACTGTGTGCCTTTGTCATGCAGATGACCCGCTGGCTGCTGCCTAGGGGCTGCTCACTTGGGCGACCTCCACTCACAGCTGACCTAGGAGTGGGGGCTTCAGGCTGCAGGGGAGAGTGGGGTTGAGGGGTTCCATGCCTGTTGCCAGTGACCTGTCAGACCACTGGGCATCTCTGCACCTTGCCTCCAAGAACACAGGTCCAAGGCTTTCCGGTGGAGGCTGCAGGCACACAGGGCGAAGCGCCCCGGTCCCGATCCACAGGTACAGCTCAGACCTCAGACTTCTCATGGTAGATAGGGATCTAATCCCACCCCAGCTTAGCCGGTGTCTTCCCGGTGTGCTTTGAGGGCAGGGCAGAATGCAGGGAATCCAGACATGGAGAGGACGGTCTCCTGTTCTTCCCTCTACAGCCTGACCACTGCTGGGTACCCAAGATGAGAGCGTCAGAGGACATGCTCTCCAGCTAGAAGGCCAAGGCTCCTCATCCCGCCCCAGCTGTGGGGTTCTCACTGGGGCTGTGCTGTTCCCAGCCCAACCCCCACACTCCTCTCAGCGCCACCCCCAAACAGAGAGTCACTAAAACAGGTGATCTAGTGGAGACTTGCTGACAGCCCTGTATAGGCATCAGGTCTGAGCTATCCTGTGGGAAGGGTGGTTCTGCCATGTCACTTGTTGGTGTTCTTCCTCTCTTGGGCCTTCTGCCCTGTTTGCAAGGAGCAGTGACCACCCAGACTGCTTTCCACACCGCAGATAATGGATGACAGAGCTTCAGGCCAACAGTACAGAACAGACACAGACCCAGCATGCTAAATTAACCCTGTGATGTTATCTACCACAGGGAAAACCTTGGTGACTCAAGAAGGGACAGGTGGGGAGCACCAGGTTGCTCAGAATTCCACAGTAGTTTCGACTGATAACTAACCTTTCAAAGGAACACACCAAGCCAGTGTGGTGGTGCGTGCCTTTAATCCCAGCCTTCAGGAGGCAGAGGCGGTCAGATCTCTATGAGTTTGAGGCTGGCCTTATCTACAAAGGGAGTCCAGGGCAGCCAGGGCAGCTGTTACACAGAGAAACCCTATCTCAAAGAAACAAAAAATAAAAACAAAACAAAATAGAAGAAGAACATACCAGGGCACGGTGAGGAATATTTGCTGCTCTTTCAGAGGACCCCAATTCAAATCTCCAGACCTCCACCTTGTACCTCGCAACTGCCTGTAACTCTGGCCTCTGCAGGTACCTGCATGCTCATGAATATACCCCAACCCCCCTACACAGGCACATAATAATCAATAGATCTTTTATTAAAAACAACTAAATATATAGGAAGAGAGGGCAAAGAGACTACATAGCCTTTTCCCACAGAAGTATAGGAAGATGTCCAGATGGGAGTCTTATCCCAGCTCAGCCCAAGTCCCCAGTGTGGGCCCCTGGGCGACTGACCTAAAGCCTTCTGGACTTAGTTTTCTCATATACGTTTAAGGAGGGATAATAAACGAATCGTATCAGGGCCAACTAGGGACAACATGAGACCTCCCAGGTGAGAGGCACACCCTCCTGAGCATTACTAGCCTTGGGAGCCTACTGGTGACACCTGGATCCCTAAGAGACCTCCCCTTCCCCAGGCCCTTTGCTCTTGCTGGCCCTGGCTGTGGCTGGCTGAATCAGGCTGTCCCTCTGACTCAGAGTGAGCAGTGGGTAGCATGGGGCACTGCTCCTCTGTCTGTTGGGCTGTGTGTCAAGCTCACCTAGAGTCAACCCTGCTCTTCACAGGAGAGGGGTCAAGCAAGGCTCCCCCAACTCCACCTGGGCCTGCAGCTCTACACTGTAGGATAGGGGTGGGGGCTGTCTCTCACCCCAGGAGGGGCCTCACCTCAGCCAGATCTGGTTTCTGGTAGGACCGGTTTGTCCAGGCAGGTAGCCTTCGATGGACAGGGGAGATAAGGCCTAGGCAGATTGACCAGGCTGACTAGAGATGTTGGGCAAAGACGGGGGCTAGTCCCGGTCTGAAGCTGAGTCCACCCATACCTTATTCAAACTGCCATCATCAGCTTTGGGGGCTCCCCTTCCAATCCCTTCTTCCTGCCTTCGAGGAGAAGAATGGCAGAAGGTGACCCTGGGGAGAGCCATGCAGGTTCAAGGTTGTCTGTGCTGGGTGTTACCTGAGGAGTTCCAAGGCACAGTTAGACAGAGGCTGTGAAGGGTGAAGTTGTTGAAGAGTCTACATTCCAACAGGCACCACCTTGGCTGCCTCTCTGCTGGCCTGGATATTGACACAGTACTGAAGCCACTCGGCTGGTGGTGTATCCCCAGACTCTTGGGCCTGTAGCCTCTCCCTCATCAGTAGGGTATGCTTTCCCCAGTTGCTTCTGCCAGGCTGAGGAGATCAGGTTTGTCCCACGAGTACTCTAGCCCAACCTCCTAATGGGTTCTGTGGCCTGCAGCTACCCAGGTAGGCAATTACTAGCTGCCCCTTGAGGGGTCCAACCGAGCTCTGCTCACCCCACCACCTCACCTGCTCACAGGGGCCCTGGCCCCTCCCATCTGCCCCCTCATCCTCTGGAGAGCGTTTCCTTGGTCCTTTACCTTGGATCTGTCCCTGATAAGGGTATAGTCTCAAGGCGGGAGGACCGGGAGGAAGGACTGCATTACTGATGTTTTCCTGGACCAGGTGGCAGCTGTGCCTCCTCTGGTCACTGCTCTTTGGGGGGAGGGGGGGAGCAGCAGAACTTGAGGGAGGGACTCACTGGCTGGAAATGTCTTTGGGAAGTAACCCCAGGGAAGAGCAGGCAGGAGCAGGTGACACAGACCACACAGGGACCAGCGGAAAGCACAACAGGCAGAGGCGTTGCCCATGGGTAGCTGATTTCCTTGGACTCCCAGTGTGCATCGTGGCAAACAGTCCTTGAAGATGGTCTTCGCAATACACCTGTGGAGAGTTGGAGAGGAAGGCAGCTGGACTACCTATCCATAGGCTGCAGTGCAGAGCTGGTCACATGGCACCTGTGCCCCATGACTGGTGGTGGCAGTAGGTGGTGGGCAGGGATTCATTCAATGCAGCCCTTGATAGGAATGACTGTATAACAATGGATATGTGGTTATAATGAGGCCAGGGCACAGGAGAGGGAATGGGACAGCAGCCACCTGAGGACAGACAGAACGTGTGTGCCATGCGGGCCAGGAAGGCATGGGATGCGCAAGTGGAGAGGTCTATGGCAAAGGTGTGCACTGTGGTTCTATGGGAAGGGACAGTTGAGAGAGAGAGAGAGCGAGTGAGCGAGAGAGAGAGAGAGAGAGAGAGAGAGAGAGAGAGAGAGAGAGAGATTGAGAGCGAGCTAGCTTAGTGAGGCTGCAGTGGTCCACACTACTCTCTGAACTTTGCCATGCCGCCCAAAGACGACAAGAAGAAGAAAGATGCCAGAAAATTCGGCCAAAAAAGATAAAGACATAGTAAATAAATCTGATGGCAAGGCCAAAAAAGAAGAAGTGGTCCAAAGGCAAAGTTGAACAATCTTGTCCTGTTTGACAAAGCTACATAGGACAAGCTCTGTAAGGAAGTTCCTAACTTTATAGCTTATTACTCCTGCTGTGGTCTCCAAGAGACTGAAGACTCACGGTTCCTTGGCCAGGGCAGCCCTCCAGGAGCTACTTAGTAAAGGACTTATCAAGCTGGTTTCAAAGCACAGAGCCCAAGTCATTTACACCAGAAACACAAAGGGTGGAGACGCCCCAGCTGCTGGTGAAGAGGCATGAACAGGTTCAATCAGCTGTACATTTGGGAAAATAAAACTTTATTGAATCAGCGAGAGAAAGAGAGAGAGAGCCATGTGAATCTCAGGAATCTAGGCTGTGGCTGCCCTGGTGACTCTCCTGGCCTGGAGCAGGTGACACTTGGAAGTAGGGCTGTGGAGTGTGTGTGAATGAAGTGTCGGGGGTTGGTGTGGCCCTGGATTTGGTGACTTGCAAATGAGAGCTACTCCACAAGGTTTGGGATTTCCTAACCTCGGAAGGGATGTCCAGCCCAGGCCGGTACAGTCTCAAGTGTCATAACAACCAAACCCAGCCATCCCCACCCAACTCCACTATAGGTTGTTGCTGAGCCCGGATGTCCAGATCCCAGCCTTGACCTTGGATGGTTTCTCACATGACAAGTAGTAGCATGAGCCCAGCCCATGTTTTAAACTCTGGCCCTCCCCTACACACCCGACTCTGCCTCAGTCTGCAAAGAGCTACTCTGTGTGATCAGCCAATACAGAGCTTCACGGAACCAAGCCCCCACTGCCCCACCTCTCCCAGTCAAGGTGCCACATGTCACTGTCACTAAGTAGGAAGCCTAAGGGATCCGGGAGCTCCTGAGGTTGTCTTTCTCCCTCATGATGACAGTCATCTGGTCCTGTCATGCTGGTAGGTCACATGCTGCCTGAGCATCTAGGCTGCCCCACTATGGACCTCTCAAGACTTATTCAAGTCCCTTTGCCACACATGACAAATGTCCTTCGTACTCATTAGCCTGCTGGCCACCTTTACCTTGGGCTGTGGATGGACATTACCACTCCCTCCCAAGATTGCCCGTGATGTCAGTGGGCTGTGTGCACTGCCTCATGGCCAGGTTTCTCCAGAAGGATGACAGCCAGCCAGAGCTTCCTGCAAAGACACCCCATCAAAACTGGTTGATCCCACTATATCAACAATAGGCAGCCCCCGTGGCCAGGGCCTCTGCCTTCTGACAAGTAGAATAGGGGTGGCTTCTCCTCCCACAGGGCTTTCCCAGCATGCCCCACACCACAGAGCCTCACAGTGCTCACCTAGGACATGACATGAGCTACAAGGACACACGTCACAGCTGCTCCCTAGCCAACTGGCGAGCTGTCACATGAAGCATTATGGTCCATGCTTTTGAGGTGGTTAGTGGAGATCAGCTCCTGTCTCTAACCAGGTTCACCACCACCCCCTCCAGAGGTGCAGAGGGCAGACAACACAAACAGGAGGTGATTTTATTTTATTTTATTTTATTTTATTTTATTTTATTTTATTTATTTATTTATTTATTTATTTATTTGCCAAATAGTGATTAACAGTGGGATTAAAACAATGTTAAATAGATTGCCACATAGGGTTTAAGGGAAACAAGTTGGAATTCTCAGCAGAGAGCTGACACTGGTCTGGCAAGGGTTTTACTGCTCCAGGAAGGGTTAACTCACAAGTTCCTGGTGGGCGTGGATAGCAAGAGCCCTCTAAGGTTAGCAGGGGGAGTGGCTCCTAAGCTGTGGGTCTCCACATCTGAGGCCAGAGTGCAGATCTAGAGATGAGGCACCATAGATTAAATATAGGTTTCTCAACAAATATGAGACAGCAGAAATGAACAAACACCCCCCACCCCTCCTGTGTCCTTATCCCCAGAGTGGCCTTGGCCCACCGGAAGAAGACCTATTTCATGTACAGCGTGTGGTGAGCGAAGTTGCCACCATGAAGAGAGGGCTAAAGAGAAACTAATCTTGCTGAGGTCACAGCCAAAATTCCAGATCATGACATAGGAAAGACACATGTCACTTCCATGTGCTCCCCTGACTATGGAACTGGGCACAGTTATCAATGACTGCCAAGGTCATTAGTGAAAAGCTGACGGATGGACGGATGCATTGATGGGTGGGCCAGAGTGGGAGATCTTGAAGCTAGTACTCAGGGTTTCTGTGTATAGCCCTGGCTGTCCTGGAACTCACTTTGTAGACCAGGCTGGCCTCGAACTCAGAGATCCGCCTGCCTCTGCCTCCCGAGTGCTGGGATTAAAGGCGTGCGCCACCATGCCCAGCGCCAGTACTCAGTCTTAAACTTACTGAAAGATGTGACCAAACATCAGTCGACCCTGCAAAATGCTGTAGAAGGCACACATCACCCACTATGTGGACTTTGTGCCAGGTCCTAGAACACCTCTGTTGGAGCCAATTCCCACAGAAGGTGTTGACATCACAGAACATGTAGAGACAGTTTCTAAGGCATGGACAGTTCATGACCAGCAAAAGCTGGGGCTGAGGCACTGCACTAATGGCTGCTGAGTGACAGCTTAGCCCTGTGGGCACTGGGCAGCCTGCAGCCAAGCATCCTATGCCAATGAGTACCCGGCTCACCAGAGGAGAGCTGTCCATAGACAGTGAGACCAACTGGTGGGAGCAGCTACCTGGAGCAAGCCACAGGCGCAAAGGCCCTGCAGTGGGTAGCCATAAACCAGCCTTTCCCAGCCAGCAATGATATTGGCCGACAAGTCTAATTAATAATTAACTTTTTAATTAAATATCAATTTAAAGCAACACACATGCTGTCTCTTGCAGTTAACGTCTTGCCCTTCCTTCCCTAGAGAGTCTGTTGAGGTCAGGGCAGGTGTCAGGAGCCTGTGGTGGAGGAGTTGAAGAGAGAGCTGGAGAGTATTGTGGCAAAGAGGTATCCATTGCTTCCCTCATCTGCGGCCACAGGGATCTGGAGCCAACAACACATCCCCAGTCACACAGGGCAGAGCTTCTTCTCTTTAACTCCAAGCCTATTCTAGGTTCATGCTGGGTCAGGGAAGCTGGAGTCAGGATGAATCTGTCTGTGCCCTCAGTGAAAAGACTGGGCCAAGACAGACGGAACACAGAGCCAGGGTGGATGGTCCCCAAAGGAGAAGACACAGGGATGGGGCTCTGGCTGGCATGGGTGGGGAAAGGCAAGTCCTAAATCTTGAGTGGAAGCCAAGAGGAGGAGGAGGCCATGTAGCCCTGGTGTCTAGAGAATATGGCTGCACCCTAGCCACCAACCCAGATCCTACAAACTACTCCAGGGGTTTCCTGACCGGCTGCTTGGGTGACCGCAGGCGTAACCACGGCGCCTGGGGACTTGAGAGGCTGGTGGTGCCAGGTTCCTGCTTTGGGGTGTGACAGCTTAGTGTGGTCGGCGGGCAGGTGGCCCCGGCCAGTGCTGCCCAGAGACCTTATGGAGCGGAACCTGTCCCAGGGACAAGCCAAGGGGAACCAGGGCCTGAGACACGGGAGGCAGCTCAGTCAGGGGGAGCTGCTCAGAGTGGCCTGAGGCCACCCTGTGCTTGGGTGGTCTAGCCCGAGATATGTGGAGTTTTTGGTGGAATCTATGACCTATGGGAGGAACCCAGGGACAGCCACATCCACCTGGCTGTCTGCCCCTATGGCAGACACTTTCCTGGGCTGGCTGGTCTTCACTGTCTGGGTTCACTGCTATGACCAAGACCCTGAGACAAGAGTCTTGAGAGTGACCATCAGAGTGTTCCCAGAGCCAGTGAGAGAGAGAGCAGGGAGAGAGCAGAGACCAGAGGGGAAGAGACAAGCTGATGATCTCCAGCAGTAAGACAAAGACTTCCATTGGGGGCTGCGTAGGCTGCTGGCATCAGCCTTTTCTGTGACATTCTCCTGTCTGAGTGCTGCTGTCAGGTCCACACCACAGAGGACCACCCTCCAGCCCTGCTTCCAGTCACCACCTTCTGGTCTCTCCTGTGCTCTGCATCCCAGACAGGACCCACCCTTAGATCCACTCAGGGGACCTGCATCTGCCCAGGTCCTGCCCCAGGCAAGGCACT
Source organism: Mus minutoides (assembly GCA_902729485.2). Classification (NCBI taxonomy): domain Eukaryota; kingdom Metazoa; phylum Chordata; class Mammalia; order Rodentia; family Muridae; genus Mus; species Mus minutoides. Next base: position 1,963,970 of record LR749652.1, on the reverse strand, counting down.
CAGTGTCCCTTGCTATGCCACCCGGAAAAATGGACCCCCTGGGCATGGGAGCCATTGGATCAACTGGTCACTCCACTAGCTCTTCCGTGTGATCCTCTGAGGTGGGAAGGGGAGTCCTATCCCCCCACCAAGATATCCCTGCCCTGGTCTTCCACAGGACAAAGGAACTCTCAAGAAGGGATTGAATGAAGGACTCAGGTGGGCAAATGGCTTTGGGTGATCTGAGAGGACCCTCGTTGTCATCTCCAGGGCTTTGTGAGAAGGAAGCACAGAGTCACAGAGACCCAAGGATGCTGGATGTCAGCTCTGAAGCTGAGAGAGGCCAGGACAGACCCCTAGGTCTCAGGAAAGCCAGGCTGACAATCCTGTGGGCAGACAGGATAAGGTTGTTACGTAAGCTCATCGCTCTTTGTCACAGAAGCAAGGGAAGGTAGCCGTCAGCCTTGGCAATATAGGCTCTGCAACTGGGATTGTGGCCACCTCTAGATCAGGCTTATCTTGTGGTTGCCCTTATCCCAGCCCCTCACAAGGCTGGCTGAGGCAGGAGAATCACTTGAGCCCAGGAGCTCCAGACCAGTCCAGGCAACATAGCAAAACACTGTCTCAAGGTATTTTTTTTTTTAAAACCAAATAAATAAATAAAAAGTTGTATGAAGAAAAGTTATAGATGTACATGAGTTTTCTGTCTGTAGTTATCCGTCCTCTGCACAGCCCCTGGTGCAGGGTGGGGGGCACACACTGTGGCTGTTCTTTTTTATGCTCTTGCATATGCTTTGATGTTGCCAGGACTTTGAGCTGGGACATTCCAGTCTCACCATGGCTTCAACTCAGGAACCACCAAACATGGGAGGGGCTGTGACACCGCCCCTGCCACTAATGGGGACCAGTTCCAACTCTGCTTAGCCTGGGGAGGGGTCAGTGTTCCCTGGTCACCGAAATTCATGGTCCTCTGTGGACCACAATTGGAAAGGAGAGGGAAGGCGAGGCCAGTCCTCCTGGTAACGAGAACAAAGGCCGCGGTTCCACCCAGCCGCCAGCTCCAGGTCCAGACAGGATGTGGGACGGTGGGTGCCAGGGGCCAGGGAGGGGACAGATTGATGTCTAATGAGACAGCATTAGTTTGGGAGGATGGAGAGGCTCTGGAGCTCGCTGGTGGGATGAGTGGTGGGACCCCTGATAGGTTTCAAACGACCGACCCGCGCCTTGAGAAAACGGTTGAAGTGGTAGATTTTATGGGGTACATATTTTTCCATGGTTAAGATAACGGAGCAGGGAAAGAGTAGCCCTGTGAGCCTGCCCCCAGAGAGCAGAGAGGATGCCCGGAAATCACTGGGATGGGACTGCCCCCTCCTCCAGCACCCATGAGGAAAGGGTGTCATATGTTAAGGTAGATGCTCTGGGTCTTTGCTTCAAGAGCAGACCTAAGGCAAGGCTTAGGTCTCCTTCTAGCACCTTCCCTTGCAAGTGCCCTCAGAGGTGACAGTTATGGCTGCATGCGTGCTGGGACTCTCTGCTTAGGTCTTTTCTGGAAGAGGTCTGACAGCCCCATCCTCCAAGGTGGGGGCGTGGGGTGGGGTGAGAGGTCCCTGCGTAGGGCTGTTTGGCACTCTGTCGTGTTTCTCAACTGGCAAGATACAGTCTCTCTCAGTTATGTAGACGTTCATGGAGCACTAGAAGCCTCTGAAGGGAATCAGACTCCTGGCTGAGCCGAGCTGCCAGGGGCGTGTCAGCCTGTCACAGCAGACAGCTGACTGGAGGTATCTGGCCCTGCCTCTCACCCTTCCCCAGTGAACAGAGAGGAGTCCCCATACCAGCAGGAATACCTCTGGGCCTGTGGCAGAGTGGCTTCAGTCAGGCTGGGAGGCAGGATGTGGGCAGTGAGCATGCTGGTCCCCAGTCACCTGTGTGGCGACCATTGGCCCTGCTTGAATCCTGCTCGGCTTTCCATTCTGCAGGGCCCTTCCTGTCCCTGGACCTCCCCTCCATTTCCCTCTCTGCCCTAGCTCTCTCTGATCTCAGCCTCTCTGCAGTCCCAGTGCCCACACCCCCTTAGCCCACTCCCTTATCTGGGTCCCTGCACAATCCAGGGAGCCCATCCCCATGACAACAGGGCAGATGGCCCTGCGATAGCGACTCTCCCTCCCACCATGGCTCAATCCGTCTTTGAAATTAAATCAGCTGTGATAACATCAAGGGCCAGAGGGAAGGGAGGCTGCCTGTGCCCCACCCACCCCTCCTGCTCAGGCGAGGGGACCAGGGGGCAGATCGGCTCACGGTGGGGTCAGGTGACCTTAGCCAGGTCTCTCGCCCCAGGAGCCTCAGTCTCTCCATCTATAAAACAGGCTGATTATCCATATTTATTGCTTAGGCTAGTGGAAAGCTTGGGAGCACTGGACAGGCCTGATGCTTGTCAGCCCAGATGGACCTTAGCTCTCTGAAAGCCTACCTGGCCACATCTCTACATCAGGGTTAGGCCTCTTTGGACAATCAGGGCCTCTGCAGGGCACAGCAGCTTGGGAGTAGAGAGCACAGACAGCAACTGTCTGGCCTAAAAGGGACTTTAGGCTGAGAAAGCCGGATGGGTGAGCTGGGGTAGAGAGGGGCAAACAGGGTAGACTATACAGAAGCTGAAGTGGGAAGAGGTATAGCACGGAGAGGACTGGGCGAGGCAGCAAGAGACCTGCCGAGGAAAGAGGCTGGGATGCTGGGCACAGCCTGTGCAAATGTCCTGGGGCAGGACTCTGTAGGGTGCTGGCTAGGGCAATGAAGAGGCCTGTGAGGCTGGGACCGAACAAAGGGAAAGCCAGAGGTTGTGAGGCAAGTGACACAAGGCCTCACAAGGCCACCAACTGGATGGTGGCTTTTACCAGTCTGAGTACTTCACAACACCCTTGATTTTTTCCACTTTTAGGTTTCTACAAATTCATCTGGCTATGGGATGAGGTTAAACAAACAGGGTCAGAGGGTGGGGCATCCAGGAGCAATGCAGGCAGCAGGGTACAGGTGTGCATTGTGCCCAGACACTCATGTACCAGAGGGCAGGGCGGGCATGGTCTGTGGCTGTCTAGTCTCCACGTGAGGCCCTTTCAGAGAGGTAAGACAGGGATGGTGCAACGGGCAACCAGTCCTGGGTCTAGGAGTCCTGGGCAGAATGTCCTACCCAGAGAGCCTTGTTGACACCACCCAGGAGAGGACAGACGGACAGACAGTGGATGTTTCAGGAGGAATTTAGTGAGCTGGAAAGAGGCTAGCAGGGCTTGCTTCCGGCACAGGAGCACCTTGAGATGGGATTCCCACAGATAAGCCAGAGTGGATGCTGCCCATGGCTCTCAGGAAGCGTGGCCCAGCAGAAAGGACAGTGTGGTACCAAGCAACGCTCTGGGGAGAGAGAACCAGTTATTATTCTCTGGAAGTATCCCTCTAGCCTGTGGTAGCATAGCAGGCCTTCAGGGCCTCAGATCTTCCTTCTGCAAAACGGGCAAAGATGTTAATGTTGGGACCCAAGGTTGAGGACCTCAGGCAGCCCTGAGGGAGGGTTGGGAATGCCCTATCTTGTCTGTGCTGGAGACAGAGAACACACAGCCTGAGACCAAGAAAGGGGAAAGCCAGTTGATCCCTGGCACCAGGGTTCTTGGGATACTAGAATCCCTGAGTTTGACAAGCACCCCAATTACCTTTGGGCACCCAACTGGAGCGTGTGGCTGTTCAAGGCTGCTAGGCTGTAATTGGATTTACCCAGCAGCTGGCTGCCCTAAGCAGGCCCACTTGAGGCTGCTGTAGCTGGCCAGAGATCGGAGACATTAGCAGGTCAACAGGGGCAGAGGTCAGGTGGTTAGTGCCATGGGGACTTTGATAAAGTTGTCTCCAAGCTAGGCTAGATAGAAGCTTGGGCTCTGCCTTCTGTGTTCTTCAGCTCCCTTGCCCTAACCAGTAACGTGGTTAGCTGCCTGCAGCTGCCGGCTGGCTGAGACCCACTGAGGCGTGTTCCGGGGAGCTGTAGCCAGGAGCTCAGGGTCAACAGCTTCTGTGATCACACTTGCGGCACTCGGCTGGCCCTGACGATCTTGGGATACCTGGCTTCTAGAGATAGAAGGTTCTCTCAGAGGCCTGCACGCCTACCCAAATGGTCCTCTTCCTAGTATTGTGTGGAGAAATAGGTAGAAGTCCTTCCCTGGGCTTCTCAGTTAACCAGGCTCCCTTAGGGCCCCCTGACCTGTTGCTTCTTCACCACGAGCACCAGAACATCCCTTGGGCCTGCTGCCCCTTGGGACTCTACTTTACCTCCTTCCTCCCCACAACATGGGCTAGAGTTTACATACGAGCAATCTCTGCTCACTCAGATCATCATCCGCTCGGCCCATAGGACCTGTCCCCTACCTGGGAGCCACACTCGGTCACTAGCCAGTGTGAAGCCTGAAGTCTGGTGTCCTTAGTGGTTGTTGCGACACCCAGGAAGCCAAGCACCTTCCAAGCACACCTGCCCTCCCTCACTGCGGCAGTGGTCATCAAGGGCACTGTTGAACGGCAAGTCCCTCCACACTAACACCTGGGATGGAATTCTGGCTCAATTGTCTACCAGTTGTGCATCTTCCCTTTGCCTCAGTTTCTCTTGCGTAATGTGGAGGCAAGGACCTAATGTGGAGTCAAGGACTCTGGTAGGGAAAAATGAGGGCATTCCAAGAAGTTCCTGATTCATTTCACTTGTGTCTTCCGGTCCTTCCAGCCTCTGCCCCAGGCCCTTTTCACATGCTGTTCCCATCGCCCAGAATGTTTTTTCTTGAGCTGTCAGCCCCTCATAAGATCTTTGCAGGCAGCTTGGCCCAGGATCCCCATGCTCGTCTCTCAGCTGTAACACTGCTGTCCCCACCCTGTCCAATGGTTCCCAGGATCAACCATGAGCACAGTCATGGGTGTGGACAGGGAACTATGCCTGCTGCCCATGCAAGGGACCTGAAGTATTAGCAGCGAACAGCACGGTGGGAGAGTCACAGGGGGCAGGAGTGGGGGGATACTGAGGCCTGGGATGTGGTTGTTGTTAGTCTACAGAGCTTCATGGTTGAGATGAGGTCAGAGGACTTCGTGATCAGAGGAGGAGGAGCCAGGAGGTTGAAAGCAGGGCAGGAAAGACAGACACGAGAGCCTGGGGTCTGAGATGGCTGCTACTTGATAAGTGAGTGAGGAAAAATGGGAACTGAGCAGGTGAGCCTGTGAGGACGATGGTCATCCTGGAGAAGGGACGTGGGAAGAGCAGATAAGATAGAACATGGGGGTAACAGGATGGTATAGGTGACCGGGATTAATAACCACCCAAAGGCCTGGCCCTGGGCTCCCTGTGGGAAATGGCTGATGCTGGCCAAGAGTTCCTGAGTGTGTCTGTGGAGTTGTGGCAGCCACACAGTGGGCCTGCAGTGACACACCCCACTCCTAAGGATGGGAGAGGACTCTACACAAACTCACTTGGCACATTTATTAACCAGTTAGGTTGTGCTACTGTGTCCCCTTGTGGCCCCCTAGGCTAGCCCAGGGATGAGATAGGTGGCCCTCACTTGTTGTCCACCCTCATGAGCTTCTCCTTGCCGTTGACAGTTACTGACCGGAGCTGTCCATCTTCTTCCACTTCCACCCGCTCTTGGCCATTCTCAATGATGCGCTTGGTGGTCACCTTATGGCCATTCACCATCTCAGTAGATGACATCACTGACTTGAACCCTGAGCTGCCAGAACCGGAGCCACCAAACGAAGTAGAAGAAAAGGTTGAGCGGCTGCCCCCACCATGGCCCAGAGTATTGACAGATGACAAGGCTTCCATGAACGCTGGGAACTCACCAAAGCCCGAAGAGAAGACTCCGTGTAAACCATGGGACCTGCCTCGGCCGCTGAACGGGGTGTCCCAGAATTCAAAGGAAAGAGGGTCCAGTCCCCCAAAGAATTCGCGGAAGATATCCTCAGGATTTCGGAAGGGATAGCCAGCACCAAATGGACTGCTGTGGGGGACATTGGCACCGCCACCCGCTCTGCATCCGTCACAGCCTGCCCGATCGTACATAGAACGCTTCTTAGAGTCTGACAAGACTTCGTAGGCTTCAGAAACCTGCTTAAACTTCTTCTCAGCTTCTTCTTTGTTGTCGGGGTTCTTGTCAGGGTGCCAACGCAAAGCCAGCTTTCGATAGGCTTTCTTGATGTCCTCAGGGGAGGCATTTGATTTTACACCCAGCACTTCATAGTAGTTGGCCATGGTAAGGGCCGTGGGGGACTGGATGGAATGGAGGATTGAGGAGGCTGAGGCGAGTGGCTGGGGTCCTCCCTTGGGTGGGGGACTTGCTGGAATCTGCTGGCTCCGGGTGGTGAGAGTTTAGCTTTCCATCCTCCCCGTTCTCAGGGACAGGTGGAGCCTCCACTGAGAGGGGCTTGGGGTTAAGGACAGTGCCGCTCTGGGCCAGGCCAAGGTGGCTCCTTCCAAGCTGGGGCCAGGGCCCTTTGTGACATAAGCACGGGCCATCCAGTTCCCCCACCCCCTCAGCCGAGTGAGTGCCACACATCACAGAGCTGTGGTGAGGCTGATCACTGTGGTGAGCCTGCAGTGTGAGTTTGGCTACAAGAAAGCTGTTTGTTCAACTCCCTGGGAGCCAAAGAGGAGAGGCGGGACTCATCTCCTGAGTTGAGTCTGGGTTGCTGTGATGGGTTGAGGAGGCCCCGGGTAACTTGAGGTTCATGGGGACAGAGGTCTGTTATCCCTAGATTCTCAGAGGCGTTGTAAAGGTAGGTGTGTGTGGGACCCAGCCAGCCCACAGTGCTTGATCAGTAAAGATTTGTTAAAATGAATGAGGCTCAGAGACATACAGCCACAGCTCAGGGTCACGCAGCAAATCGGTGAGGGGGAACCAGGGGCCATCTGAGCGGTGGTAGCCATCAAGGAGAAGACGCATTTGCTTAACTCAGATATAAACGATTAATACAAAGTACAGGTGATGAGGACAGAGCCCCCCCAAAGACATGCCTCCTCTTAATCCCTGGAGACCAAATGTGCTCTCATTCATGGGAGGGAAAAATGTAGAAACAAGCTCATCCTAGACCCAGAGGACACTTGTCCTCTTGAGTAGGCAGTATGGAGGGGACAGACCCCAAGGGACACAGCTCCAAGGAAAGCCCGTACCGTAGGTGGGAGCATAGCATAGCCGTGTGCTAACAGACAAGAAGTTCTGTGGTGTCACCGGCCTGGCTGTCAAGCAGCCCTGAAAAGTCTCCAGACCCTCCGGATTTGTGGTCTTCAGCTCGTGCTGTGCTGTGGGGCCCTGTTTGGACCAGCGCTGACCTCTCCCTGCTCCAGTATCCTCCCTCTCCTTCTTCCATCTCCCAGTGCTCCTGGCTCCCAGCTGCAGACAGCTGCAGGGTCATGGTAGTTCTCTTGGGTGCCACAGGCCGGGAAGGACGACAGATTCTGGGGACACTTCAGAGGTAACGGTTGCCAACACTCACATTCATCTCACCAAGGGCAGGACAGGCTCCATGCTCCACACCAGTGCTCGCTTGCTAACCCAGGCTGCTGCTGTTGGCTTCAGGTGAAGCCGCACCCGCTCCATTGTGGTTAGGGATGGAGATGGCGGAAGGGGCAGGAGGTAGCGATCAATGGGACAGAGAACAGGGGGATGATGCTGATAAGGATGGTGCTCCTATGAAGGAAGGTGGCAAGGGGCGGAAGCCATGTGTGGCTCAGCTAAGGTGGTGACACACACCCAACATGTGCCCTCCTCATCTGCTCACCCTGCAGGGGCTGCTGGAGCTCAGCCTCCCAGGCCTCATTAGTGGAGCCCCCTGAGGGAGGGGCCAGAGACACCAGGCTCCAGAGTCACTGCAGGCTTCTGTTGGTGTTGTGCTGTGGACAGCCCTTGCCTGGCTCTCTGTGAAGGTTGGTGTCTGCTGGGTGGGAGAGACCCTCCTTTATATGATTCTGCAAGTCTCAAGGCAACTGCTGGAGAGGCCTGAGACTGCTGGAAAGAGGAAAGGAGGAAGCAACTCCATACCAGCTTTAGGTGGCCACAGTGGGGTGATGTGGAAGCAATGTTGGAGGTGGCATAATGGAGGAGGAGAAGGTGGTGGGGATAGAGATGATGGTGGTGACAGAGTGGTGGTGAAGGTGGTAGCAGCAGTGGTCGTGACTATGGTAACCATGGAGGTGATGATAGTAGACACCATGGTGGTGGTGAATCTCAATCTGCATGGTCGAGGTGGTGGTGATGGTGAAGGAGTGATCATGGGGAAGTCAATGACGGTGTGATACCATCAGAGGCAATGATGGCAAAGACGGTGATGAGGTAAAGGGGGTGGGTGGGCATGGCAACAGTGACTGAGGAGGTAGAGACCATGGCAGTAGTAGAGATACGGGATCAGAGGGCGTCTCTGATGACAACTGGAATGGAGGAGACTGAAACGCATGACACTGTTTACAATGATGTGGCTAATGCAGGCAGGCATTGGAGAAGTCCGAGGTCCCCATACCGATGACATCGGAACAGCTGTGTGCTTACAGTGTTGAGTCCAAGGGATTCAGGGTGATGATGTACCCTGAAATCGTGTCATTCCCCCAGCCCCAACCGTGCTCCTCTCCTGTCTTGCTGGCATCTCTGGTGCTGTTCTGTCTATCTCCCAGGAGGAACCTTTTGGCCGCTCCTATATAGATGAGTTTCCTTGTCCTCTTCATGCAGATGGAGTCTATCTGCCCAAGGGAGACGACGTGGAGACCTGTCACTGCTCAGGTACAGCAATTGCCCAGGACAGAGAACACCACACTGACTTGGGGGCCTCAGCACATCCAGGGCAGACCCTTGCCTCCCGGGATTGACAATGGAGGACCCCTAGGTGGACCATAAAGAAAGATACAGAACTTAGAACTGGACAGCCACTTGGTGGCAGCATGCCGACCGAGGTGGCTTCCCCTTCTACAAAGAGGTCCCAATTAGCATCCTGGGGTCCCAAAGTCTGAACAGTATTTGGGGTCCAAATGGGAGAAGCATAGCATCTGAGGGGCAGAGTATGGTGAACAGGCGTGCCCTGACTCTGAGGTCACTTCCATTTTGTAAATCTCCATCCTCCTTCACTAGTGGGATGGTGAGTCCCCTTTTTCTTCCTCCTCTCTGGGGATTCAAGATCTGATGTCTCAAGTCCATAGTCTCAGAAAGGAATCTGGGAAGAGAAAGGACCTCAGATAACTGGATGATGTCAGCAGAGCCCAGCTCAGTACAGAAGCAGGCCCAGAGAGGGCAGGGCACACCCAAGGTCACACAGCAGCCCCAGAGAGCCCTCCCCAGGCAAGCTGATGGAGGCTGATTAGGCAGCTAGAGGCCCCTCTGTCTCTCTAATTAATGGAGTGGCTTTTTAAAAGGATTCTAATCACCCCGATGCTATCTGCTTATCGCCAGAATTCCTAATTAGATGGTCCTGGCAGGAACTTGCCTAATTCCCTCCAGCCTCTGTAGTCCTGCCCAGGGGGCCAGCCCACCCACCCGTCCACCCCACCAGATGGGCAGCTGAGGGGCCTCCTCTCCTCTCAGGGCCCGAGGTGGCCAACTGCATTTCCTTCAGGGTGGATGGGTGACAGGGATGGATGGATGGGCTGCTGGGATGGCAGTGACAGGTGAGTGATGGGCCTGGATTGCAGCTATGAGGATGGATAGATGAAAGGGAGAACTGATGGACTGAGAGATAAGGTTATACAGTGATTAAGGGTGCAGAGTGCCAAGTCAGATAACCTGAGTTCGAATCCCAGCTCTGCCACTTCACAGCCACTGTACGTTCTGGGGAAAGTTGCCCAACTTTGCTGTGACTCAGTTTCTTCATTTCACCTGTAAAATGGGGAGAATATCTCCTCTCCCAGGGGTATTGGTCAGTGACTGAGGAGTAGCCATGTCACCCTGCACAGTGACTCAGCCCCAGTGTTCAGCAGTACCCAGGTTGAGCATTTGTTCCAAGCCCTAGACTGATCAGCCATTAAACACAGTTCTGCACTGTTGTTCTGTGCAGAGGCAACGCTCTCTTCACTGTGGACACAGAGACTACACACGGGACCTGGGGACAGCTCATTTCTCAGTTGAAGGGAAGACTGGAAGTGTGAGTGTTCCCAGGAGAGAGGCAAGGACAGGCACCTGAGGAGACGATGGGCACAGAGGCTGAGAGCAGAGGGCAGAGCCAGGTCTAAGCTTGCAGAGTGTTCGGAGCCTGGGAGGCCTTCAGAAGACTGGTAGTGTGTGTGTGTGTGTGTGTGTGTGTGTGTGTGTGTGTGTGTGTGTGTGTGTTGGGGGAGGGGGTGTCAGTCAGCTGTAGATTCTAGGAGATTCTCTGCAATGACCATACTGAGTGTGAGGCCCAGGTAGCAGATATGTAAAGGCTGGACATGACCAAGTGCGGATGGAATTAGGCACGTGGTGTCCCCATTCTCTAGTGGCTAGTATGAAACAAAACCATTAGGTGGGAAATTTTTGAATTATAGATTCAAGTGTGTGAAGACCCTTGTCTTGGTAAAACCTCTAGGCTCTTACCCCACAGGGTGTAGGGACACCAATACTTCTCGATGCTCTGTGTATAGCAGTAAATAGAACAGATTGCACAAGTCCTTTTTAAAAATGGATTAATTGGTTTTATTTATATGTGTTTGGGGATTTTGCCTGCATGTATGTCTGTGCACTACATGTGTGTAGTGCCTAAAGAAGCCAGAAAAGGGCATCAGATTCCCCAGAATTGGAGTTAGAGATGGTTGGTTGTGAGCCACCATGTGGGGTGCTGGAAATCAAACCTGGGTCCTCTGCAAGAGCAGCCAGTGCTCTTCACCGCTGTGCAACCTCTCCAGCTCGCTAACTTACGCATCTTAAGGAAAATGAGCAACTATGCCACATTAACTTTATACCATGACCTATTATATCTATATTGCAGAAAAATGAATGAATCAGAACTTTATATGTTAATGTGAATAAATACCTCAAATGTGATGGTAAGAAAGGGGTTTCATATTATCTGATGCTGGAATTACACACCCCACTTAACTGATGTTTTGCTTGGAAAATATTAAATGGGACATTCCAAAAATAAACAAATCATAAACTTTATACTATGTACCATTCTGAATTGCTTGATATCATCACTCCCTACTCCCATTCTGCCCAGAACATAAAATATCCTTCATCCAGTGATCCAGTGAGTGTGTGTGTGCTGCCCACCCATCAGTCACTCACATCCTTCATCCAGTGACCCAGTGACCCAGTGACCCAGTGAGTGTGTGTGCTACCTACCCATCAGTCACTCACATCCTTCATCCAGTGATCCAGTGACCCAGTGAGTGTGTGTGCTGCCCACCCGTCAATCACTCACATCCTTCATCCAGTGACCCAGTGACCCAGTGAGTGTGTGTGCTGCCCACCCATCAATTACTTACATCCTTCATCCAGTGATCCAGTGATCCAGTGAGTGTGTGTACTGCCCACCCGTCAGTCACTCACATCCTTCATCCAGTGACCCAGAGTGTGTGCTATCCACCTTTCAGTCACTCACATCCTTCATCCAGTGACTAAGTGTGTGCTGCTCACCACTAAATAAGTGCTGGCAGTCACTTAGCTCACATCAGGACCTTGATTATATTCAGATATATGCATTCCATTTAATTAATGGCTGGAGAGAGACTGATGATGATTTTATTGTGGGATTGTTCTGTTTTGTTATTAATGTTGTTAGTTTTTTACTGAGCCTCACCTATAAACTGAACTTTATAATAGGGAAAACATATTGCCTGCAGGGCTGAATAGTACTCACAGTTTCTGGGACCTATCAGAGTCTTGGGACAAATATGCTGCAGATGAGCAGAGACCTACCACATTTGTCAAATCTGAAAACATGCAGAAAAATGCAAGTCCACCTTACTGAGGAAACCTGACACAGGAATGAGGAAGCCTTGTCTCCCCTCCCCGCCCTCTCCCCTGTTTTGCCCTCCCCACCCCTCCCCTGCCCTGTCCTCTCACACAGAAGGGTGTGAGGGGAAGGAAGGCAGGGTAGCTAGGGTGGGGGCAGACACTCTATACAGCCTCCGTTCTCCTGCTCCCACTGCTGTGTGCCAGAGGGTGGGTGGGAACTGTGCCAAGAGGGTAGATGTCCTTGATGGTGTCACTGCTGGTTACGTAAGACTCCACTGTGGCAGTGACACAGGTGTCTCTCTGAAAGAAGCTACAGAATCTCCACAGCTGTGGAGAGTGAGCAGGGCTGAGCTTCAGGGACCTGGCAAAGATTTCACAATTCCTCCCCAGCAGAGCTCTGGTTTCCAGTGAGTGCCAGGCAGGGACTGCCTTCAGGTCTAGCCTGGTAAGGACAGCAGGGAACCTGGCTGGGGACCTGGCTGCTGGCAACAGAAACCATGAGGTATAAATGTACAGTTTCAAGTTCGAAAGGGTACCATGAAACATACCAAGACCGCAATGGTTACATCACCTACTATGGTTAAGATGTCTGAAATATTTCTTAGATTAAAGGGTTAAGAAAGAATCTGTGGTGATCTTACCTATGAGAGTGGAGCAAAATAGGCCTAGAAGATGAAGTTCAAGGTCTTCTGAGCATGGTGGGGGGATGGGGTGGGGGCTGTACCAGCATCCTTTCAGAGTTAGAACCTGTTTCACAGCCTGCAGCTACTGCCTAGCCCAGAGTAGCTCCGCCCACCCACAATGAGGGGAGGTAGGGAGGGAGAAGGAAAAACAGCGGTTTTTTTTCCCCTCTAGGGCCCCCTGAGGAATCCCAGTGTACTCTGGGCGTGGCCATGGGCCTGGACAGATGGGCTAGGTCAGCAGCTGGCAGGGCCCTCCACCCTCTCCAGGGGAACAACCCTACCACAGCTATCCCGTTCTGTCCAAGAATTGAGCTACCCCTTTTCCCATCAGCCTCAATTTCTCCAGCTTTGTGATCCCAATCTAAACTGGAGTGGTGGTGCAGGGCAGGAATGGGAAGATGCAGACACGCTTGCTGAATGCCCCGGCCCATCCTACTGTATCCCAAAGGGAGAGGATCTGGAAGAAAGGTGCCTGACCTGGACCACCGGAAGGATGTATCCACAGTGTACACACTACCCACCCATCAGTCTCCTTGCTGGACGGCCTCTCAGGAGACCTGATACCTGCCTCATGCCAGTAACCCTTACAGCAGGTCTGGAAGGTTCTGTGTTGTTTTACTGATGTGCATTCCAATAGGCTAAGCCACTTGTTCAAGTGTACACAGCAAGGAAGAGGAGAGTCTTGTCTGTATTCACCCCTAACCCCTCACCCCGACTCCCCCAGACCTGTGCAATTCTGAGTGACCTTGTAGGGTGCCAGGGAGGCCCTCAGAGCCTCCAAGGAAGAAGTCTGATAAGTTACCTCATATGGAGGTGCTACAAGGGTTGTAGAGAAGTTCTTCTGGAAATGCTAAAGGAAAGGACAGCCAGGAACTATGGTGGGCAATTCTCTGTTATTTAAATGACAGAGTGGTTACATCCTGGGAAGACATCAAAGTATTAGCATGTCTGTGAAGTAAAATGGCCCTTCCTGAAGAGCAGCAGCCACTTCTCAGTGAATCACTGTTCTGTTTGGCTAGGTATCTTTCTGGACAATTTTCTACTTTTATTGTGTGTGTGTGTGTGTGTGTGTGTGTGTGTGTGTGTGTGTGTGTGTGATGCCAAGGGTGTTGTGTGACGAAACTTTTTTGGGGGAGAACCAACACACACACACACACACACACACACACACACACACACACACACACACACGTCTACTCATCCCAGATAGGGAACCCATGATGGACTGAAGTAAGGATACCACCAAAGTCCAACTTGGTGAGCCAGAGTTATATTGGGGCTACTTACAGGATAGTGAGGGGTTAGTTACAGGAGCACAAATGACTCAGAGACAGCTGAATCACCAAAGCCCACCCCAGCAAGGGTGACAGCTCACAAAGCCGGGAACCAGGAGCTCACTGCGTAGCCTACAGGCACTGGACAGGGTGGAGGGCGTCCTTTCCAGGAAGAGGTGTAAACCTTCCAGGCAGCTCGGCAGGTTTCTGCTTCTTCCTGGCAGCTATTCTGGTCTCCTACTTTTCCTTATAGCTTGGTGTTGCTCCTCTGAGAGGGATTCTCAGTTTTTCTTGCTTACTCTGGCAGAAAGGGGCCTAGTGAATCTGGTCAGTTTCAGGGACTTCCTGAGATATATTTTGAGTTGTTTACCTTCCTGCTTAAGAAACGTCCCTACAGGACAGAATATTTCAATGTTAGCAGAAACTGTTGTACAACAGAAGGTTGGACTCTGGACTTCCCACATGATAAATAGGCACTCCACTTGAGAACTATATCCCTAGTCCAACACAATCATTTTTTTTTTACTCTTTAAATGACATTTTGGCTTATACACAAAGACACAGAAATTGAACATATAGTATATGCCCTGGGTTTGTTGGTTTCTTTGAGACAGGTTATCAAAATCTCAGGCTGGCTTCAAACTTGTTTTGTAGCAGTTGGCCTGGAACCTCTGCCTTTGTTCTTCCAGGGGGATTGTGTTACCACACAGGTTTGCTGAAATTAAAAAAAAAAATCATAATTAGGCCTACTGGGCCATACCTGTGATCTCAACCACTCAGAAGGCTGAGGCAGGGGGTTCAAAAAGTTCTAGGACAGCCTGAACAATTCAGTGAAATTTTCTTTAAAAGAAAGAAGGAAGGAAGGAAGGAAGGAAGGAAGGAAGGAAGGAAGGAAAGAGAAAGAAAGAAAGAAAGAAAGAAAGAAAGAAAGAAAGAAAGAAAGAAAGAAAGAAGAAAAGAAAAAGAAAGAAAGAAAAGGAATGGCTGAGATAAAGAGTAAAACATCGGCCCTCAAACACGACAGGGTTTGGGCTTAAACTCCAGAGTTGAACAGGACGGTTGGTCGCCACAGCCTGCTGTATACAGAACAATGGGCCCTGTTTCATGCTTTCTAGCACTTTGACATATGCTGGCAAGACCAGGGACCATTTGGATCCTGGTCACTTCCAGGGACGCAGTCATGCAGGGCATTTGTTTCTGCATGGTCTGTTATAGTGACCCCTTGGGAGCCAGTACTTCTGTCAGGAGTGGGGTGGCTCACAGACACCTCACTGAGCTTCCACACTTGTAAGATTGCTTTCTGCCTACACTTGTCCATCTGTGGGGTGACTGTGTACCCTTCTTCATGTTCTCCTTTGGAAGGTGGGTGAGTTGTTGCATTCTTCATCCTAGTTGTTGTTGATGTTTCTCGTATCAGTCTCACTGTGTAGCCCTAGCTGGTCTGGAACTCATTATGTTGACCATGCTGACCTTGAACTCACAGAGATCTGCCTGCCTCTGCCTCAGCCTCCTGAGTGTTGGGATTAAATGACCATATCATTCTATACTTTTTATTCTGGGTCTTTACATATTTTGCAAACTTGTCTCCAGTTCTGCAAACATAATTGTAAACATTGATAATTAATTGTGAACATAAATCTTTCTATCGTTGAAGTTATTTAACTCCATTATGGAACATTTGGGAGATAGAAGGAAAATTCCCATCCCATAGAAGTTACCTTTTGTTAACTAACGTTCAGGAAAGATTCTTCCAATGGGTGTCATGGTGACTGCGGCTTAGTCAGTGTTGTGATTCTCATTTACAATGCCTCAAAACTGTCCCTAACAGCCAGGTCCAGAACTTCCCAGACCAGGATGGTGTGCACGCCAAGTTCAAAGACACGAGGACCAGGAATTCCAAGGCCATCCTGGGCTACATGAGACCCCAACTAAAATATGTATAAATCTTCAGAACATTCCCATATTCCCCACCAAAGCTTGCCCAGAGCCAGCACTACCCTCTTCCCAGATGCTGGTGCCCACCAAGTTGTGCTGTCTCTGTGAACCCTTGGCTCTGGAGACCCTCAGGCCTATGGGGTCACCCCACTGCACTGTGGCTGGCTGGCTTTTCCTGGCATGCTGTCTGTCTGTTCAGTAGCATGTATTATCAGTGCCTTCCTTCTGAAAGTTGAGTGGCCACCCTCTTTGGTCCCTTCTTTCAGTGGACCCCTGGGAAGCTGCTACCTTTTAGCTACAGTGAAGTGCTTCTGTGGATATGGCACAGAGACACCTGCCTGCGTCCCTGCTTTCTCTCCTTTGGGCTGTCGACTCTTGCTGACCCCCTACTTTTTAAAAACACTTATTTTATCCATGTTTGCCTGCACACATGTTCACACATGTCTGAATCTCTACAGTGCCTGAGGAGGCTGGAAGAAAGCATCAGACAGCTGTGAGCCACCATGCAGCTGTGAGCTCACTACAGGCCTCTCTGCAAGAGTAGCAACTGCTCTTTTTTTTTTTTTTTTTTTTGGTTTTTCGAGACAGGGTTTCTCTGTGTAGCCCTGGCTGTCCTGACTCACTTTGTAGACCAGGCTGGCCTCGAACTCAGAAATCTGCCTGCCTCTGCCTCCCAAGTGCTGGGATTAAAGGCGTGCGCCACCACGCCCAGCTTAGCAACTGCTCTTAACTTCTGAGACACCATGGCTCCAGCATGCCCAACCATTTTCTTAAAAATAGTAGTAGTAGTAGTAGTAGTAGTAGTAGTAGTAGTAATTATTATTACTGTTGTTGTTATTGTTATTATTATTACTATTTTTATCCCTGTTGCAGTCGGTATTGTTTTGGTTTTTTTCCCTTCTTTCTTTTGGGTGTGCATGCTCTCAGGTTTATCAAGACTGTCCTTAAAGTGAGGTATTTAGACAGCCGTGCGTGCCTGTGCCTTGGAACGACTCTATGAACTGCTTTTCACTGCCCGTCCCATTTTTTATTATCCTGCTTCCCCTCTCTGATGTAGAAGAAAACCTTTATATTTCTTTCCAGTGTCCTGCTGACAGTTTATCTGGGGTAGGGGGAACCAAACTGGGTGATCCAGCTGGGTGGGTTGTAATAGTTGGTCTCAAGATTCTATCTTTAGGGTTAAGGTGTGGCTTGCCTGACACACAGGAGTTCCATCTCCAGCACTGCAAAACATAAGAAAAAGATCCAATCTTAAACAACAACAACAACAACAAAAAGTAAGGGTACAATATGTATGATATTGTCAAGACTCAATGTCCCCAAGATCCAGATAGGCACAGGATCTAGGAACCTGCTGGAGATGGGGTCTGAGCATAGCTATCTTTCATTAAGAGAGACAGGGAGGAAGCAGGCCAGACTCTGGGTATTTTTATTGGAATCTCCTCATCCCAAAGCTTTTTGCACAGATTTGGGGTACCTCTGGTATCATCTACTACCTTGTAAATCATAATATGTTTAGGCTCATCTGGGTCCCTGCACTTCTGCCTGTCCTCACAGCAGAAGCAGAGGTTTCAGCGGCCATAACAGTGGAATCTAGACAACTTTTCACTCACATGTAATACACAACCCTTTCGCATACACTCACATGTAATATACAACCCCTCCCCATACACTCACATGTAATACATAACCCCTCTCCATACACTCACATGTAATATACAACCCCTCCCCATACACTCACATGTAATACATAACCCCTCTCCATACACTCACATGTAATATACAACCCCTCCCCATACACTCTCTTGTACATACACACAAGCTACACATTCCATTTTACCTTAAACCTCAGACTGATTCTGTTGACTTATCTGTTTTTCCAGATGAAGTTTGGAATTGTTTGGGGTTGTTTATTATTATTATTATTATTATTATTATTATTATTATTATTATTATCTTTTGTTTTGTTTTGTTTTGTTTTTTCGAGATAGGGTTTCTCTGTGTAGCCCTGGCTGTCCTGGAACTCACTCTGTAGACCAGAAATCCACCTGCCTCTGCCTCCCGAGTGCTGGGATTAAAGGCGTGGGCCACCACTGCCCAGCTGTTGTTGTCTTTTTTAAAAAATCAAATTGTTTTGCCTCATAAACTCATTGAGGATCCACCCACCTTGGGAATGGCTCCACTCTGTCTGTCTTCTTCCCTGCCTCAGGTGAGCTGGTCCTATTCTGAGGTGGATGGCTGGCATTCCTCCCAAATTCTCCCTGGGGCTGTGTTCCCTGCTGAGAGGCCCTAGGATTGATCAGTGAGATCCTTCCCCTCCCCTCCTGCAGGGACAGTTCACCAGGAGACAGGAGCTGGCTGAGAAGGACAGAGCTGGTCCCTAAAGGTCACACAAGAGGTTTGGTTTTCTACAATGGAAAATGGGAGTAAGAAACCAGACTTGGAAGTATCCCAGAAGAGGAAGGGAGGGAGGGCCTGCTCTGGCCAGCCCCACCTGGGTGCACACAGATGGAACAAAGACCTGCTCCACCCTGGCTGCTGTGGTGTGGATCCTGTGGGAATTGGAAAGACAGTGGTCATCCTGCTTAAGGCAGCCACTAGGTTCCTGGTCTGCCCCGGTGCTTTATTCACAGAACCCTAATTCTTTACCGGGTAAAAACTGAGTGGTGGGAGAGTAATGGTCTAAACATTGTCTGGAGGTGGGAATACATTCTGAGACCAGGAGCCCCCCCCCCCAGCCTACACTTCCAAGTAGCTTGCTTGAGCCAAGAGCCTGTGGGTCCTTAGCTCTCATGCCCCCAGCACTCCTCACAGGTAGACCCTAAGCTCCACAGGCAAGGATGCCTGAAGAATGAACCTGTTCAACAGAGAGAGGGGAGCACCTCTCTCAAGAATGCTTTGGTGTTCTTGATTGTACAGAGGGAAACTGCTCACCTGCTGGCTTCCTCCTGGCCTGCCTCCCAGCACCTGAGACTGTACCTGGAACGAGTGCTCCAAACTTTTGGGCTAACAGGAGAGAGGAAATAAGCCAGGTCATCGTGGCCTCTTGTAACCTCTTGTAAACTCTGAGTTCTGGGCTTGGCTCCTGGCCGTTGGGTCCTCTGGAAAGCTCCAGGTCTTAGAGGTGGGAGCACCACATTCCAAATTTCAGGTTCTAGGCTTCGTAGGTTGAAGAGATCTCAACTCTTACACTGGGCTACGGGCCTTACTTTGGAGTTCTCACTAAGTCCTAGGTTCTGAGCTCCAGAACCTAGACAGCCGTGCGTGCCTGTGCCTTGGAATGTGGAACCCAGCTCTGGACTCTGGCTCTGGATGCAAGGGCCCCATGCTGTGAGCTGCCCACTTTGGATGTGAGTGTCCAGGCTCTAGACACTGTCTTTGAGCTATAGGTCCCTAGTTTTTGAGTCCAGAGCTGTGGTGCTTGATTCTTGGGTTTAAACTACAGGTTCTACAGCAGTGGGCAGTGGTTCCCTACCTTCTTAACGCTATAGCCCTTTAATTCAGTTTCTCATGTTATGGGTGACCCCTCAAGCATGAAAATATTTTGTTGCTACTTTATAAGGAAAATTTTGCTACTATTAGAAAACATAATCTGATTATGTAGGATATCTGGCATGTGACCCCTATGGAAGGGTTGTTCGATTCCAAAAGGATTTGTGAACCACAGATTGAGAACCAGTGTTCTAGATGGTTCCTTCAGAACTTGGGCCTGGCCTGACAGGTTTTCTCCAAGCCAAGGACATTACTTCCTCTGAAGGGTGTAGGGGTTCCTGCTTGTTTTCACATATGAGGCTTCCAACGCCTATAATTGTATATGACAAAAGAGGGTTGTCAACAGCACACACACACACACATACACACATACACACACATGCACACACGCATGCACACACACGCATAACCCATTCCTGAATACTTCTACTATCACACCTGGAGACAAGGCAGAAAGCTGCTCCTGGGCTTCACTGTGTCTGTGGTTAGCAGGAGGCCAGAAGGCCAAGTGTGGTGGTCCTGTGGGGGGAGCACAGGGGCCCGACTAAGCGTCAGGTTGCCACCTGTCTGGTTCAGGTGCCCGATCTGCAGGGAAAGATGAAGGCAGGGTAATGGTGGCCAAAGCCCTGGAGATACTACCTCACTACACCCTGATGGACAAGGTGCTAGTACTTGCTAGGACCCTTGCTTTTTGCTATGTGTCCTAGCAAGTCTGACTCAGGAGGAAACCTCCAGGTGTGGGTGGATGTTGAGGAGCAAGAATGTTGACAGCAATAGTAGTCAATGAGGACACCAGTCAAGAGACCCAAGTGGCTAGAGATGATGAGCAGAGAGAAGCTACTGACCAGGGGACGCATGCTCAGTGACTTGAATCAAAGAGATCCTTTATCCAAGAAGATGTAGACACACAATTATGACCAGGAGTCAGCTCAGAGGTCTCAGGCAAGACTATGGTTGACTGGACATATTATGAGCCACTGGTCAGGGACAGGGGTGACTCAGGATGGGGGTCACTGGGATCATGAGGTCTTCGGTGCTTGAGGGCTGAGGGTGGAAGAGAGACTGGTGATCAGAAACTTATGGGATATGTTGGTATCAACAGCACTAGTGACACTAAAGTGGAGTAACCAGATATACCAATTACTGGTTATTACCCACGAACTAGTTAGGGAAGTGGTAACGGCCGGGCGTGGTGGCACACGCCTTTAATCCCAGCACTTGGGAGGCAGAGGCAGGTGGATTTCTGAGTTCCAGGCCAGCCTGGTCTACAGAATGAGTTCCAGGACAGCTTGGAAACAGAGAAACCTTGTCTCGAAAAACCAAAAAAAAAAAAAAAGAGAGAGAGAGACTTGGGACGATGGGGGTGCTAGGATCAGACTTTGACACTTGTAAGATCATGATGACTAGAGATGAGCCCTCAGGGGTGTTGGTACCAGGGCATCAGAGAAGATGTGGTTGTGAGAAGGTGTGGTTACTAGGCACAAGGGTAGTTAGATGATCAGAGGCAAGTGACCAAGGGACATTGTTAAAGAGACACTGAGTGACCAGTCATAATGGCCACATGCCAACTTCTCAGGAGGGAAGGTGCTTACGTGTATGAAGCCAGCCTGAGCAATATAGAGACCCCACAATTCACACATACACACACACACACACACACACACACACACACACGCATGTGTGCACATTACCAATGACATCATTGGTGGTCCGTATCTGTCCACACATTGGCCATGAGAAACCTCCTTGATGAGAGACAGACTCTAGGCATGTGACTACTGACAATTGCCAACATCACTGCCAGGGATGACTGGTGGCCCCCGTTGTGTGCAGGCTAGCGACCAGATACATACCGGCGATCGGTTATCAGTCACTCTCTAAGGGCATGACAGCAGATGCATTCATTAGGAATATTGGTAGCAGTGGCTTTCCTAGATCATTGGTCCAAGGCAGCAATCAGGACTGGGTGATGGAGTATATCAATGAACAGATTTGGCAACCTGGTAACCGGAGCTGACCACACTGGAGGGACCTGAATGGGGACAGGTCAGCTATTGGTTCTATAAAAAGCCCAAGCAGGTACCTTGCTTAGGTTCTCACCACGGGCCCCAGGGGAGGAGGCTTTAGCCAAATGGGCCTTTCTCTAAAAGACAGAGACAGCAGACACAAGGCCACCTGACAGCTTAAACCCTACCAGGGGTGTAGGGGTCCCAGGGACCCACTCACTCAGCAGGCGACAGCATTCACAAAAAGTATTTTATTATTTTTAACAGTATTCACTTTAAAGGAATAAGAGGGTAGCATACAATCTTTACAGACAATATTTAAATGTTGTACACAGTTAACAATAACTTAGGTCACTAATTCAAAATAAAACAAGCCCAAAACATAAAAAACAGAAAATACTGCCGATTCTTCTCTTATGCGGGTACTAGCACAAAATAAGTTACTTCCGGTTAGGGCACTCGGCAGCAGCTGGACACCGATACTGCACTTGGTTGACTTATCAGCACAATCATCTCCCTGGGCTCACTCGGGGCCCCCTTGCTGGATGCTGCACCCACTGCCACCACCGCACACAGAATCGAAGCTTGGGACACTTTTTATGTACAACTGTACCTTGAAGGATTCAGCCAGCCACA
This sequence comes from Mus minutoides, assembly GCA_902729485.2. NCBI lineage: Eukaryota > Metazoa > Chordata > Mammalia > Rodentia > Muridae > Mus > Mus minutoides. Next base: position 1,942,050 of record LR749652.1, on the reverse strand, counting down.
GCAGAACAGAAGCCTGGGATCACAGGGCCACTGCCTGCCTGCCCCATGTCTCCCAGAAACCAAGAGCATAAGATCACCCCCTGTCCTGAGCCCCCTGCTAAGGCTGTTGGACCCAAGAACCATTCAAAGGACTGTGAAGCTCAGGCCTGGTTTGTAGCTTTTATTTATTTTTTTCATAGCGGGGCTTCTGTGGCAACGTACAATTGACTGGACCCAAAAAACGAGTTTCAAAATAAAACCACTCATCAGCGGGGTTAAGCTTATGCAGTTTGGTTTTCGCTTTGAGTATTTTTCTTATTTATCTTAGAGGGGGAGGGGGCCGAGGGGTTAGCAGAAAAGAAGGTTGTATTTACAGGGGTCCAACTGGCCTAGAGCACAGGCTGCAGCTCCGGCCCATTTGGGTCACACCAGCTTTGGCCTCTGGAAGGCAGGGGAATGATCTGGGAGACGTTTCCCCTTTCCAGAGAATGTTTCCTTCCTGTGACCCAGCCCTGGCCTGGGAATCTGCGCAGGACCGCCTGCAATTGTCTCTGCCCTCTAGGGCTGCGTCAGGGCAGGGGCTACCCTGCGGGCAGGCTGGGGTGAAGGAGGCTCAGGCTGAGGACCTCTAAGTCTGCCCCCAAGAGCCCTGACTGGTGGCAGGAGGTCCCAAAGAAGGACACCGAGAACACAAATAGCACATGCCTCCATGTCTTCACGTTCTTGTAAGAAATAAGAGCAAAATAAATTATTTTTTGCCTACTCCTTTCTCCTTCAAAAAAAAAAAAAGAAGAAAAAAAGAAAAAACAAAACGGTTTCATTTTTCTATCCCCAGTCTCTTCTTCTTGCTATAAATCTGTAAACCTGTCCATTTTGCTCTCCAAACAAACACTCTCCGTGAAAACACTTTTCTGGGCAGCACCCCGGGCACAAACGAGCTGCAGCCCAATTAGAAATATTCACAGTAATGGCGGCACAAGGCTGGGAGTCCTCCAAGGAGAGGTGGCTTCGGCCAGGCTAGGCTGGCAGGAGGAAGTGGGTCTCTTGGGATGGGCGGGAGCCAAGAGTACATTCCACCCATCCTGGGAGTGCCCAGCCTCGCTCTGGTACTGCCAACCACCCTTGATGTCCATGTCTGTCCAGTGGGAGGCTTGCTTAGCCCATGGCAGTCACCATGCTGGACGGGTGGGGGTGGCCAAAGGAGAGACTGGAGGAGGGGTGGATAGGCGTGGGCGTGGGTAGGATGTGTCCAGAGTGACTAAAAGGTGGAAGGTGTCCCACAGGTGCCATGTGTCCAGCCAGGGCAGCCGCACTGAAGGGCGATGACTTCTCTTGCATGCACTTGGATAGCTCCTCGAAACATTCAGCCCCTTTCTTGCTCTTCTTGGATTTGCTGGACATCTTCCGATTCCGGGTCTGGATCCCTTCCTTCTTCATGGTCAGTGGCCTGTTAACCTGGGGACAGCCACAGAGCCCTTAGGAGAAGTTGCCTCCCACACAAATCCCTCCAAACTCTCTCCACAGGTCGAGGCAGGCTGAGTTAATCGTATCCCCAGGGTGACAGGAACTGTACCTTCAGCCCAGACCCAATGTGACTCCCCAAAGCCCCCATGAGCTCTCACTGTCATCTTTTCAAGGAAGAGTGTATGGTCTAACAGCCCACATGGTTGTTTCCAGACCACTAAAGGCCTGCACTGCCTGCGTCCTCCAACACCTCTAACCTTTCCCTGCCCCCAACTTCTCCTACCACAGGTACGGATCCCTGCCCGCCCTAGCCCCCATCGGTCCCACCTCCGGAAACAGAGGTATCGTCCTTACAGGACGCCCTTCTGGCACTCTGGGGTGACCAAGCAGGCTGCCGGCTGCGGCTTCCCAAGCCAAGCCAAGCTGGAGATTGTGGCTGGGGCCGCTGGCTGGCCAGGCAGCACAAAGAGCTGAGGTCCCCGGGGAGGGGTGGGGTGCACTCACATTGTGCAGCTTGTAGTAGAGGCCACAGGCGTTGCACACAGGGTCCCCGTTGGCGTTCCGGCGCCATAAGGTGGTGGTTGTCGTCTGACAATTTGCACAACAGGTGCCCGCTCTTCTGGCAGCAGACTAGGAGGGGAGGGGTAGCGTCAGCGGCTGTCTCCCACGCCCCACCTTGACCTCCTCCTGGGCCCTTAGCACCACCCCAGCCCCACAGCTAGTCAGGAGCGATAGGTCCACCGGGGAATCAAAGCATCTCAAACCAAGGAATTTTAGAATTTGAAAGGTAAACTAGTTGGGAATCGCAGAACTTTGGAATAAAGAGTTCTTAGAACCTAAAGGATTGACCACAGAAGGAAAAAGCAGCCACTTCCTCTAACCGCCCAGCAATCTAATTTCACAGGTAAAGAAACAGGTCTCACGGAGACTTTAGTCCTGTGACCATCCTGAGTTGCTCTGTCTCCAGTTGCATGCCTCCTCCCCCACTGTGCCCCTGGAAATCCAGAATCCTGGTGAGTCACGCCCGGGAGGCCATGGCAGCAAGACCCTGCACTGCCCAGGAGAACCCAGAAAGCCCTGAGGAAGTCTGAGCCCGGGGTTAAAGTGTGGACTTGCCTTGTCCTATATAGGATCTAGGAGTCGCCAGGAGAGATTTAAATTGAATTTAACTACAGTTTAAAAACTAAACACTCAGTGCCTTTTACTGCACTAACAGCATTCCTAGCAATCAATAGTCATACTAGCCAGAGGCTTCAAAAAGACTATGGAGCAAAGGCGCTTCCATTCCTGCCGGCCTAGAGCCCTACGCCCTGAGAGCGCTCACCTGCTGCTTTTACCAAGCCCCTAGTCCCAGCCCCCCAGGAAATGCCAGTCAGAGGTGAAGAGTGAAAGAGGGGAGGTCTGGTCTCTAGAAGGACTGAAATGTGGGGAGGAGGCTTTTCCTAGAATACAGATCACCCTCTGCCATCCCTTCTGCCTCAGGTAAACAGAGCGCTACTCCTGGGTGTTCCTCCCCTCACACCCCACCTCCACCCAGCAACTCCTAGCACTGAACTGAACTGGGCAGCCAGTGTGGGAAGGGGGCTGAGTCCAGCCGAGTCCAGAGAGGCTCCTGACTTGAATCTGCTCATGGAGGGGACCAGAGCTGGCCTGCCGCGGGGGCAGGGAGGGTGAGTAAGCAGGCTGAAGCTGGAATTCTGACTCAGGGGCCAGCAGCATATCCTCCTTCCACCCCCACCAGCCCGTACCGCCCTCACACTGCTGGGGGGGGGGGGAGAAAAAAAAGAAAAAGGGCCCCAAAGCGGGTGAACGATTTAAACTCATAAATCACTTCGCCCTGAAAAAATATATTTATTATTCTTAGCATTTTACACATTATTTGCAGAGTGGAGGGTATTAGAAATTTCAAAACAGCCCAGCGAGAGGCAGGACTGAGTCGAGGTGGCTCTGAAAACTTGCCGGTCCGGAAACAGATACACGAAGTTTCCTTATCTACCGGCTGCAGATGTCCGGATAGGAAACTCCGGCAGGAGATCCGAAAGGACATTTTTTTAAAAATCACTCAAATGAAAATACACAGTATAGGTGACTCCATGGAAAAATAATAAAGGGCAGGTTTTTTTGGTGGCCGCTGTGTGTTATTTAAATAAGCAGAGGAGACCAGGAGCTGGGAGGCTAGGGAGGGTGGCCAGAGCAGCCACAGGGAAAAGTACTTCATGGCCCTATTTTTAAAAAGAGCGAATAAGAGGCCAGAGCCTGAGGGTGGGCTCTACACCCTGGGCTCTGGGAATCCTTCAGCAGTGGGGGGCAGGGGAGGGGGTGCCCGGTGGCTGCGGGGGGAGGAGGGGGTGCCAGGAGGCTGCAGGACAGGAAATTTGGCAGGAAAGAATCCGCCAGAACGAAGACCGACCTGACTGACCCCCCAAATGATTTGACTGATAAGAGGATTTCAGGTGGTGAAGAGTCTGCATTTGAAGGTTTGCTGTTGGATTGTTTTCGTTTTTTTTTTTTTTTTTCTGTTTTGTTTTCGCCTTCACTTAGCTAACTACCCCCGCTCTGCCCAGGTTGCCGCTGGCCACCGTGGCCCTGCCCTGCCCCATGATGTGCCCTTTCCTACCAGCCTCCGCTTGGGCTTGATGAGCGGCCGGTTCTGTCCATTCATCTTGTGGTAGAGCCCACAGGCATTGCACAGGTAGTGGCCCGTGCCATCTCGTCGCCAGAGAGGGGTGGCTGTGGCACCACAGTTGACACACTCCCGGCCCTCTGTAAGGGAACAAGGAAAGACACAAGGCCTGCTTAGCCTCTATACAGAGCCAGATCAAGGTTGTATTAAGGGAGACCCAACCCTGGCAGAAAAAAAGGAGCTCAAGGAGTCCCCTTAAAAGAAGTCCAGGGTCTTTTAAGGATAAATCCTCATTTCTCATGTTGCTGAGGAAGAGCAAAGAGAAACAGCAAATGCAGGTTGCCAGGGGTTCTCAGAGCCAGCAGCGAGTTACCCGGAAGAGGAACCGAAGGCCGGTTTTACAGAGCGCAGGCTACTGTCTCTGCTTGCTCCCTCGGCTCAGGCCACAGTTGTCCAGGATTGGGGTCTGGGGGAGCCTCTCTTCGTCCTCTTCCGGTCTATTGGTCTATTTCCTCCCACTTCTGCCTCTCACTTTTGCCCATCTCTAAGTGTGCTTCTCATCTCTCCCATCAGCCCCTCACTGTCTTTATGCTCTGGCTAGAGTCAGGAAACTTTTTCTCTTCCTCCAATTGGACTCCCTTTCAGCCCAAACTCCTAGAATTCAACGATCAAAGTTGTTTCTAAAATGAAATAAATAAGTTCTTTCACTTTAGGCTAGGTGGCCTTATTTTCTGTTGTTGTTTTTGGCCATCTGGAACTCAAATAGAATACAAAACAAATACGGAAGAAAGGGCTACAAATAGGCCAAGACTTTGAAAGAAAAAAAAAAAGGCAAAGTCGCTGGTCTTAGTAGAGCAGGAGACAGAGTCAAGTTGGGGCTGGAGTTCAGCTGAGCGAGGGCTTAGTAGCTCAGTACCCTGGAAATTCTTCCTGATTTAGTTGGAACTAAGTCACCTATGAGAAGTTGGTTCTTCAACTCAGAAATCCACTTTGGAGGAAGGCTTTCCCCTCCCTTGCTAAAAGCTATGGGAAGGAGCCTCAGAGCCACGGGCTATTGCCTGAGGGCCATATGGCTGGACAAACCCAGCTGGATCCAGCTGCAGCTGGCAAAGGGGTGCAGGCACCCGCACAGGTTCTCACTCCTACCCTCAGGGAGAAGGACCAGGGTCACCAGGATGCAAGCAGGCCTTGGGAATTTTGCTTTGGGGAAATCTCCAAGGAGATCTGGAGCCGCTGCAATCCTAAAACTGGACTAGCAGAGTTGGAGAGCCAGATTCCTTTAGGGCCTAGATTTCTGCAGTGCCCACGGCATGCACACACGCTCACAGACACACGTACACATAAGCACACACTGACTCCTTCCCTCACCTACAGCCTCCATTCTCCCCCACACCCAGTCACGAGGCTGAAGGTTTGGGGAGGGAGGCAGGGAACTTCATTCTGTGTATTAGCTGATATGTGCCAACCTTGGAGAGGAGGGCATGAGGAGGGGTGCGGAGAGGAGCTGAACATGGGGGTTCCTAAGGAGCACTCAAGGGCAGGATGAAAGTTTTAGGGATTTCTTCCTCCCCACAGGGAACTTCAAATGCCTATGGACTAGCAGAGAGGACCACCACCCATTCTTAAATCAGGCGCCCTAGCATGACCATGACCCCTTTTACAGAGGCACACCACACCCACAGGCCCTGAAGTTCCACACCTGCCTTTACCTGAGCAGGAGCGAGCCTTGCTTCGCTGCTTAGGGGTGAAGCTGGAGGCTGGGCCACCCAGGAAGCCTCCCGGATGGAAGAGACCGCTGCTATAGTCATGAGCGGCAGCGGGCACATAGGAGGGATAGGTGGGTATCGGGTGGTGTGTTGCAGGCTGGGTGCCCATGGTAGCTAGGCCCGGGCGCAGGGGACTGCCGCCTTCCATCTTCATGCTCTCGGACAGTGACACTTGGTACTTGACGCCATCCTTGTCCTCACCCCGGGCTACACTACCCCCTGCAGAAGAGGAGGCCGGGGAAGCAGCTCCTGTCGTGCTGGGGTCTGGAGACACTTCTTTAGGTGGCGTGGGTGGGAAGCCGAAGAGATGGGAGCCCGAGTGGGCTGCAGTGGGGGTGAGGGAGGCCACGGAGCTCCCACTGCCTCCCCCGCTCCCACCCGCAGCCCCCGGGTACACAGACAGAGGCCCTCCGGGTGGTCCAGCAGCTGAGGGGTGCAGCGGGGTCTTGGAGAACGGGCTGACGGTCCAGGGACTGTGGTGATGGGCAGCGGCAGCAGAAAGAGCTGCTTTGCCCCCGTCCAGCCACGGCAAGCCTGGGCTGTGCAACAAGTGTGGTCGGCACATCTGGCCTCCGGTGAGACGGGCTGCGCAGAGGGAGAAGGGGTGAGGGTGACCAGGGGCTTCAGAGCCATGACCCGGGCACACAGGATCACAACTCAGCGAATTACCATCAGCAGCCCCACCCTTTAAAACATCAGAAACGTAACACCTCAGCCTGTAATCATCAGCAATGTCAGTGAAAGGCCGAAGGATAAGTGACCCCACCAGACCGGGCCCAGAAGGATTCCCCCTCCCCCAAGGTAGTTGGAAATGGACCGAAACCCTACAGGTCCCAGACCCTCCCCAAGAAGTCCCTGCCTCCGTCTTCCTAGGCCCGATTTCGCAGCTGCTCGGATTCCTGTGGATCCCACATCCGGGAAGCAGCAACAGGCCGTCCTCCCCTCCAAGGCCTGGCGCGGGCGCCAGGCTTCCAGAAACCTCGGGGGCCAAAGCTTACCATGCGCTGGGCTGTAGGAAACGCGCGCGCGCGCGTGGGCCGGATTGGCGTAGTAAGGGTTGCCCTGCGAGTCGAGATGGTTGAAGAAGACATCCACCTCGTCGGGAGGCAGCAGCTGTGCCGGCTCCATGTAGTTGTGCGCCAGGCCCGGATGGTGCGAGTCGGGGTGCTGCGCATTCAATACGGCGGGGTGCGCCATCCAGCGAGGCTGCTCAGGCGCCACCTCCATGGTCCACTACTGCGGCTTGGGATCCAGGCAAAGGTGGGGCGGCTCTGGATAACAGAGGGAATGTGAGGGACGCTGCCGCCTTCTGACACCCCCATTTCCAAAGTCGGTGTCTTGAGAGCAAAGGCGCACCATTGGAGCTTCACTGAGGACCAGTCCCGGGTGGGAGGAAAGCGCAAGGTTTAAAACGAAAGGAAGGTGAAGGAAGGGGTTCAGCTTCATACACTTGCAGGGAAACTCGCGTTCCCACAGACGCACCCCCACGTACACAGGGATAGGTCCTGACACCGGTGACCCCCCAAAACGCACGCGGAACTGAAATCAGGTTCTCAAACCGTGCCCCTGTCCTCTGGGCACACAAACACATAAACTCCGACTAAAAGTTAGAGACATTTGCCTAGACATCCACTCTGGGACACACGCCCTCCCACGCCCCCGTAACACTTACTTTGACAATATATACACAAACTAACCCCGACATACCGGGCCACCCCCAAAACGCACACGCAGTTCCTGGGGCTGAGAGCCGATCCCCAATGCACTCTCTAGCAGTCAGCCAACCTCTCCCTAAAGCATAAGAACGTAATAGCCCACAGGAGATCCTGGTCTGAGGTCCACAGAGATCCCTCCAACCTAGGAATGCCCACAAGTCCCCTGAACCTCAAACTTACACTCGCAGCGGCGCGGGAAGGGGAGGGCTCAGCAGTAGAGAGTAAGAGGCACCAGGAGAGCCCGGGTACGGCGGGCCCAGCGACAGCGCGTCCTAAGGCCGGCGGATTCACGGGATAGGGGTGGGGGACAGCGAGCGTCTCGGCCTCCGGCCCGCCCGGCTCCGGCCCCTCTGCATCCTCCGGCCGCCCTGGCGCCAGCTGCCGACTCCTGCACAGACATGAAGCGGGGGCCGCGCACGCCTATGAAGCCGGCGCCAGCCAATCAGCGCCGCGCGCCGCCCAGCCTCCGCCCCCCTATTGGCTGCTCCCGCCGCTTCGGCCGCTGGACTTCGGGAATGACCCGCAAGCTGGCCCCCTAGGCTGCCTGGCTCCCTACCAGCGCCCTCTCTGCGGCCTCTGATGCCAACGCCCCCCAGGGGACCCTCGCCGTGGGCAGACCCTGCACCCCTCCGGCAGATGCTCAGTTCCTCCAACCTCTGCCCTCCCAGCAACTAGGCACGAATGGGGTCCCTGACTTCCCAGGAGCCGAGACTTGCACCTTCTGGGTATCTCTCTGCTGGGACCACAGCTTTCCACTCTCGGGCGGAGCCCCACCTCCACTGCTACGGACGACGGCCAGCTCAAGTCCAACTGACTCCCCTAACTCTCTGTCCTCCTATCAGAGATAGCTGTGTAAGAGGCTGGTAGGATCCGCAGGACAGCACGAGTCTAGGGATTGTGGACTTCTCTAGGGCACCCGAACTTTGGACACTAGGACACTTGAGGCTGTGCTAGACCGATGGTCGCGGTCACACCAGTGGCCCAGGGAGGGGGAAGGGCTCCGGGCGTGGCCTTAGTAGACCACCAGGCTGAACTGCCTGGGGCGAGGCCGTGGAGCGGGGAACTGGCGCCAGAGTCGGCTGGAAGGAGACTCCCGGGGTATTAGACATATATATTTTTTCCTTCTAGGGGTCCCCGAGACGGTCTTTGGGGAGAGGGAAGCAATGTTTTGAGCACTTGGTTCCCAAAGTCACCTGGAGTTTTTCTCCACAACACCTCCATTCTGGAGAGACAGTGAGTTCAGTGGAGAGTATACAAACCTAGCTCCCTCTCTGGCTATAGAGGGGAGACCTAAACTCTAAGAGTCCAGAAAGAGGCTTGTGAGTCCAAGACTTTTAGGGGAATCTAGACAGGTGCGATGGATTGGCCGAGCTTGGAGCCCTCCATCAAGCTTCTCTATCTTTGCAGGGCCCGAGGTCCCTAAAGAATAATTCCAGAGGGGTCCCAGGTTGGTCCCGAGCTGGGGAAAGGCTGGGGTCTCCGCCGCCCCCAAGGATGGGGGAGGGGCGGCAGGATTGACAGTCCGTAATTGGGTAACTGGAGGCGGCTTCTCCGGCCCGGCGGCCCCGCCACCGCGACGCCGGGCCCCTGACGTCACCCGATTCGCCAGGAAATGAACTTTTTAATAATCCAAGGAGGGTGGAAAGCCCTCGGTCCCCTCGGCTCGGGGGGCGCCCAGCCAGGAGGGCTCAGCTTCTCGGGCGCGCCCCCGTCACCCCCTCCCAGGTCCTCTGCGGACAGCGCTGAGGGGGCGCGCGCACGGCAGGGCCTCCTCCGGCCTCTGCGGCTGGCGTCCATCTGTCTGTCCGAGGCCCTGGAACAGGTAAAGGCCTGGGGCCCGGGGTGCAGAACTCCCTGGACCGGAAACCCGCGCCTCTCACTCCCTGGGGAGGGAAGGGGGGTTCCTGCTGTCCGCTGTGTTCCCCGCGCCTCTGCGCTCCAGAGCCAGCAGGGGCCCTGGAGGCTCGGGAGTCCGCGCCCAGCCGAGGCGGGAGGTCTAGCAAGAGGGATCCAGGGGCTAGAGGGGCGCGAGACCGCAGTGCCTCGGGGTCGGCTGGGCAGGTGGGTGGTCTCAGTGCCAGCCAGGTTCGCGCTCCCACTGCGCGGTTCACTTAGGACCCGCTTTCGGTACGGCTTTCTCGGCTTCTCCCAACCTTTAGTCCATGATTCTCCATTAACACTCAAGGCGAAATCGCCATGGAGTTTCCAGATTATTCGATGTCCTTGGAACCTAGCTGGAGAGTCTAAAGGCCTCTCAACCCCGGCGATAACCCCATTTTCGACAACGGTTCACCATGCGGCCGAATTCCATGGCAGTGCAGAGTTCCAGGAGGAGAACGCGGTGCGCAGAGGAAACTGCCTTGGCCGAATCGGCGCCTCGGCTGGCAGGGAGGGGGTCTCCCAGCACACACCCCCCCCCCAGAGAGCAGGTAATTTCTCTCTTTTCTCCCAAAGTCGCAATTAAAATTATCTCCCTGTTCGAACGAGATGGGGATTGTCTTTTCCATGCCACATCGCGGACGGGACAGCGTCCTGCCTGTCATAGAGGTGAAATGGCCAAGCTTGGTGGGTTCCCACTCGAAACGAGAGCCCCGGGGTTTCTCACGGTGCTGGCGCAGAGCGGAGTACAGAGGGGGGATTTAATTACTCCGTTCGGCAGCTCAGAAAATCGCCGTGCAACAAGGGCTTAACCGGGTGGTTAAGCGACGCTTGAGCCTGGGCCTCAGGAGACCCGCAACAGCCTAGCCTGCCCACAGACTGGGCATGGGAGAAGAGGGGGGTGGTCCTGCCAGGTCCTTTGAGGACCTAAGGTTGCCTTCTGGAAACTGCAAGAACCAGCCAGCTGGGCCGAGCCCCTGCTGAAGTTGGAGTCCCTGCGTCTGATGCGGGACTACTGGGGTTTCCAGCAGGAACTAACCCGTCTGAAAGGGAAAATTGCAGGCTAGATAGCAGGGCACTGAGTTGGCGAATAAAGGGGAGCCTGTGCTGATAAACGTGTGTGAACCAGATAGATCCACACAGCCAAGAAGCCACTACTAGGCCAAAAATGAACCGCCACTAAAAGTCCAAACACACACCAGGGAGGTCCGAGTCAGTTCCCAGGATGGCTTAGATTCTATTTCCCCCAACCCTACCGCCCCCCCCCCCGCAACGAAAGCAGATTTATTTCAACTTACAGACGCCCACTCTGAGGTCCCTAAGACACCTTCAGGAAGACATTTGCCTTTTAAAATTTTTGTTGTTGTTGCTGTTCATTTTGGAGCATACCGGGAGCTCTTCTCTGAACTAAACTGTCCTTTTCCTTCCACGGAGACCAGAGGGAGCTTGGCTCCCAAACTGAATTTTCTAACCACCATTTGTGCCTCTCTCTCTCTCTCTCTCTCTCTCTCTCTCTCT